>OZ010578.1:113718642-113751142 GCA_963932145.1 Acanthosepion lycidas | reverse complement strand
TAGATAGCAATAGCCATTACACACACTGTATTTAGATAATATATGAAGAAGTTCCAAACTTGGGGTTGAAAGAGCCCCAGCCAGCCATGTGTAATACAAAATTAAAGTTGATTGATTCCCAAGATTAAGCAAAGTTTTGGAATAATAAAGGTAACTAGAGTACTGTAACAAGATTTTAATAAAATGTAGTATATTTTAACTGTTGGATACATAGGGGTTTCAAAATAGCAGCAGTTTCTCTATTCCACCCGGCACCCATTTTAATGATTGATAACAGTATACAAACCTCTCCGTCACAACTATTATGATAATAGACATACAGTAGGGGGAAACAAATTTTCATTTTATATATATATATATATATATATATATATATTACACACACACAAATTTTTTAATTTATTGTATTTCTGGCTAATAAACATATTTTTCATATAATTAACTGTACACGGATGCATAATAACTAAATATGCATAGAAAACAGAAAACATTTTGGTATAAAAGAAATAAATCCCATTAATCCTTTTTAATCGGTGAAAAATATTCATACAATACAGAAAGAATACATAATCTTCATTTAATACTTTGTAAAATAGCCATTATTCACTTCTATAGCAACCAGCCTCTTCTTGTAGTTCTCATTTAAAGATTTGCAAATTTTAGTTGGGATTTTGTTCCATTCTTTGCACATGGTCTCATTAAGATGTTTGTTGGAGCTTTCAATTGGATTTGAATTTTCAAATAACACCACAGATTCTGGATTGGGTTTAAGTCTGGGGGCTGACTTTGCCATTTCAGGATATTTACATTATTTTCAGCATGCCATTCCTTCATAAATTTTGCAGTGTGCTTAGGATCATTATCTTGTTGGAAGATCCATTCAGGAAGAAATTCATTAAATCTGCTTCAGAAATATTTTCATATGCTGAGGCATTCATTCTGCTATTAGTGATATGTTGCCAGTACCTTTTGTAGAAATCATCCCTAACCATGATGCTGGCATCACCATTCCTGATGAAAGCAAATCATCCTGCAACACTTGACAAATAACCATTGGATTTTGTTTAATTTGACGCATTAATTTCCTCAAAGAGCTTGAAGAAATCTTCCGTGGAGTACCTTTATACAGTTTTGAGATTTTTTTATACCTTGCACTGTAATGGTAGTAAATGGAATATTCAGGTTGTCTGAGATTTTCCTGTAACTTTTACCTTCTTTCTAGAGTTTAACAATCAGTTCTCCTTGCAAATTTGTCAATTCTTTACCTCTTGCCATGATGATAACCTTCTTGCACAAATATCAATTAAAAAAGGATCCATTTGTATTTTTTAGGCTAAAAATAACTATTGATAACATTACTGAAACATTCTAGAATATTCCACTTGAATAACCTAGAGTATCAAAGCAATATAAGTTTTAAAATCTGAAATATGTATTGTACAAATACTTCTTTTCACCCATTAAAATGTATAAGTGGGATTTATTTCTATTAAATCATAAAAACTCACACTATACTAGTCTATATGGTAGTTCTTTTTCCACATTTAATTCTAATAATCATTAAACACAATCAAACTTTCTCCACTCCACCCAACCTGCATTTCTATACCATAAAAGCAAGCCTTTCTACATTTATGCATTTGTTAACTACAGTCAAACCATTTTGAGGCTCTATTTACTTCATCATCCACATTTCAAAAGTTTACCAATGTTTACTTTGTCTTAGAGAAATTATAGAAAACATTTAATAATTTGTGGTAAATAGAATTAACTAGTCTGAAGGCTGGATATAATACATTGAAGCATTTGTGTGTATGTGTGTACACACACACAAATTTTGATCCATTTGATTTTTTTGTTTTTAAAAGCAAAACTCAGTTACTGAAATATATAGTAGTTTAACTTTATTAAAAGTACAAATGGCAAATCTTGTTAAATTACCCCCCAACCACAGAACATAGTCTCTACTAAGTGATATGCACATAACTTTGTCCATGGTTTCTGGTAACATTTCTAAACTAGATTCCCCACAAGGTTTGTGGATTCAACAATATCCCTGCAATTGTCCTAATGAAATGTACTCCTGAACTGGCTCCTGTTCTTTCCAAACTTTACAATAAAGGTCTCACTGTTTCTTGCTTTCTAGCTTGTTGAAAATCCTCCTCTGTAATTCTTGTCTTTAAGAACTCTGGGGAATCTACTGACTCCTCGAATTAACACCTTATCAGTCTCTTACCTCTTTTTGACAAATTACTACAAGCTCTAATCAACGCTAACCTGTTTAAGCCTCTCACTTCAAATGATATCCTCTTGGATAAAGAATATGGCTTCCTTTTCTCCAGATGTGTTAATGGTTATCATAAAGCAGCAAAGCTTGGACTGTGGCTCTAGATATCTTGAAGGCATTTAACAGGGTTTGGCATGCTGCCTTTCTCTACAAGATCAAGGGCTGCAGTGTCTTTGGATAAATATTTGACTTAATCCAATCATTCCTAACAAATTCTAGTTCTAGTGCATTTCACATTAATGTGGGAGTGGGGGGTCAGAGTTCTATGCCTGGATTTATGTTGTTATCTTCGACGACCTTCTCTATGTCATCAATGCCAACTATTTACTCCTGTGTTAGTAGTAAGTCCAACATGTTCAACAAAGTAAAATTGGCAACTCCTATCAAAAAAGACCTCCAATCTGTGGTTAACTGGAGCAAGGAATGGCTTTAAATTTTAATGCTGCCAAAACAAAACTGCTTTCATTTTATCACCATAGAGAAAATTTTCTGCCTGCCATTAGGTATGGCTGGTGTTAACCTCCAGGAAAGCAACTTTTGATATGCAAGAGTGGAGACTTGTGATATTGTTGTTTATACAGAGGAACCAGATTTATAAATTTTTATGTTACCATGTAGGCAAATCAGGTTTTTTGAAATCTCTATGAATCAATTTCTGCATTATATAATAATTCTTAGTAAAACAAACTGGAAAAAAAAATGTTAATTTTAAACGATATTCATATCAAGTTAGAATAACCAATAATTAATAAAATCAATTATAATTTAAAATGTATTTAATTTCTCAGAACCCATATAATACCATATTCAAAAATTAAAATAACTAATAAAGCAGATTTAAAACAGAGATACAAAGTCATTACAGGACTAATTCTTGACAATGACTGAAGTTGAAAGACTTAATAAACACACACAAACTGTGGACAGTTCCTATATAATTTCAATAATATATGGAAGTTAATCCATCAATGAGATTATTTCTGCTGAGTCACCAAAGAAACATGTGGATTGTCAATAATCTGATAGAATATTATACTCTCTTGTGTAATTAATTCTTCATTAATTATTGCCTTCAATTGGTTAACTAGGGCAGCACTAGTTTGAAGCAATTGCTTGATTCTTCAGAAACAGTTCAAAAGGAAAGCTCACCATGTATGAAAAATGCTTTTGGTCAGTGGTGGTTCATTTTGCTTGCTTTACAATCTCTTACATTTCAGATTGTTGCAAAATATCTACTTTTCATTGCCCATCAGAATTTGTTTATAAAAGGAAACATTTTTGTATGTTTAAGTACTGATTCACACACTGAATGATATTTTAAAGTCAAACATGAAAGTAATTGACAAACTGGTGCAAATGATTTTAAATGATTGATTAAAATATTATAAGTTTATCTCCAACATTATATAGCATTGATTATTCTCATGTCTTGATTTGATGGCTAGCAACTCTAAATCGCTATCTGCAATGTGGAACATTGTTTGATGAGAAATGTCCAGCATAAAACTTTGTACATTACTTTTCACACATTTGCTATTTCATGGTAACTTCACATAAATTGCACAAATTTTTTTTTTTTTTAAATTTGAGTTAGAATTTTACCTTTCTTAGAATACCATTCCAAAAATGTTGCTTATTCTCTTCCATCTATACTTACTACTTTTACTACATGCATGCATGCACACACACATAATATATCAAAAAATACTTTTACAAACTTTGGGGGTGGATTCCTCACACCAAAACAAGGACAAAAGTCCATATAAACATATGTCTGCAAATCCTTCATTTTTTGAGTTATAAGGTTTATAGAAAGTTTATGGTAGATGGTACTATAATGCCATGTAGACTAGGTTACATTTGTCATTGTACATTAGTCTGTCGTCAATTGTTTAATGTGTGTAGCAGTGAGTTAACCGAGAAATGTTCCATTTAACTATGGCAGGATATTCGTATCATCAGGCAGATATGATTTTTACATATTGCATGAATCATAATGGATGCAAAACTGCACAGCTGTATCAGATTGCATTTCCAGACTGTGCTGTCTATTGCTGTCTTGCTGTGACAGGATCCATGGCACCACAAACTATGGATCAAGGGAGACCGAAATCTGCTTATACACTTGACCACAAAGAACACATTCTACAGGCTGTCAGAGACAATCCTAGTATCAGCACATGTCACGTGGTGCTAGCATGTCCAATATCTCATAGTACTGCATGGAGGATACTTCAAGAGCAGCTCCTATATCCGTATCATTTGCAACATGTGTAGGGTCTTTCACTCTCTGATCACTCACCACAGTAGAACTTTTGCCGACATTTTATTACACAAACTGTTGATCTGTTGTTTGTTTCTTCAATTTTGTTAACAGATGAGCCAACACTTGGAAGAGATGAAAAAAGAAATTTACATATCCAGTATTTGTGGGCGGATCAGAATCCCCATGGTACAATACAGGCTAGACACTAGCATCAGTTTATGATTGATGTGTGGGTTGGAATTGTAGGTGACTGTCTGGTAGGTCCCTATGTTCTTCCAGTACATCTTATAGGAGACGTTTACAGGGACTTTATTTCAAACACACTTCCATACTTGCTAGAGAATGTACCCTTGCTAATATAGGTACCTCCACGAAAATGTAAACAAACAGAGCATAGCATGATGAAAAAGATGCCGAACTTGACGAAAACAAGTTTTTATCGTCTAATGTTCATATTATTATTAAAGAGGAAAGATCAAAGTATTTTTGGGGTATTTTTTACATTTTTTAATCGTTCCTAGCATGTCCGAAATTTTCGTTAAAAATCTTGTTTTTTTTTTGTCAAAAAAAAAAAAAAAAAAAAAAAAATAAAAGGACAGATAATCAATCATTTTCAATCATTTTTTTTCCATTTGATAAAAAAGATGAAAATTTTTTTAAATTCTTTTAAAAATCAATTATCATTTTTTCAAAACTGATTTTAATAAAATCAGAAATTATAATGTTTATTTAAAATATTTTGAACCAAGCTTAACTTAGCTTAGCTTCTGTGCCGAAAAAATGTAATTTCAAAATAAAACAAAGCAGGTCATAACCTTTCGCGTCTTTGACAAGTGACGAAAGACAGATTCATGATGTTTAGATAATTTACGGGAGGATAATTCTTTCTATGGATGAAAGGAAGTGAAATTATTTAGATTTAAGTGAACAAATTATTTACCTTGTTATTTTTAAGGAAAACTATCAGCGCTCTAATTTTTCATTTTTTTTTTTTTTTTTTGTACTTAGCTTTCATCTTTACGTTTATGATGCTTTATGGAAAATATAAAGAAATTAAAAAATAAAACTGTTAAGAGTGAGATTAAATTTCATAAGAAAAAGGTATCTAATTAATTTATAGGTACCTTTCTTATGAAATTTTATCAGAAGTGTACATAAAATACTATAATTTTATGTACATTTATTACATTTTACTGTGTTATTTGTATTTCCATTCATTTTGTTATTAATTTTGATATTTCATTTATGGAAAAATGTCATAACTCAGATTAAAATCAAAATAAGATCATATAAATTAAAGTTTAGCAGTAGTTAAATTTCATAAGATGATACTGATACTTATAGGTACCCTTCTCAGTAGAAATTGAAAAATCAAATTAACTTCTCCATACGTGTTTCACAAAAGTAAAGGCCTTAAGAGCAGAGAACAATGCTGAACTCAAATAATGCAACTAAATTGTATCCTGGTTGGTCTTCCGTACTTTAGAATTACCGCCCAATTATAAGCACAAAAGTTACATTTTTTAATTACTGTGGGTCTTCTGATTGGTCCAAATGATACAATTTTCAAAGCGCTAGACAATGACAATCTCATATGGACATTTTGAAAGGTTGATGGTGCTTTTAACTAATGTTATATTTTTAAAAACTTAATGTAAAAATCTATTATAATTAAAGAAATAACAAATAATTGTATTAAAAATTCAATTTTCATTGAAAAAATTGTCCATATTCATAAAAACAACTAAAAACAAATAAAAGCATTTGAAATTAAATAATATATTTTTATTAAGTTTTGTACGTTACAATTCAGAGCTGATTTTAGGTACCGTGGAGTTAATTAAAAAAAACAAAAACAAACAAAAACAACAAAAAAAAAACAAAAAAAAACATGATTTGCATTCTTCAAAGCCTTGTGCTTTTAACTATCGTAATCACTAAGGTTGATGCGCTCGGATTTCTAGAGTTTTTCATAAAATTAGTTATGGGGGTGTTAATAAATATAAAAAAAATATTTCTGTCATGACTTTAATAAAAAAAAAACATATTTATAATAATTTCAATCATCTGTGAATAGTTTCTGAAAGTTTCATTTACATCTGACAATTATTTTTATTTTTGCAAGATTTTCCAAATTAATGTGTGTAATACCAAAAAAACGTGCTAAAAATTATCTATGTTATTTACTAGCCCATGTTGGTATAAAGAGAAACAAGGTTTTTTTTAAATCAAAATTTAGAATGTTCTAAAAAGAAGCAAAAATTTTAAAAAATAATTAAAAAAACTTTGGTCTTTTCTCTTCATAAAAACATAAGCATTTAGATAAAATTTTGTTTTCATAAAGTTTGGCGTCTTTTTCATCAGACTATGCTCTATTTTTTAGTGATTTCGTGGAGTTACCTATGCTAATACGAAGACACATATGCTTCATGTATGATGGGGCTCCAGTACATTTTAGTCACATTTTTTGCGATGCAGTGGCTGATATCTACCATGAAAGAGATAGGTAGAGGAGGACCAGTTCCATGCTCTGCACATTCCCCCAACTTCAATCCTTTGAATTTTTATCTGTGGGGCCACCTAAAACAATTGGTTTATGCAGCAGACAGTAATAATGCAGACACTTCATCAACGTGACATGGGGGCTTGTGAAACCATTCAACACTGTGTGAGAGTATTTGAAAGTGTCGGCTCGTCAATGATCCGATGGGTGCATATGCATGTAGAAGAAAGCGGAGGACATTTCGAACATCTGTTATGAGTGGCTGTGTTGAGGTCTAATGAAGGCCTTTTGGACATATGTTAAATGGACATTTTACCATGTTTTGGTGTCAGAAACCTGCACTCAAATTTTGTAAAAATATTTTTGATAAACCATATTATATACACACACACACACACACACATGATTGGTACATACCACCCTGCCAATGAGGGAAAGTGCTGATTGGGGACCCCTGGCAGGATCTTAGTGACCCTTGCTATCTTATCAGCATTTGCCTTCTTTCTACATACATTTATATACATTACAAATTAAATTAAGCTTAACTGGCTATTAAAGGATAAAGATTTTTTGTGGATTTTGACATTTTGGGGGTCTTTTTTTTTCTTTTGTTCAAATCCATGCATATTGTTTGTCTTAGTTTTTTTTAACAACAGAAGCCATCTTTGATCTAAAACAAGCTGGACCTACTCACTCAGTTGGTTAGAACATTAAGAAAAAAAAAGAAAATTTTTATTGAATGTTGAAAAATGGACAAAAAGCCCACCACAAGCAAAATATATTAAATAATGAAAAAAAAAAACAATTTTTAATTATATTTTTATCATTAGATAGATATGATAAATCAATGATGATGATGATCTCATCAATAAATACTGCATTTTTATGAATAAAGGTTACCTTGTAAATACAGTAATACGTTATTTTTGGATTAGGGTTGCTCAGATACGTTATTTTTGGATTAGGATTCATTAAAGAAATGTTTGGGAATCCTAAATAAGAAAAATAATATTTTGGTTGAAATTTATAAAATCATCTCTTAATACAAATTTTCAGGAAAATAGTTTTCTCAAGTCTAGTATATGTTATTGCCCTTTACAAATCCAGAATTGATTTGGTTGGGCTGCTCCTTTCTAACCTTTTAAGTTGTATGGAATATCAACATCTAGATTATGTCAGATATTCTCTCTGAGTCCACATGTTACTATGAATTTTAGTTATTGTTGTTGAAAATCCTCAAGTGATGTGATTTCTGTGATCTGGTACAGTTCTTTGTAATTGGTACTATGCATGGCATCCATATGAATGTCTCAATCTTACAAGGCTATTTAAGAACATGTCTCTAGTATTCATATTAAAGTTTTTGTTTTATTAGCAATACTTATTTAAATCTACATCATCCTCAAAATAAACTCTTCTAAATTTTTTCTTTTATAAAAATTATTTTATGAGGTGATACATTTCAGCTTTAGCAAAGTTATTTTTAATTTGTATTACAACTGTACTAACTTTCTATCCTTATGGTTAGAATTGATTTTGAATAGATCATATACTATTTTAACTTATTTAGACAACAGGGACAGCTCAAAGCTTTTAGGGACATTAAATCAAGTAAGAAGCAAAAATAAAACTTCCTAGCTTTGTTAATGGAAATATTTAAATCAGTTCTGATTAAGCATACAATCATAAAGATATATGTAATAATATATTTAGCAAAGTCATGACAATAGGGTCTGTATTATTACAAGTCACAAAAATAATCAATATTTCTGAGATGAATCAGCAGCAGCATTCATTATTCCCCAGGTAATTTTTAACAACCTGGTTTCACTACAACTAAATAATGAGAAGATTTGTTGTCATAATGACTTAAGATATTTTCAGCACCATTTGAAGCAAATGAATGTCAGGTTTCCATAATAATAAAAATATAATTTTGTTTTTGTTTTTTTAATTAAAAAATTCCCTTGGTATGGTAACAAAAGATATACTCAGTACCACTCATCTCCTAGAAACCAAAATATTTATTTTTACATGTAATACTTATATCATTATAAATATTTTTTTTCTTTAATTCAATAGGATTTGTTTGTTTTTTTGTCTCCCAACCACCAAAGCTCTTTGGATTATAATTTTTTATCACTTAATCAATATACTGACTAATCTCATGATATTTCCCAGTTGATAATAGATGACAGGATATTTTTATATACTTATTTTATAATACTCTCCTCTGTAATATGAAAAACATAAGAGTATTCTAATCAACTGAGCAGAAAAATCTCTGATGAATTACAAATCTCCAAACCTAAAATGTAGGTTTTAGTTGGATTATGCAGACTTTAGAACAGTGCTGCATTTCTAGACAATAAAATTAAGCTAAACACTATTTACTATGTTTAGCATAGACAAGAACAAGGCCAAATGTGTAGCGAATTCACTTAGAATTGAACTCATTACACAGTAGCAATGGTTTGCTTACTTGGTAACTATTATACCATGGCAAAACAACCTAATGAATATATAACTTCAAACACTATTAGAGTGGATACTTTGTAATTTTGTTTTTTATTTATTAAACAGTGTATATTATGCCTATCAGCCTGTGTAATCAAGAAATCTTAATAAAGAACATGCATTCCTGGCACACTGGATCAAATGGTGGTTTCTCCTACAAAGGGGATGCCGGTTCGATCCCTGCTGGGGAACACATTTTCTTTACAAAGACTTCTTGAATGCACAGACTGATAGACATAATACACACTGTTTAATAAATAAAAAATGGGGTGTCTATTTCAAATATGAAGTATCCTCTATGCTTGAAGTAATAAAAATAAATCCAGTTGTCATTCACAGATAGACTGTTTCACTGTATCACAGCTCACCAGTGTGGCTAGACATCAGATTGTTTCAAGTTAGATCGAAACCCGACCGTTTTGGCATCATATATCTATGTATATTCCACTATCTACTGCAAAACTCCAATTTTTTCAATGGTCTGAGAGATGTATAGGGTATAATGAGCTTTAACCTTGTTATACAGATCTATATGCTGGCAGGAGTTTGAATTCAGTTATTCTTCTCCAAGACTGATTGCCCGACCAAGACTAAAGAGTCCAATCTGCTCTCTTATTTTACCCATAGGTGGTGCAAGGAAAGACTGATTAATGTAAGAGCCTGGCCTGGAATTTAACTCTACTTGCAGATAGATTAAACTTTTAAGAATTTTAGGTTTACATTAAACAAGGTGCCTATTTTCATTTGTCAGCCGCAGCATGCTTAGCTAATACTATTAAAAAAAAAAAAAAAAAAAAAAAAAAGATTGCACAGAGAGTGCTAACATTCAACACAAGTTCAATGGACTAACAAATAATGACTGCACTGTCTAACAGACATTAACAATGCTCAAGGTACAAGAAGACTGTACATTCTTTTATGCCATTGTCAAACACATGTAAGCAAGATCATATCAAAACTTGATTGACTTGGTGCCTGGGGTCAGCAATAGATTTAATAGCTAACAACATTGACAACACATTGATATGTCATGCAGCCTGAAGGTTTTATAGGTAAAGAAAAGAGAGAATGAATAACTGAACAACTGATGGCTTTACATATTGGTTGGTTGAAGACATTACAAATATCCAGGCATCCAGGTGCTGAATACACTGCCACTTATAGAAAGAAAGAAATTACAAACATCTTGAAATTATCAGCATTTGTCAATTCCCAGTAGAAGTTAACTTCTCAGAAATAGACATAGAATTACAAAAAGTTCAGCTATCTTGACATTTACTCATGAATGTAAAGTGTCGTTATTTGTACATTGAAATATTACAGATTTTAGAAGTCTGAGGCATTTGAAAGGAAATGGGAGGTTTTGGTTTGATTTCAAGTTAGAAATTTCTTCAAGGTTAAAATAATAAGCCTGACATCTTAGACTAGTAATTTCAAATAGGAAAGTCAGTCAAAAAGTAATGCCCATTCTTCTTTAATAAGATTTTTAATTGTAGGAGTACACAAAATATAAAAAAAAATCTCCATATTGCAAACCTAGTCTTCAACAATCCTCTTCCATGCCAATCATGATATCCCACTTTTGAATGAGGACACACACACCATAAAATGGTCCTTAGCTGCTTTCTTAAGCATGTGCAAGTTGCCTCTTTCACCAAATCATCATTGGAGAGCCAATGCCCTCTATGACTATCCTACTTAGGAAGGTGCAATTCATATTGTGCAATTACAGAAACTCTTAGACAGTAAGTGCCCTCTTCTCCATGAAGTCCATCAGTATTTTATTAGCATAGAACTTGTGGTTACAACTAGCAATTCCAACAATAAAATTATGAGACCTAGCTGCCAATCAAGTACTGTGCTTAAATTCATGAAGTTGAGATACCAATGAGGAAAGCTGATCAGAACAATTACCATGAAAATATTTATAGAAGAGGCAAAGAGAAGATATATTATGGCAGTGGGAAATTGAATCTAATTATGTAAATACTTTTTGTAATAAACTAATTTCCTTCTATAAGTGTGTGAAATAAGGAGTCTGACTCACCTTACAAAAATGGGCAATCAGACAATGCAAACTCCAATAAGGTAACTGCCCAAAGTAAACAGAGTTTTAAAAAGTTGCTAAAGTAATAATTTTAAAAAAATAAAAAAGGGAAAAAAATCCTTTATTGTAACAAAAAAGATAAATTATTAAAAAAATAATTTATGCTCATCAAACTTAAAATGATTTAATATATTCCATTTCTATCTACAATTTACAAAATCAAACATGATACATGTCATTATCCTTTTTGTAAAGCTTGCAAAATCCCTTTTCCTTAATTTTTAATAAACATTGAACATCAGTTAAACAAAAGAGAAACAAAAGATTATTTTTACTATTTGTACGTATGTTAAATGTTCTATGAAAATTTTAGCAATTATATATATATATATATATATATATATATATATATATATATATATATATATATATATATATTACTTTTAATATTTGCTAAATTGTTTTATATGCAATCATTATAGTGAATTAAAGTTTTGATGTTTTTAACAAATCCTATATCTGATATAAAGTATTTTATATTAGTATTTATTTAATAAAGAAAAAAAATGTAGCTTTAAATATTTCTATTCTTTTTTTCTATTCAATGACTAATAAAGTCTCTCCTGTTAAAAAAAATATTGCATTTAACATATTTATCTCAAAATATGACAAGCAGGGTTTTAAATGAGCAAGCAGAAGTTAATCACAAAGGAGCTGTTTAAAGAAAAAAGATCTACCATTTTTTTTGCTAATCATTTAATATGTTCATTATTAAAATTTGAATAATACAGAATCAAATCTATGAAAACAATCAATGAAAGGAAAATTTGTAGTTATTAATGGCCTAATATTAGGTGACATCCTATTGTGTAAGTGACCCTATTGAATCTGACTAGGACATTTAGGCCTGAATATTTGCACTACAAATAATCAATGTTAAACTTTCAAAATCTACATTTTTTTTCCATGTAGCCAACTTTCAAGAACTGAAGATAAACAATAATCAGCCAATCATTCCACATCAAGCATTTAATTAGGAACACGTAATATGCTTCTATAGGTACCTCCACTGAATTTTCAATACCTAAAGTTTAAAATGAATTCTTAAAAATGAAAAAGCATTCTTAAAGATTTCATTTTAGCTTTAATTGAAAGCTAAATGATTAAATTTACTATTTCCAATAGGTAAAATATTGTGGTGCATTTCAAATAGAAATTATATCGATCGGAATCTCAACTTTTTGGCCAATTTCAGAAAATCTTACAATCAACAATTTTCTTAATCTTAAGAAATTTGTAAACAAAAAAATTATTCGTTTTAAAAATCTTCCAAAATATATATTTCTGACATGTTATTTGAGTAAAATTAGAAAATTTAAAATTAATATGATTTGAAATAAACATTACTTATAACATAAAAAAGTAATATACAAGCATTTCTTAATGACATGTCCGGTTTTCTTTTATCTTTATTGACGTATTGATAAGTTCTGAGGTGATGACAGCTAGTACGGATGATCAGAATTGACATAAATCTACAAAATCTAAGTGAATGAATTTTTTTTTTTTTTGAACTGCCTAATAATTTTTACAAATTAACATATTTTCAGCAATTATTTAATATTTTATTGACTTTTAGTTATGTTTGAATATGCTTTAGGAAAAAAAAAAAAAAAAATAATAATTCATTTCTGAATAAAAGTTTCATTAAGATCTGACAATTATTTGATATTTGCAAGAATTTTCAAATCAATGTGTTTTTCAACAGAAAAAAGTGCAAAAAAATAAATAAATAATAATTGTAATTATTATGTCAACTTCTGATGCAAAACAAGAATTTTAACCAAAATTTCGGACATGCTAGAAAGGATTAAAAAATTTCAAAAAATAATAAAAAATACTTTGGTCTTTCCTCTTAATAATAAACATTTTGACAATAAAACTGTTTTTATTGAGTTTGAGGCCTTTTTTCATCATGCTATGCTGTTTTCCCACAAAAAAGTGGAGGTATATGTGCATCTTTTAAGTCCTGAAATAGATTACAATCAATGACTGATATCTGAAATAATCTTTTACAGTTTGAATACACAACATCAAATTTTATTTATTTATTTTTTTTTTAATGCTATATCCCTTCAGGATATACACAATCATGACTCTCTACAGATTCCTTTTCTTTATTATCTGTGAATTGCCATGCATTCTTCAGAAAGATAATGGAGTAGTTCCCTCATTGCCTTTCTCAGAGTTCAAAATTCAGAGTTTTCTTTCTCTTGGATTGGCTTCCAATCAATGTTAGAGAGTCCAGTCTATCCTACTACTTAAACCTATAGATGGTGGTGGAGAAAAGAGATGCATGCCTTTCCAAAACACATTAGTCTCAAAGTGAACGTAACAGACTATCCTGGAATTTGTATTCAGCTCACATGGATATCCATTAAATCCATATCAAATTTGTACTCCTATTAATAATACAAACCAATTATTTTTTTTTGATATGTTACAATACTAATGTATTTTTAAATCTATTTCTAATTATATGAATACCTATACAAATGAATGCATTAATTTATGCAACCACCAATTTATAATTTTATCTTACATTTCTGAATATTTATAGATGAAACTGCAAATCCCTAAAACTAGTAGGTTACTGCAACAACTGCACTAACTTCACAACACTCATTATGATTTTTACCTTCAAACACTTCCAAGAGATAAGGAGATAAAATACAATTCTCAGGCATTGCACCAGATCTTATCACTGCCTACTACTACTATATGGAAGTCCATCCAAGCTTTCTTTCAACTAAGAACAATAACTAACAAATAAACCACACCAGCAGAGTTACTAGAATTGTCTTGACAGCACTGAATGTAATCCGCTAACCAATGAAATTCATTTTTCAATATTTGTACATAACAGAAAAAGCAGAGACTGATTCATGATGAAAACTGCTGTTGCCTTTAAAACAATTATTTTAATAAAATGACTACCTGGCATATTCCTTCTATACAGATTACAATATCAAGCAGACATTTCTTTTGCATTTAAAATATTACAGTCAGTTATTTTGTTATAATCTTAATATAAAATAAGATTGAATAATTCATTTAGAGTACAGACTTCTGCTTACGTCATTCCTTTTCCATTTCTCTCAGAAAGAATTTTAATATTCTACTTCTTCATATTTTCTCCATCTTAATTCTCATTTGACTTGAGCAACATTCAATTGACTTTGTTTATAAGAGAGAACTCATTTTTTTAACCTGTCTATCTTTGTGCCTAATGTTTTATTAAAATAATTGCTATATAAATAAATAAAAAAAATAAATAAATAAATAAAAATTAATAGGTTCTTTCTTCTTCGTAATGTGAATGTGCAAAAACAAATTCCACTCAGTTCTGTTGGTTATTAAAAAAAAAAAAAAAAAAAAAAAAAAATATAAAAAATAAAGCATAACTACTTTGAGAAAAGTAAGAAATATTTAAGTTAATAAAGGATTTATTTCATTTTTATAATTAAGAGATAAAAGAACTCAAAAGAACATGTAGCTGATAATTTTTAGTAAGGAAACAATTTTATAACAATTTTGTCATTTAAAACTAATAAAAAAAATATACAAGCAAACTTCCTAATGATAAAACAAAATAACAGGATTATATTCTTTGTATTCAAATAGTACATTTGCTGACTGGGGTGTTTTAGCTTGCATACTAACAGCCAAGTTTTACTATGCTATGATTATTTAGGACTGTAATCAAAGCTTTAACATAAGTTTTATTTTTCAATGTATTAGTTTTGTTTCTAATTAACTTCATTATGATAAATTTGTCAAATAAATATCTTTAGAAATTATAATTTAATGACAACTTATTTTTTTCAGTTCATGTACATCCATCATAATAAATAAGAACATCCGCAATGATAATAAATTATAAGAACATCCGCAATGATAATAAATTATAAGTTCCAAGTTGAGCTACATTAAACAGTTCTTCCATCAGGTTCAGTACGATTTATGCACTTTTGTTGAGAATAGTGGGCCACAATATTGACAATGTTATTATATGATGTTATGTAATTGGCAGGCAGTAAATTAAACCATTCAGGCTAAGAAAAGCATTAGGAGCAACAACAGTAATTGTTGATCAATAGACAAAGAGGGAAAGTGGAGGTGGAATTATTTGTAGAAAATAGATAAAAGAGACAAAGAAAAATCAATTTATTACAATAAATGAAGGCAACATGCCAGCAGCCAAAATGAGCAACAGATTCTGTGTATGCTAAAATATGTATGTGCAAGTAAGCAGGCAAGAGTGCATATATATATATATATATATATATATATATATATATGCATGTATTTTGGTGAATGAATCACTGTATTAACAAATAAATTTCCAATAGAAAATAATGACCGAAATTGTTTGTTTCAATATAACAAACAATATCCTCAAAAATGATTTCATAAATATAACCTATTGATTTTAAATTATTGAAGACTAAAAGTGTGTGAACATGTGTTATAGAAGAGAGTGAATATAGAATGATATCTAAGCACAAATGTACAAGAATAAAAGTGTGTATGTGCATATAACAATATATAATCAAGTAGAGTGTGCCCGATTACAGATGTGTGTGCGTGTGTATTTAAACATATTCAAGCATACACACTGATCATACATATTTGTACTGAAAGATACATTTTTGTGTGTAGACATGTATATAATTAAATTGCATGAAACAGATGTGAGAATGTAGAACACACATTCAAACAAGAGAGCAAAAAAAAAAAAAAAAAAAAAAACTTGTATAGCAGACGCAAAACTCAATGAATGAAATAAAAACCATTTTAAAAGTGGTGGAGGACAAAAGTATTGATTGTTCTGATAAGAAATCAGTTTTGCCATGTTTCTTTATTTTTTTTTTGTGAGGTTTAACATTTGAGATTAAATATCAATTGACTTCATAAATTTAGATTTTTATTTTCCTTTCACAATTCACTTCTTCAGTAATGTCATATTATCCTAATCATGTAACAATAAATAAATATATTTTATATACACACACACACACACACACGTAAGAGAGTACGGTAACAGACATTCAGAAAAAGCTTCTTCCTGATTTGGTTCTATGTGAATATTTGATTAAATTATATACAAAAGTTTTGATTATAGTCAAGGAACACCTCAAGCAAAATTTTATGAAAGCAAAAGCCCATATCTATTTTGGTAAAAATTGGTATTTGTGTGTGAATTTTGGAAGAAATTCTTTGAGACTGGATTCTTTGATCTGATTCTGGAACTTTGCCATGAGACATTTCCCAACAGAAAAATTTATTTCCAATATCAATTTGTCTCATATCAGATATTTCTACCATGTTTTATAAGATCCTCATCAAGCCAACTTTTTTTTTTTTCACCATTTCACCTCCAGGAAGGCAATAATGCCACTCAGATGCAAGAGGGTTATTGGGAGTGAAAGAAAATGAGAAAATGTTAAGTGAGGAGAAAGATAAAAAGAACATGATTCAGAAGATGCCAATTGTTGTTGCATTTACATTTTTGAAGATTGTAGTTGACAGGTAACTAAGAAGCCAAAAGAGAAGCGTTAAACTATTATAATAAAACTGACAGTTACATTTAGCTATTTCAGACCTAGTTGCCACTATAATACTACACTTAAATTCATGAGGTCAGAGTACAAAAGAGGAAAGCTCATTAGAACAATTGCAAAATATTTATAGGAAAGACAGAGAACTTATATTATGGCAGTGGAAAAGTGACTGAAGCCGAGACGCCATGTCGGGACCGATAACATTATAGACCCTTCTTTGGATTGTGTATGTGAGTGAGTGAGAGAGAGCAGGAGCACCAAACTAGATATCACAGCAATATTCAATGCTTGGACGAATGGATTTATAAATGTGCAAGATGGATTCTGCCAAGAAAAAATATCTGGCATGACACAGTGAATCAACTTTCCTAGCAGCAGATCTAGCAATTGATTTCATTTCATGTCAGTGGAAAAGTTGAAACCAAGAAGGATCAATGTGTTGCTCTCCTGGATGCAAAGCAAAAAATAGTTCTCTATGACTAAAAAAGAAAAAATTTTATTTTAGGTAGTAAATTTACAAGCCATTTCTTGCCCTAGTTAACAACAGATTGAAGGTCATTTTTTTTTTTTTTAGATCAACTACCAGCTTTACTTTATTGAAACTATTGGACTTACTATTAAGACAAGTAAATAATTGTGTCATCAATATAGTCAGAGTTGGGAACTGATGCCATTGGTAACATAATTCCACTGCACTTCTGCCCAAATAAGAGTGAAAATGCTGTTACATTTCTTAGTCTGTCAAATCACAAGCTGCACCTTAGAATAAACAAATAAATTCTCCTCCTTTCAGCATTATCCTGACAGTGAAAATAACTAGTAAACACATGTTAATCAAATTGCATATTTTTTCTGGAACAGAATCAAGAGGGCTGTATATGCATATAATGTATTTTATTTAGTTCACTAAAACAGTAATTGAATACTGTCTAACGAAAAGAAATTTTAAATATCAAAGGAAGTGATTTAAGAAGAAAATTTTTATATTTTTAGTATGAATTGAAATCAGCTGAAAACTTTCAAAATATATAAAGAAAAAACACTTTTAAAGTCTCATTTTTTCTAAGCATTTTTATTTGTCAGAATTACAAGCAATAAAATCATTATTTAGAAATTACAGAGATCTCAAACAATTTTCATGAGAGTGAAAAAGTGAATAATAAAATGTTTTGGATATTTCATAATGGTCTCTTTTCCTTAGTATAAAATAGAAGTTAAAACTTTAAAAAATGTTAATACACAATTGCAATACTGTAAGATTTACCTGAACTTGGCCTTTCAAGTCATTTTCCTTCTTTTATAATTATTATCATCATCATCATTTATTTATAGTGCATTACAATCTAAATAGTGTCAAAAACTAAATATTGAAAAAAATCTAAAATGTATTTAAGATGTGTTTAATTTTCAAAACTAACTTTGCAGATTAAAAAAAAAAAAGATCAATTTGTGTTTTACCTTCACATTCTATAATAATGACTCAGTTATATGAGTGCTACTTAAAGCCACTCGTCACTAACATTCTTTTTAAGTGACTGCATGGTTATTACTTGTAACAAATTATACTTCTGAAAACAGAAAATTGTTGACTTTTATTTTTTATTTTAGATTTTGCATGTACAATCCTGAATTATTTAGAAACAGGTTACTATCTTGGATTTAATTTTTAACAAGAGGCCAACATAAGAAAATTTAAAAAATATCTTCTAACCTTAGCTCCCCAGTAAAAGTAAGATTAGTAAGGTTTTGAAAGACAACAAATTTTAATTGAAGAAATCCAGAATGACTAGATGCTTACATAGTTAAATCATCTTGTTACTGATCTTGCCTTTCTTGGATTGTATGTCAAATCCTTATATTTAAAACCTTATTATATAGGAGCAATAAAAGGCACTGGAAGAAATTAATGACATGCTTTTAATCACTGGTATGATAAAGTTGATTCAGTTTCCTTTAAATTTGTTTACATCCTGTATGTAGGTACTTGAATAAATATAAACATTAGTAAGACTTGAAAACATGCCGGACTTAATTATATTGAAACAAAACAAATAATTGCAAAGAAATCATGAGAAGTAAAACCATGCTGGCTACATAACCTGACAGGTGTATAAAGCCAAATTGACAAGCTGTTGTGGTAAATATTTCTTTATTAACCCAAAACTGCTGGTTTAGTATTAAACCATTTGAATTCTGATAAGTCTTTAACTCATTGCATACAACACTTAAGTCTTTCAGGAACTTGTAAAATTTATAATGCCCAAATATAAACTTCTGATAATAATAATAATAATAATAATAATAATAATAATAATCACTAGTACAATAAAAATTACTGATCAGTTTTAAACAGTGATGTTAAAAAAAAAAAAAAAAAAAAAAAAAAAAATCACTATTTGATACAACGTTCAACTTGCCTATTTCAGAACAATGAGCCTGCTTCCAATAAAATCTATTAATCTCAGATAAATGTTCACATTTCTAACATGTATAATTTAAATGTGGCCCCACAGAAGGATACTGAGAATTCCATGGATGGAATGAGAAAGCAGTGAGGAAGTCAGAGACAATGGCAACAAATAAAACACTTATGCACAGAATCAGGAAGAGACAGCTGAAATTCCTTAAACACAAAATGAGGACAGAGGGTTTGGAAAACTTAACCCTCACAGGGCATATTGAGAGCAAGAGAGATAGGGAAAAGCAGGAAGCCACCTAGCCAACAAGCTTGTGTGAATGGATGGGAGCCTTAGAAAAGGTAGAAAAACTGCTAAGAGAAAGAAAGGATAGGAAGTTTTGTAGAGCCATGATTGCCCATGTCCTGAAGAGACACAGCACATAGAAGTGCTGATAGTCTTGTTGAGTTTGTTGTTAGGTGGAGGCATTTGCTATCGTGCAATGATGAATACGATTAGTCTCACTGAATGACCCATGTATGTGACTACATGCTAAAAGTGACTCAGTTTAAAAAATATTACAGTAATATACTGATTAATGAAAAATATAGCAGCATATCAATACTGGTCTTGTCTAAAAAATATTTATAGATTAAATATCATTTTCCAATATTAGTAATAAATGTTAGTCTTCAGTCTTATGATGATCGTGTTTCAAACTGAACTGCTCAGTTATTTGGTATTTATTTAATCTATCTAATGATAAAAATAACGAGCACTTCCATGAAATAGCTATGCATTCATTAAGGGAAAGAAAGTGTTTTTTTTTAGGTTTTTTTTTTTAATACACATTTTAACAGCAAAAAATACTTTAAAAAGTTAAAAAAAAAAAAAAGAAAAAGAAAATAATTGCTTCCATTCAGTAAAAGAAAAAAAAAAAAAAAAAAAAAAAAAGAAAACCAACTTATGATTGACAAGACAATTAAAATGCAACAGTTTATTTTTTTTTAATCTCTGAAAAGAAATTCAGGAAATAAAAAAAAAAAAAATAAGAAAGCCTCCAATGATGACAAGGAGACAAGTTTCCTTCCACTGATTAAATCAGCTATGAACTGCCAATAAATTTATTGGCTCTCAGTAATTCCAAATTCCACTAAAGACCATTTTTCAAAATAAAAAAAAAGAGCAGTTAACTTTCCCTGATAAAATCCTTGCAGTAAATCTTGACATTTATGCTAAGGGTTGGCTTTGGTCTACTTACCAAACATTGCTGGCATGTATCTATATTATAAAGGGTGTGGCAAAAATACCTCCCACAAGTAGAGACTAGGTTTGATGCTGCTCAACTTTGATGATTGTATGGAAACTGGTGTTTTGACCATAAATAAAAAAAAAAACAGAAGTATTAAAAATATCTAAAATTTATTGCCTCTTTAAACAACTATATTAACAATATAATCTGTGTTTAAGCTGAAATACAGTCCAATTGATTGTGAGCAAAAATCCTTATGATCTAATTATCTATATTGAAGATACTTTTTAGTTTCCTCAACTGTTTGATGATGCATTTCATTCTATGTATATTTATTATATAAAAAAACACAAAATAACAGCTTGATCATTTTAGTTAAAGACTCACACAATCTTCATTTTTTTTTTTTTTTTTTTTTTTTACTTCTTCAAAATCTATACGAGACTGATGCAACAGTGTTTCGGATCCCTTAAAAAGGAGTAAGTGGTACTATTCTCAGCTAAAGATGAGTACTAAAGCACAAAAAGGTCTAATTACTCAATTAAGAACAATCTTACCAAACTTTTTTGAAGAAATGAAAATAGCCAAACTCTAGTGACAAGAGATCCAATTTCTTGATTCCTGTACTTCTAAAATCAGCAATATTTAAGAAAACAAAGTAATGAAGCATGAAACACATAAATTTCACCAAGTAAACCTTGATATATACATAACTCATAAATTTCCTAAAATATAAATGATAAATGACAAACAAAAATCTGTAAAACTGTTAAATAGTGTTAAAAAAAACCCAAAAAAAAAACACTAATTTATGCTTCCTGCCAGGATTCTCAAATACAATTCTTTAGGTGACTATGAATGTAAATATAACCACCTCTGAAAATCTATGCACTTGCAAAGCAAGTCAAAGAAAATGACAATGGCAGGCAATGACCAATCTCTGATCACATGTTACATTAACTAGACTGTCATATTTACATAAACCTGCAATATATAGCAGGATGAATATGCAAAGCAATCTCAAGTCATCTTTAAATGGAATAAACCAGCAAAGATATAAAGATAGATATGTTTATTACTGTGATCAATGTTGGATGTTGAGACAATTTAAATGTAAATGATTGTAGGAATATACCAAATCTCAAACTTATTCACTAATTTAAAACAAATAATTCTAATCAATATTAAAAATACTGAATTATTGCTATTTTCAGTACCTATTGAATTGTAGCATTTACAAGGATTATACTATAATGTAGTACTATTAACAGGTCCTCCTATCTCAATAATGTTAATATAGAAAAATATTTTTGATAATTCCTGTTATATGAATATAAATTAAATTTCTACTCCATTTGTAAATGTGAAATGGTTGTACCAGAAATCAAATTTATTGCTTTCAATATAATAGCAGGGCTACCTGGTGTTGCCTGTGTATTATATCAAAATAATACCAGTAATTTACAAATTCATGATGAATTATTTTAATAATAATATTTACATTTAAAACTTGATGTCATTTAGCTTATTAAAACTATATTCATTACAATTTAATTATTTTTTGTCACTATTCTATATCTTTTGTGCATATTCATCTGACTTAATCTCCAAAACAACATTAGAACCATATATATTCCGATTCAGCAGGAAGGTTTTCATGCTATTTCTATACTCTTTATATAGGTGAAGATATTTGCAAATTAAAGTATGATTTTTATTTTAATTCAATAACTTGGATGTTTTTAAAATATTTCTATGGTTAATAAGAGCATAATGTTATGCTCTAAATTGATAAAAAGTGGAAATTTGCTTTTCTAAGGAAAGAGAGCATATTGTTTATGTTGTAACCTAAGGAAGGTTACTGAATAGAATAATCAAAGGTTGGTAATCAAAGATAATGCTTAGGACATGAACAACACATATAAGATTCACCAGCAGCACGTAGAAGAATTAGTCAACCACTAAAAGTCAGTCAAGTGAATTCCACAATGAATCTCTAACTGCAGACCAACATACAGTATTTACTACTGCATTTATGTGAATGGGGACATACCCAATATCGTCCGTAGGTATGCTACAACAGTTTATGATTAGAAAATGTTTATAATTTTAAAAATAAATAAGCTCTTTATCAAATAAAATGACTGCCCATATATTATTTTAATCTTTTCCTTTAAATTTTTTGACACTATTTAAAAAAATAATTTAATAACATTGAGTTTAAATTGGAAATGCTAAAATATTGGCATATTTTTCTAATGCTATTATGTACATTTTAAACTTACAAATATCTTCAGTTATATAAATAGAACAGGAAAATTGTTCATCAAAAACTTTCCTTCGAACATCCCAATTCAAAATGATTTTAAGGGACTAAATATTTGGTGTTTGGGAAGTTTAAACTAGACACAGGCAAATTCCCTTTAATACAGAATAGTTTAGGTGCGTAAAAGTTCAGTGCTAAAAACTATAGACTGAATATACAATTGAAAAATGTTTTTTGCTGGGAACTTTTACACATGTTTAATATTTGATATACTTTAACTAGTAACCTGCTATGTGAAATATTTCATTAAAAAAAAGGTACAGAACATTCAGTACAAAGATTAAGTCAAAAGTCAGTAATTCAAAACAAGTTATTTTTAAAAATCATAATAAAAAAAGATTGTCCTACATATATACTTTCATGGTAAATTACATGAAAATCAAAACCCAATTGTCACATGGAACTCTTCAACAGAACAAACCACTAAATATTTAAAAACTGTTAATAGTTGTAATATTTGCAACTACACTGCGTGCCAAATTATTATCAAGATAACTTTTTTTCTATTTCAAAAACTGTTGAATCAATTCACACAAAATTTTCACACAATGTTGGCAACACTGATCTGTGTAATCACTGAAATTTTCGTACTGATCTGCGCAATGTAAACAAACTGGCGCCATATTTGTTATCAGCATGGTGATTTGAGCATGCCAAATTATTAGAAAAGTATAAAAATTTAGTGAAAAGATGGGCTGTAAAAGCAGTTTAAGTGATGCTGAAAAGAAAACTTTTACCTCAGAACTCTCAAAAGGTAAATCTACACTAGAAATTTTTAAAATGATAGGGAAGTGTCATCAAACAGTGAAAAATTCACCGCCGACCCTACACAAGTACACAAAAGGGCATATAAAGGCAAGCTAAGGGTTATTTCACGTTGTCTCATGTCACAACTTAAACGAGAGGCCACGAAGAACCCTGGACTTACCAGTCAAGAGCTTTTCAGTCGTATTGGGGATCCTACTGTGTCTAAAAGTACTCTGTGTTGGTATCTGAGGGAAATACCAACAACAGTCAAACCTGTATTGAAGCCTCCGTTGACGAGAAGTCACATTCAAAATCGATTGAAATGGGCCAAGGACAATATGAAGATTGACTTCTCTAAAGTTTTGTTCACAGACGAAACTCTAGCAACACTTGATGGGCCAGATAGATGGTGCAAAGGCTGGGTAATGAACGGACAGAATCGCCATCAGTGTTTGAGATGCCAACAAGGCTGTGAAGGTATAATGATCTGGGGTGGTATTATTGGCAACACATTAGTGGGCCCATGGAGAGTACCAGATGGCGTCAAAATGATTGCTGATGCATACATAGCGTTTATGAAGGAGCACCTTGAACCGTGGATGAAAAGGCAAAGAGTTGCCTTCAGAAGGACCATTGTTTTTATGCAAGATAATGCCCCCTCACACGCTGCTCACAAGACTACTGAATATTTGAAACAGTTAGACTTCGATGGACCTCGAAAAATGAAGTGGCCAGCAAATTCTCTGGATTTGAACCCAATCGAAAACCTTTGGAGCATCATGAAGCAAAGACTATGCCAACGGACGACAATTCAGGAGCAACGCTGAGTTGTGGGAAGCAATTCTTGACATATCTCGCTGCATTACAGCAGATGACATCCTACAATTAACAAAGTCGACTTTTTCAAGTAATTTCAAAACAGGGAAAACACATTCCCTATTAATTTGTTTAAAACTGTGCCTTTGTTTGTATTTGTTATTATTTGTTTATCTTCTTTTGATCATAAACATTTTGTTTGCTCAATTCTGGGAATTTTACTAAACCTTTCTAAACCTCAAATCACTGTGCTGATAACAAATATGGTGCTAGTTTGTTTACATTGCGCAGATCAGTACGAAAATTTCAGTGATTACGCAGATCAGTGTTGCCAACGTTGTGTGAAAATTTTGTGTGAATTGATTGAACGGTTTTTGAAATATTGAAAAAAAGGTTATCTCGATAATAATTTGACAAGCAGTGTGTGTGTATATATATATATATATATATATATATATAGTTGCAAATATTACAACTATATATATCACACACTAGCCTAATTACTTGCATGTCACATTTTTTGTAAGAAAATGAGGATTGATTTTAAATCATTGTTATAATGTGTGGAGAAAAATGATGCACTTCAATATTGCTTGATGATCTTGCCAATGTGACCTTCATCTTCTAGCTTTCTCCTATATTTTTAATAGGAGTCATTCCCTTGTTCAAATTTAATTTTAATTTAAGGAAAAAAAATTTTCAATGGGAGGTTTGATCAAAATGAAATATACTCATCAAAGTTCCACACTTTTTGAAGGGCTAAATACAGAGACCTGGTGCACTATGTGCCACAAGGTCCCCAAATGAGCCTCTGCAGGTTTTTGAATTCAGAGTTGTTCTTCTCAGACCAGTTGCCATCCAAAGATATAGAACCCAGTCTGTCATGCTATTTACCCATAACTGGAGGGAGAAGAAGAGGATTAATACCTTTCCTGAGAGTATTAGCACGCAAGTTTAATGGATTCAACTGGAATCCGAACTCGGCTCTGATTCCTCAATCCCAGCTCCTATCCACTACTCTACCATGCCTCCTCTCTTTCTCCATATATATATATATATATATATATGATAGATGAATGTATTTTTTTTTGTTTTGTTAGTAGAGGTAGAGATTGAGAAGGTAGGGGAAAAGTGATGAATCATCAGAGAGTTGTTGTCAGTGGTGACAAAGAAAACTGGCTGATGACAGGTCAATGACAGTCAAATGGTAGTGGAGACCAATTATTATATGTAGGAGAAAGTCATTGAACCCAAGTAATCAGTTAATTGGCTTTCTGCAAAGAGAGTAGGGGTGGAGAGTTGTTAAAGAATGCTTATAAATAAATTATCATGCACAGGCCATAAAAAATTTTAACATTTTTAATACATGATCATAGGAAGATAAAAGATACTTGATGGGGGATGGGATGACAAAAATCTACAAAGGCAAACTTGCTGTTCCTGATAAATAGAGTGTGTGTGTATATATATATATATATATATATATATATATATTTATTAGGTTGGTGCAAAAATAATGACGTTTTTTGACGTTAAAAATAGGTCAAAAACGTCATTATTTTTGCACCAACCTAATATATATATGCCTGAGTGGTTAGAATGTCCATTTTCTGACCATGAGATATGGGTTTGAATATTATAGTTGATTTGTAAGGTGACTTCCTGAGGTGATCAGTGTGCGGCACTATTGGAAAGTACCTGAAATAAACAACCAGTTAACCCTAGCTTTGTGGGTGAAACTGGGTAAACAAAACTGTTCTAAAGCTGTTGATGCTTGTACTAGCACAAAATCACAAGGGTTTGAACATACTGGCCTTGTTCAAATTGTTGATCATGCCAGATTATGTGCACTTTCTCCAGAAATAGTAACTAATGTGTGCACAGCATAGTTGCAGTATGAATCACAGGTGTGCTCTATGGGTATTGAACAAACACAAATGTGCCTGAGCAAGTGTCTACAGAGATTGGCTAATTGCCCTATCAAACAGGTGATATTGGAAATGCCTAGCTGCTCATTATATATATTACACATACACACAATAAAACTGCTTTTAATGACAAGGTCTATCTATCTATATTTAAAAAAAAAAAAAAAAAAAAAAAAAAAAAAGTGCCCACTACACAATTGAAAAAAATTGAAAGTGTAGAGCTAGTTAATATTTAAAATATTACAAACACTAACCTTTTCCGAAAACATAACAGAAATGTTAGTGTTTATAATTATATATATATATATATATATATATATATATATAAAAATACATACACACACTAATAATAATAATAATAATAATACTTGGTTGGTAAAAGACCTCAGATAGCACAATTTGCAAGTATATCAAAACAAATTGGTATCCAAGGAAAAAAATTGGAAAAAATATAACTAGATACATGCGAACAGGGTGAAAAAAAATCATCCAGTGCCTTAAGTTTCCAGTCCAGAGAAAAAAGCCCCAAGTGAGTAACAAAGCTAAAATGTAGAGTGCTCAATACACTAAGTAGAGTAAAGATAAATAAAATAAATTCTAAGGAGCCAGGAACTAGGATAGTTCCTGGTTCTTTAGAACCTATATATATATAAAACAGAAAGGGAAATGCTAAGTTTCTAATTAGTTGTGACAGGTGGAAGCATGTTTTCAAACAAGTAATTTATATTAAAATAAAATTAAAAAAAAAAAACAAAACATGGAAGTTACATTTGGTAGTACATCAGTTTGGTATCAAATGTTTGAAAGGTAGTAAATATGTGTGAAGTTTTCCTTCCAGGTAACAGCAGTTGGTGAGTTTGGTTACAAGCTCATTATCACTTGATTTTAAAGTAACAATCTTTTTAAATTACTGATCTTTTATTTAAGAAACCTGAAACATATCAAACTAAAAGATCAAAGTTTCTTTTGAAATCCTTTGTAATCAGAATACTACATAATCTGCAATTGTTCATCTGTTATTTCACATCCAATCTGGTATCATGGGAAACATTATTGGATATATGTTAATCAGAAACAACACAGCCAAAAGAATTGTTAGACAAAATTTTAAAATAAAATAAAATACAAAAAAAAAAAAAAAAAAAAAAAAAAAAAAAAATTTTTTTTTTCCAAAGAACAACTAAACCAAAAATATTTAAATGGAAAATAAATCACTTTAGCCAATTCTGATTAAAGCAAATTCACCTGTATTGCATTTGCTATCATGCTGAAACACTAGTTCTCATTTGATTACTGAAGTTAAGCAGTATTGAGTCTGTACTTAGAGTGACTGCTTGGGGACATCAGGTACTGTAGGTGAAAACTGTACAAATCCAGTTGAACATGGGACGAACAATTTCATCCTGTAAAACCTTACTTTCTATAGAAACCACAGAAGCAATGCCTAGTTGTTGAAAGCTCTGGCCCCATACACCTCATTGAAGTCTATGGGACCAAAGGAGGGGGATCATTTGTTAATAATTTACACACATTAGCATATATAAACAGTCTCCACCCCCCCGGCTTCACTGGATAGAGTGTCTAAAGTTCTACACATATTTATGTTCAGCTGTCACAAGAGCTAACACAATTTTGTGTTTTTGTGTCTTTTTGAATGTTCTGAATTAATGAAAAATTTTCTTTCAGAACAAAAAAATGAAGATCTTCATTGGATAACACATTAATTATAATAAATGAAATATGAAAAAGAATGAAAATGGTACTTGTCAGGATTAACTACAGAATAGTAAGTAAAATGTGTTGATAAAGATCATCTTTTGCATACAGACTCATTTATCCATAAAGATATTTATTTCATGAAATAATTATATCACTAAGGCCTTGACAACCTTTTGTAAAATGGATTTGACAAAAAAAAAAAAAAAAAAAAAAAAAAAAAAAAAATACTCGGTCAGATTTCATATATTTTCCATACAAGAAACAACATGTTTATAGCACTCCTTGATCTTCTGAACTCTTCCTTCAATTGAATGGCTAAAATAAAATATTTACAATTATTATCAAAACCAATAAAACTTTTAATGACCATTTTTCCCCCTCTTCAATTTGCTCTTAAGACAGCAGGGATAGAAACTTGGTTCAGAAGACAAAATTCAACCCCAATCATAACACATAGTGCTATAAAATATTCCAAAAATGAGTTAAATAATTTAATCAAAATTGAACTGTTCCTTTTCATTCTTCAAATTAAAATTTTAAGAGTTTATATATATATATATATATATATCTTAAATATACATTTAAGAATTCTATATATACATCTACACACACAAGCACATATACAAGGTACATTTGAAAAATAAAGGAGAGAAAGGTTTAAATTGGCCAAAATTAAAACATTGTGAACACTGTAAACACAAATCAACAGTCAGTATGCAATACTTTTTGTAATAGAACAACCTTAATATTGGACATATATACATGTAACATCACAAGGAAAATAATTATCACCATTAAACAGTGTACAAACAGAGAAACAAGGTGTAATAAGATTTTTGTATGACAAGGGCAAAATCCAGTGGAAATTCCACATGAACATGTTGCTGCATATGGCAAATATTTAATGAGGAGAAAGCAACTATTGGTCAGGTGTTGTTCATTCACTGGGGAGGTGTATGAATTTGCAGGATGAGATTTGTATAGGCCATCCATGTTCATCAATGATAGAAGACATGTACTGATGCTTTGATTCAATGTGGTAAACAGCAAACTGTGATATGCTTGTGGAACTTGATCATCCAACTCATCCATGAAATTGTCCACAAAAAGTTGGCATATCAAAGTTTCATCTCATTAAATATGAAAAAAAACAATTGAAGAGCCTATGTTCCAGTACATGGACATTTTCTTTTTCATCTTTTAAAACAGTAGAGGAAAGCTGATGCAGATTTTCTGGAGCACATGATCAGGAGTGATAAAAACTGGGTGAATGATATTAGCCGAGAGACAAAGATTGATTTCATAATCTGAAAACATTCATCATTAATGAACCTCACCACTCAAATTCAAGATTCAACAAAGAATTTGATGTCAAATGGGTTCTAGGATGCAAATGTTGCAAATGGACTTAATTCTGCATGGTCAGACAGTGAAACATGAAACACCAAACAGATTGTGGGAAACTATTTAGCAAAAAAAACTGGGCGGAGGGTGCAGGTTTGTCAAAAGATGTCATTTTGCAGTATGACAATGCCACCCCACACATGGCCACCCTGACAAAGTATGGACCAAATGATATGATTTTGATATACAGGAATCACTTGATTATTGCAGCTAATGTGTACATCAATAACAAAAAAAAAAAAAAAAAAAAAATCAATTTTCAATTACTATGGTTAAACTAAAAAATGTTTTACTGCACTAATCAAGCATTATGTATGCACAAATTGAATTCTGACATATAAAAATGTTAGTACACTAATCAAAAACACATTAATTGAATGCACATTAATCAAGGGATGCCTGTATTAATGTATAATCCAAACTTGTATTTTTCTGATTATCATCTGTTTAAGTCTCTCAAAATGACATTTATTCAAAAAGTGGTTCCAGACAAATAGCAATGCTGTTGCAGAGGTGCAGTAGTGGCTTCAGTTGTTTGATGCTAAGCTCTTCAAAGAGGATATTTATGCGTTTGTGCACTGACTGGAGAAGTGCATCAATTTTGGACACATAACATAAAAATGCTGGTAACATATGCACAATGTTTTTATTTGTAATGTAATAGATGTTGACTTTGAAGATGTTTATATTTTACTATTTAGATGACAGATATAGGGAATATATAAACTTTATGAATAACAAATAGAAAAAAAATCTGTAATTCAGGGTATTCATCCTATGAAAAACGAATTTTTTTTTTTAATAATGTTGATTTAATAATGTTTATTTGTTTGTCAGACTATCTTCAATTGTAATCATCAATTAGTCAACCAAGAACTTTTATAACATTTTCATAAATCTAATTAGTTGGTTAACGTGTACAAATTAAGAAAAATTAACCATTTATTTTTTTCATATATTTTTCTTGCTGTCAATATGAAAACATTAAAACAATATAAAAAATATACATTAAAAAGGATAAAAGACCCCATGCAATAAAACCTGGTAATTAAAAAAAAACAAAAAACAATCCACTATATGCAAACATAGGGATAATGAAAAATAAAAGAAATTTAAACTTAGATCATCTATTCAAACCCAACTAACTTGAAACCTAGCTATAGAACATATAAATGACTTATTCAGATTTTACTAACATAGCCCATAATCTTAACAAAAGAGAGAGATGAACTATTCAACCAACATGGTTGTGGTGTAATACACATCTCTCATATAAGTGAAGTCCTTGACAAGTTTACATCTTTACGCACAACCTTAACGAGAACTTCTTTGCCGTACCAAATGACCCTAATAATTAATTATCCTGAATGATATATTGACGAGAACAAAGCAGTCTTTTAACAACAGATAAATGAGTTCCTGATTACAAGGTAGACTACCAATAGTAATGAAAGCAAGAGAATGACTAACAATTTCTTGGACCTTATAGGATAAGGAAATGATTACACAGTATAGATGGAATAGATTGATCTTGTAATTGTGTCATCTACTGAATATGCACGAAAAATGCAAAGAAGGAAATTAATTTTTTAAACCATGATTAGTGCAGTCCTAATAGAGTAGACTAAGGAAATGCAGTTTTTCCTTTCAGGCAAGAGTCCAGATTATACAATGGGTCTAGTATGAGGTGATCAACCAAGTAAATACACGCAACATACAAGGAGAACTTGTTGAGGTTTTTATTACTTACAGCTTCAGATTCAAGTCTTCAGTAAAAGGGCTCGAGATTAAGCATCTACACACAGCAGCTATTTTATTGTGATACAAGAGCACAACAGGAATGTTGTTTACTGAAATACTTTCTTCTATCACACCAATGCAAAATGTCCAATAATGATGACCCTCTTTTAAATCTCTTCCACTCAAGTTAAAAGAAAAAATACACATTTATAAAAGCAGACATAAAGCAAGCATTATACTGATTTGAGATTAATAGAATCACACAATATTAAGATATTCAGTGCAGAGTGGAAATAAAAATAGAGGAAAAGAAAAAGGTGAATAATTAAGTATATAGATAATTTCTTTACTACCTTTTAATTGTAAATTACTTACAAACTGATTTTGCCAAAAAATGAAGTACTGGAATATCAGATACTTCAAATCAATTTTGAAATGTTACCCTCAATAAAATAAATTCCCCAAAAATGAGAACCACTACTTTAAAAAATGTTTTAACATAGACTAAAATATATTATTCTAAAGATTTGCTTCAATGTCATTTATACATCAATGTAAATAGCAAAAAGCAGAAAAATAAGATTTTTATTAAATTTTATATACATAGTTTTTAAGGCTTCTGATTTAAAATTAATATATTTCTTTGCCTGCAGACATTCTAGTATCTGTAAAAGTAAAGCTGAAAGTTATATTGTATAGAACTAAATAAAAGTAGCAATTCAAACATTCCTGTTACCTTTGTATTAATAAAAAAAAATAAAACCTTGATCTAAGTTAATCACAAGCAGGAGAAAGATCAAGGAAATTACTTTTACATCACATTAAGAGTTAAATGATCAAATCACCATTTTGTTCTTATACATATTTTACCTTTTTTTTCTTAATAGTGCTAAACTAGAAAAAAAAAATTAATCAAAAAGTATCTTGG
>OZ010578.1:113653642-113716142 GCA_963932145.1 Acanthosepion lycidas | reverse complement strand
AAGATGATGGTACTAAATCAAACAGTGTAGTTAATCATTCTCAAAAATGACAAAAAGTAGATGTATTTCATGGCACTGACAAATATATTACAAAGAGAATACAAGATCTCTTCTTGGTTACATTCCAATTAATTCCAAGATAATTTAGCATGAAGCATTTAAATTAGACATTAATTCAGTTATATGATTAAATCTTATTACTAGTAAATTTCTTGGATTTATCGACATTTTAAGAAATTTAAGGGTACCGGGCTTGAAATTTTGTGATTGTAAACCTTATCTATTTCTTTAAACATATAAAATCTAATAAAAGTGATAAATAGAAAAAGATATTGTCATCGTGGAAGAGGTTTAATCAAATATTATCTCTGGGGACAAATTAATAAAATGAAGTTTTTTAAAAATGGCCAAAAGTTTTTTTGTTGTTTTTATCAGATAAAAATCAAACATTACCTTAACAAAATGAGAAGTAAAAATGATCACTGACCACTATCTTGGATTGTATTGAAAGAAATAAGAAAACATTAGCTATATATATTTCTCCCCCACCAATACTTATCACATTTTAAAACTAGGAATTATCACTTCCTAAATTACTATATCTGAAAGCTAAAATAAATTTTAACTTTCCACTAGTAGAGTTATTTCTGTCATAGAATGAATTTTTTAACAAAATTTATAAACAATCTAACATTATAGCCAGAGTGAGAACTACTGCCAAAGTTAAGGAATTTTTATTGTAAATAGAGAAGGAAGGTGACTTGCAGATATTGGCACAGCTACGTGTTATATAGCTGTGATCTGTACAAGTTATATACTATAGCAGAAGCTGCCAAGAGATGCTATCATTGTAAATGTGACTAGTAGATACATAAGTAGAGCAACAACAGCTGAAGATGTACTCTTCAGATTGTGTCTTATGCATTAGATGCTACACAATAGTAAAGTACATCAGTCACCTTCAAGGGCAGCTATGCCAATAAATTCTCTTAGCATGTGCTGCTGCCAAGGGAAACTTATTCATATAAAAGCCATTATGGTAGAGAAACATACAGATAATGGGGTGGATATTTCTAAACTGAAAAAAGAAAGAAAGAAAAAAAAAAAATGGAAGTAAAGACAGGTGACAATTCCCAATGAGTGTCAAAGACCAAGAACAGGAAGCAAGGTGATGTTTGCAACTGGAGTAGCAATGGAAGTGGTACCTGAATGAAAACTCCGTTCAAGCAGTGACAGTAAAGGTCACTTGGCAATAACAACAAATAATTATTAAGTAGCAGAAAAAAAAAACATTGGCAATCATAAGAAAAGGATGCTCAAAAACATCAACAGAAATAACAAGACCAAGTAATGATACAGTGACTAAATCCATTGTTGATAACAATAGTTCAAGCTAGGAAAATACTTGAATTTACTGCCTAAAAATTGATTTAATGATTTGGTTTATTGAACTAGATAGATGTTTTGCCAGAATATACATTTTTTTTTTGTTAAGAAAATAAGTTTATACAAAAATAGTAATGAGGACTTGTAAAACATTTAGAATTATAAACAAACCTGTTGGCAAGTGCTTGTTTTAAACAATGTATTTTAGATACCTCAAGCATTAAATATCAAGTAGTATTTGCCATTAAACCTCACTATAATTAAAGTGAATATGCTTTTGATATATATCATGAATTTACCAGTCACAGCATGTAAACAGGGCAACATTTTGCAGGTTACCTCTAAAAGTAAACTATTCACACTAAAGAGGATTAAGATGAGAGAGACAAAAATCAAAGCTTACAAGTTAAAGATCTTTTATCTTTACTCAGTAAGCTCTAACTGATGAATGTTTCTTCTTTTAAAAGGACAAATATGTATAACCTTCAAACAGAAAAGAGTTATTGCTAAAATTCCACAATAGGATAAATATTATTCAGAAAAAATATGCCATCATGAAACCTAAAGTATATGATAAACACATATTTGACAAGAAAAAAATTTATTGTATTTATTATAGTAATATTCTTAAATATCTTTCTGTATTTTTTAAATCCCCTCCCCCAAATTGCAAATTAACAAAATTGTATATAACTAGAGTAAGAAACTGAATTTTTTTTTCTAACTACATTTGATGTTCAACTATTGGATACCACAGACAGCCAAAATCCCTGTTATGTACAATGTTTCAGATCAAACTTCCATAATATTACACTGTTCACTCAGTCAAGATTGTCACAAGTCTATAGTTCACTCAGATCATCATATAAACTGGTAGTCTAAATCATTTGAGTAAACATTAGCCTATTAAATACTTCAATTTTGCATATAAAATAAAGGGAATATTTATTGAGACATTCTTGGAGATAAAAATGTTTTATATGCTTTGAAATAAAATAAGTATCACATATACACAGGGATTTTAGCTGCCTGAGGTACCCAATAATTGAACAACAAATGCAGTTTATTTACATTGTTCGAGCTGTTGCACTAATCTTTATTATCATATTCACAACATTTTAGCCATTGTATGCTCTGGCCTTCTTCAGGTGTTATACATTGGAATTTCAAACCAAACCCCTTATTTAGTCCACTGGAGTAGATTGTACTAGTTCCACATGCCATGCCATGCCTTTTCTGGATATCTCAGTTAATTGACTGTCCAATGGAGTTTGTATTTGCACATAGTTTCTTCTGGTATTTCACTGTTGTCATTATTTCATTTCTGAAACCTTATCAATGCCAAAATTGTCTAAAGCTGTCAACATCTCTATTACAATATCACCTGATCCTGTTACTTTTTCCCTCTACATCTTGGCCTGTACTGATCTAACCACAGATTTTAATATTATGGGTCAATCCATGTTTTATACATTACAGGTTTCTCACCTTTCTTGTCATAGAAGAGTTCTCTAATGTATTTGTTTCATCTCTGTAGTTTCTTTTCTCTTTCAATTATAATTTTACACTTTTTAGATCTTATACACTCTACCAAAGACCTCTTTTTACATTTTGCTATTTCTTCTATCTTTTTATGCAAGATTGCAACATCTACATTCAGCAGTTTTGTTTTTTTGTTTTTTTTACATGCTTTGCATTGAGCCAATTTTTCACTTGCTTGCACTTATATTCTGCACTATTTCTTGACATTATCTGCAGCCTCTATTTCATTAGATCAACATTTTTTATTCTCTCTATCCAGTTGTTGTCACTAATGCCTCCTTTAGGCTTTCCACTGAGTTCCTGACATCTTTCAAAGTTTTGTATCAGTTTTAATTGTGTATGTTTGCAAAATGAGTCATATAGCTTAAGTGTTGCATTGGATTTCTTGAATTTTCATACATTTTACCCTTAGTTTGTATATCATTGGAAGGTGACCACTCCCTCATTCAGCACTTGGGTATATTTTAAGAGTGCAAAACATGCATTCCTTCATCATTTGTTGATGCTTATAGAGGCCACTTTTTCCTGCAACTTACTAGGTTTTTCCATGTCCATAAGAATCTTTGGTGTTCTTCAAATAAAATGTTGGTTATTATTTGGTCACTTGATGTGCAGCACTATGTTCATTTTTCCTCCACATATGTTACATAATCCAAGCTGATACTTATCAACTATTTCACATTTGGGTTCCGCCACCAATGATAATTTCTCCTAATAAATTTAGTATGTCAGACAAATAAACTTGTTTAAACTCGAGTGATTTATAGATTGCAGACCTCACTTCCATCCTGATTTTAATCATGTAGAACATTTAGGTGACTTTTTGTGGGTAAGATTTTAGGAAAAAGTATCTTATATGTCATAAAATATGGTAAATATTAACAAAAAATAAGAAATCGATATATCTCAATCAGAAATCAAAATGGACTGCCAAAAGTGAGTACTCTCTTCAAAAATCATGTTCCTTTTGACAAATGTTCATTTCTTCCTTTTTACATCTATGATTCAGTGAATTTGCTATCCAGAATCTCCGGATTTGGATATATTATGCAAAGTTCAATACTGAAAAAGGATCCTAATGACTTCTCAAATATATTCTTATTTTCCCAAGTATTTTATAAGACACACACATTATATATATATATATATATATATATATATATATATATATATAAATAAATTGAAGGGTTATGGAGTCCCTTATCCTTAAAATAGTTATGCACATATGTACAAAAATTTTGAAATCAATCCAGTTTTAATATTTTTTTAATATATCTATCAAATTTATTGAGTTAAGTATAAATTTGATTTACAATATTCTAATTAATACTTCAATATATAAAAAAAATATACCAACATAGTGTTACTAAAAGTGTGTATGATGATTTCATAGCAATCTAACCATTAATTCAAAGGTATTTTGGTTACATATAGTCAGATAATAGTATTTAAATTTTAGTATTTAAAATAAAAAGGTTATTATAAAAAAAACAAAAAAAAAAACATAACGGTATTTCCTATTTCACAATGAAAAATGAAAAAACTGCTTTGGCGTTCAAACAAATGAGCAAGGGCAAAAATAGTTGATGATTTTATAAGAAACAAGCATAAAATTCTATTGTTAATAGTTTTAGGACAAAACTTTTTTCAAATTTCACAACTGAGACAGCATAGACTCAAGAAACAGTTGAAAGGGAGGGGAAAAAAAAAAAAAAAAAAAAACGAACATAAAAACTTTATGTACAACTTTGCCATCATTACTTATAAGTCTCAAACATGTTTTCATAATATCAAGTGCCTGCCTATCACATGTACCTTATATGACAAGTGAGATGTTTCCTTTTTTAAAAGAAAAACACTAAGTTATCCTTCGTCTGACAGCTATCACAGTCTCCCACGATCTGCATAACAAAACAGGAAATCTTTAAGACTTAACTGTGAAGTAAGACATTTGAATACGGTTATGAATGTCAAAGAAAAACGTAGCAAAGTTTTTGAGTTGTGTGGATAGTTTAGAAAGTCTTTAATATTTTTCTTAACCATTTACAAGTTATTAAAGTTGTTTTTTAAATGGTAACTTTTAGACAGGATATATTTTTAACAAATAAATTACTTTTTGTAATAAAAAAAGATAAATACAGGGAAACAAAGTGCATATGAATATCTGCATCAATATGCACATCAGCTAATTCTGATTCAATTTTGAGTGCTAATCATGAAAGGTATTTTCTATTTCTTGAATAATAAATGGTATATTTTTATCAAGGTGCTAAAATTCTTAAAGATCTGACAAAGACATTGTGTCAATACAAAATTTAAAGCTTCTGTAATGTGAAGTATTTGCCTATTATAATTGAAAATGAATTACATGCATTTAAAAAAAAAATTAAACTGCCATTATACAGAGTCTAATAGAGATACAAAGAAGTTAACAAAAATATAGCACAGGTTATTTTTTATTAATTTCAAGGGATACTTGAAGTAAGTTCAAAGAAAAAAAATAATTTTCTGTTTACAACTGCAAGTGACAAAAGTCTACAGAGGAAAAACCTTCAATTATATGTTATTAAAAAATCTTTGTCAAATGAATACAGTTTATACATCAAAATAAAATACTTTATCTCTAAAGTATACTTTTTCCCGCCACAAAGAAATGAGATCTAAGATTGCCAAAAAAACTATAGAGGAATTACATTCACCTCCATTGCAGCAAATATTTACATCTCAATGCTTCTCAACAGAATACAGCCGGAAGTAGAAAAGGTGCTTTAAAAAAAAAAAGAAAAAAAAAAAGAGCAACCATTGGGCAAATCCTGACTGTTCATCGAATTATTGAGAGCATCAGGGCAAAGAAACTACAGGCCACCTTACTTTTTGTAGATTTCTCTAAAGTCTTTAATTCAGTACTAAGGGAAAAATAGAGATCATTTTGGTATATGCTCCCACACCCACACCTCCCAAGACAGTAACTGCCATAATGATGCTATACAAAAACGTCAAGTCATTGGTTAGATTCCCAGATGGAGACATTAAATTCTTCAACATCAAAGCAGAAGTCCTCCAGGATGACACCCTTGCATCGATTCTCTTTGTTATTACCCTTAACTATGTATTGATAACTTCCCTTGACAAACATCATCATCTAGGTTTTACTTTATCACCAAGACTTTCAAATTGATATCCTGAAAAAAAGTTGACAGATATTGACTATGCAGACAACCTATGTATCACTGAAGACACCATTACTAATGCCACAGTACTCCTACAACATCTATAAAATGCTGCCAATGATGTTGGACTATGTCAATGCCTCTAAAATTGAACTCATTGGCTTCAACCGGCAAGGCTCAGTACAAACTCTTTAAGGTGAATCAATAAAATATGTCAAATTTTTCACATACCTAGAAAGTGAGATAAATTTTACTGAAAAGGATGTGAAAATTTGCAGAGCTTAAACCTGGGCAGCTTTGAATAAAAATGGATGTAATCTGTAAATCTGATCTACTGGACAACCTCAAGCTGAGATTCTCTCAAGCCACTGTCTAGGCAGTGTTAATGTATGGTGCCACTGCCTGGACATTATCTAAAACCCTACAGTCTAAGCTTGATGGAGCCTACACTCACATGTTGACAGCTATACTTAACATCTATTAGAGACAACATCCAACTAAATCACAGCTCTATGAACACATCCCTGATATTTATACAATCTTACGTGAATGCAGAATGCATTTTGCAGGACACTGCTGGAACGCAAAGCAAGAACCAGCATGTGAGCTACTGTTCTGGATAACTAGCCTATACAAGTTGGTCACCCAGCAATCATCTACATTGACCAACTAGGTTATGACATAGAATGCCTCTCTAATGATTTTGATGCAGGACTGTGATGGTTGGCATGATTGACTCCGGAATGTCTAAGCTAACTTGATTGGAATAAATAAAAGAAAAAAAAAAAAAACTTGCCAAAAGAAAAGACTCCTTGTTTTAGCAATTATTTTGACATGAAAAATATTTTTTTTATAAAGCACTACATTCCATTTGAACACTCATTCATTTCTTCTTTGTTAATATTTATTTTGAAGAAACCTTCTGTGCTTTAATGACTGCTTGAAGTCACTTATAAATAAGTGGATATAAAGTTTGTTTTTTTTATTATTTTTATTCGTCACATTATATAACTAGGCCAGAACTTTGATTTTCTTTAAGTTAAACTATTTTTGAGGAGATTTGGCTGTATGTTTGACTCATTGACCTGTTGAAAGATGAAATTGCGACTAAAAAGGAGTTTCTTAAGTGATTTCAAGAAATTCTTCAAGAACTTGCCAGTATATCATTCCCCTTATGATAAGCTTACTTGATTCACCTCTATGCTTGATAGTGAGGATGGTATTTGCTAGATTGTGAGCTGTGCAGCATGTTTATTTTTATTTTTTCTTCCAACTCATACAAACATCACTCCTGTAAAATCAATCATTTTAGTTTTCCTTGTGGGTTTTAAAACTTGAAGATAGTTACAACAGATAAATCACAGTCTATATGTAAATAGAATGAAAGAACATCCTTCCTTCAGTTTGCAAAAAAAAAAAAAATGTAAGAAAACAAATGGTACCTATCCTTGCTTTCAGAATCATTGGAAACAGCATGATCTCCAGAAAGCTAAAAAGTATGTTATAGAAAGATCTTCCAGTTGCTTTGAGTTACAGAAATATAAACAATAATAAATGTAGCATAAATTAAGCAGTTCTTGACATGCAAAGCTGAATGTTTACTTGCATCAACCTATTTATACAAGATCTAAATAGGAACACTTTTTAAAATAACAACAATTCTAATACTGCTCATATCTATTTTTAATAAAATTATTTTAAAAATCTTTCGTTACTAATTATCTGAGGCTCTCTAATCCCTGTTCCATTAGGCAGCAACAAATCCTGATACTATAATAGGCTTCAGAAAAATATTCTACCAACAAATGTGCTATGGAATAAAAAGAATGTCCCTATATTCCTCATTCACCATTAAAGGTCAAGTGTTTGCTCACATGAGAAAAATGTTTCTTCCAGGCAATATGGGCTAATTGTCTCCTTGCAAATCTTTGCTTTTGGAAAAAATTTAAAGCAAATTTGCTCTAAGTGATCAAATCTATAAACCAATATTAGTCACACGAGCTACAAGATAAAACCTACAACAGTGAAGTCTATCATGATACACTAATATATTTCTATATGTAAACTAACATAGTATCTACTAAAAAATCTGTGCAGTATGGAAATGATACACACTCCTTATATATATATATATATATATGCATGCACATACATACATAAATCAGCTGCTTGGTGATTATGTGCTATGGTGTGCATGTAACTAGTAGCTGTGGCAGGTCAGAAGAAACACCTATTTGTATAAGGTAGTAATATTCAGGTTCTGTCATTAGACAGAGCACTTTCTTCTATATCTGTTTTTCAACCCATAGTGGATGAATTCATTTGTAAAGCTTTGGCTCCTGCTTGTAAATTTACCTGAGTTGTTAGTAGACATGAAATATCTTGGGGGTGTTTCAGCTGCAGGTTTTGCTGGAAAATGCTTGGAGATTACTATCAGGCATTTCTGTACTCACCTTAGTGGGTTTGGCCAGTATGCTAACTACCCAAGATATTACATTTTGGGTTTGCAGGGGTGAGTATAAAGAAACAAGAAAGTAACAAAACTTGACAGTCACCTGTATGCTATAGAAGCGTTTTCAAGCTTTTATTTTTTTTTTTTAATGCAACTCACAGCAAGAACCACATTTTGCATTGCGACCCATTATACTTACGTGTAATAAGTCAAAGACAAACTGTTCACTAGGTTCATTTATTTAGCATCAACAATTTATAAGTATGTTTCTTATGATCCGCACATACTGGAATTGCATGTATCTATTTGTATAATCTATTTGTATGAATATAAAATTATTACTTTTAGAAAGAAACTTTAAAAGGAAATTTCGACACAAAGGTAATGTAAATAATATTTGAAAAATCTCATTTAATGAGATGGATGTGCTTGTTTCTTCATAAGCGGCTGATTCCAATTGTGAACACAGGAAGACAATGCTACATGCATTATCAGGTGCAGTGTTGAGCCTGTTTCTGTCCTTCATCAAATGAAACATATCATCTTACTACCACAGAAAGAATGTACTGGTACTCGACACTTTTAACCCCGAGTTCAGATGCAACTGAATTATTCAACAATCTTAATGGCTTTCACAAGCCATGAAGATGAATGCACTGCACACCTTCATAGCTAAGTTTTGGGACGAGGTCTCTTTCAGAGAGAGAACTGACATCATTCAGTCTACAATGAGTTTGACAAACAAGATACATAAACTCAATAACAGACTATATATGTTTAAAAAAAGAAAAGAAAAATTATAATACAAGCTTACCTCAGTGAAAAACTAGCAATGATTTATGAGTGCTGTGCAACATTTAGAGTTGTTTATATTCTGCACTTTGCTTTCATTTGCATATGTTTTTCTTTTTTGTCACAACCCATTTTATTTATCTTGTGACCCATTGAAGAGTCAGGACCCACAGTTTGAAAAAAAACCATGTGCTATGGCATGTGTGAAACTAGGGTGAGCTGCTTGATGATTGCATACTATGGCACAGATGAATCCAGTGGTCATAGCAGGGAAAGATGACCACCAATTTAGATAGGGAAATATTCAGGCTCAGTCATTAGACATGGAACACTTATATATAAATGTGTGTGTGGACATGGGCATCAAGGCTACATGATTGTCAGTTTCATGAAACTGGCAACTAATATTCAGTGTTGATTCCTATGTCCATACTGTCTATATCTATAAACAGCTCTATCAACAAGAATGAACACTTTTTCCTATGAATTTTAACAAATTTTCAACAAAGTGTGTGTGTGTGTGCACACAAATAGATGAATACCCAAATTTGAAGAGCTAAAAGGTTATAACAGTGATAAATATCAGTATACAACTCCAAATATGAACATTTACTTTTTTTTTAAATGGTTTAACATAATTTAATAATATGCAATCTTGTGTTTTAAACAATTACATTTAAATTGTTCAGTTTTAATGGATTTTACTTTAATACTGGTTATATATTAAGATGTTGGATAATGTTTTGCATCTTACTTCTACATAATTAATTTTATTAGATAAATAAAACTTATCCAACAACATAGAAACAATCATCTAATATAGCATAAGACACATGATGTGTAATAAATAAACAAAATGAAACAAATAATGAAAACATTTCATGATGAAATTGAATAATCAACACAATTTGTAATAATTTAAGAGTATATATTGATTGAAACTAGTCAGCTAGTTTCATAATTTATTTGCAATTATTTTGTAACCATTTAAATTCAATGTAGTCAAAGATTAAGCAGAAACAAATGTCAAATACATTAAGCCACAATCAGTCCATAATATTTTATGAGTTATTTATTCTGACAATATTTCAACTTCAAGTTAGTAAATGCATCATCCATATCAGATGGGCTCTCAAGCATATGGAATGAGAATTCAAATCGTATTGGAAGCTACTTCTATTTCCAGCCCCTGGTCCTTACTTCATAGTCACAGAATGTAAAACTACCTGACTAGTGCAATAATAATTTATGCCTTGCACCATTAGAAATATTACAATAAAACAACTATTTCAAATCAGACTGTTCTTTATTGCTTAATTCTACTCTGATGGTTAGGTGTTTTCAACATAACTGCAGAATATGGAACTTGTAAAGATTGCTCCATTAGATAAGAATAAGAAGTGGGTGGATATTTAATCATAGCAGATAACAGAGCTCTGATGAACTGTCAAATGTTGATTATATATTATAGAATTACTTCATAAAACAGCCTATATTCAAAGTCATAAATATGCGCACTATATAGAGTAACTGGTTTGTTTTTACTGATGAGCAAATGAATACAATCCACAGCTGCAGAGCACCACTAGCTTTGTTGATTAATGTGCTTCACTAACTAATAAGAGACAAAAAATGTTAAAGCCATCACTGCTGGTTCTTTGTACAAGAGAAAACTAATTTATTAAGCACTTGTTGCTAAGAGACATCCAAGTGAGAAAATTATCACTGCTTGATCTTGCTGCATGATGTAAGTATGAGCAAGTTTGAATATTTAAGTTGGACTGACATTCAAAAACAATGTGTGCACAAATTGCAAGGCAATATTCTATGTCCTGAAAAAAAAAAAAAAACTGTCTGATAACAACTGAGAAAAATGAAAAGATTTATTAAGAGGAATGTATATTTGTTTTCCTTACTTTTTGACTAAGCAAACCGATACATTTGGATTTGGGAATACTAATGACCTGAACAGTAGAAGAAAAATTAGATGTTCCAGTTGAAGATCAGAAGAGGATTATCATTATCTCAGGCTAGTTCTTGTTTCTTGCTATGGTTCGAGAAATATTAAAAACATGAAAAATTGTACTGTAGAACCATTTAAATACATTGTATTTAGAAATACATTGTATTTATAGCTTTATAAGCTGCTTAGTTATAAATGATACTTTTGAAACCACATTTTTTTTTTTTAAGTAATTTATGCTAATATGTTAATTTAGTGTAGAATATTTTGCTTACATAGCTGATTTAGATAACTATTTGCTGCCATTTTCAGGATTTGTACCAATTATATATATGATATATATATATACACACACACACACACGTATGTGCATTTTAAGTACATACTTATCCACTTAAGTAATGACTTGGCATAATTTTATAGATCCTAACAGGTGATTCTAATAAGTTATTGATATATTTGTTAGACAATTTTGACAAGTTAATATTAATGGTACAACCACAAATCTCAGTATTAATGACTTTCATGACTAGCAAACTAATTATTTTACTAAGGTGAATGACTATATAACAGACTAAGTGAATTTCAGGTAAACATTTTAACAAGGATATCATTACTTTGTTATAATATAAATGTAAACATATAGTTTTAAGGTATGCTATATTCATGGGTTAAAGTGCTTGATATCATGGATAGAGCATATGTAAATATAAAAGTGGACAGAGTTCAACACCCAGTGGCAACAGTGTTCCATGCTTAAATGTAATCTTCAAACCATGTCTGAAGATTGTGTTTAAGCATGAAACAAACCGCTACTGCTAGGTGTTGACTTCAATTTCCACTTTTATGATTATATATTTTATTCAACTTAAAGTGAGAATTAACATTTTGCTGTATTCAAAATTTACTAAAACAATGCAACTAGTGGCTTAGCTATTAATATACAATGCTAATTAGAGCCAAATACAGAAAGATTAATATAGCATTGTTGCAATCTGTAGACAACCTGAAAAACAAAAAATAACTTCTTTTCATTAACATAATCTAATCTGCATTGCTAATTATGTTGCATAATTTGTGTACAATAGTGGTACATGAGTCCCTTAAATTGTTAATAAAAAACAAATACACTGATTATTTTTGTTAATGTATCTGTGATATATTTCATCTATTAAACAAAAGTTATCATCAAATAATTTATAAATTTGTTAATATCACTCATTTGAAAGTTAATAGAGAATAACAAATATTACATTTTGCATTGCTATAGCAACAATTATTCTTTATCTAGTTTCTTTACTGCCATTCTTATTATCTTGCACTGCCCAATTGATTGAGTGATTATTTGGCTTCTGCCTCATCATAGCAGCTTCCAGTCAATAACCAGAGGCAGTGTATTCCAAATTCAACTCTATTTGCCTTGGTTAATTCCAGTACTACCCAGACATTAGCAATGCTTGCTTTACAATTGCTAACTCGAGTACAATGATACTAACAATTAATTTAGAGATATCTGGGAGACAATTCTGGTATTTTTGTGAAACTAGTAAAGAATTTTCTTTTTAAAAAAAATCATATAAACATAACAGAATTTATATTTTAAATTTCAGATTTTTAGATTTAAGAAACCACATTAAAATATAAGACTATATAAAGATAATATAAAATAACTAGAAGAAAAACTTAATTTAGATGAAGTTACATTCAAGTTCATTAAAGTGACATAAAGTTAATTTATGATACAAAGATACAAAGGTGCTGGCCTAATTGTAAAGTCATAGTGCATAGAAATAAAAGAGAGTTTAAAGATATAAAATGATGATAATGCATTACACAGCTCTTAATTTTGTTAATGTAAAAAAAAATAAAAATAAAAAAAGAATAAACAAAAAGTATCAACATCTATGGTGATGTATTACCATTTTGATAAAAATGGTATGTTGTATTGCTTAATAAAATACCTCTATCATACTACTTTAAGTAGATAAGTCAAAATGGACAAAAAAAAAAATATTCATACTCTTAACTTTAGTGGATAAAAAAAGTTCTTAAAACAGAAATACTTTATTATTAAAATTCAATATCTTTCTCTTCATAACAGTGTTAGTGCATTAAATGATCTAAATAAACTGAAATAGCAGCAATAATTTCTAAATCTTATATATATATATATATTGTAGAACTTTTAAATTTGATATGAAATATGTTCTTTGACAAATGAACAAATTCAGCTCTAAACACTAAACTTAAAGTATAAAACAAAAAAAACTGAATTACTACTCTGATCACAGTTCTTTATCAAGTTTCCAGAATAATCATTTACTTGAATTAACTAACATGACAGATTAAAGAATATGTAGTATCCAGTCGATGTGTGTTGTGGTAGAATGGATATCGGATCAGAGTGAGAACTCAGAGAGCCAAGTTCTAATTCCAGTCAAGTTTATTAGATTCACTTATGTACAAATACCCTTCTCTTCTCCCCCCCACCAGCTATGAATTGAATAGCAGGATAGACTGGGTTCTTTAGCCTTGGTTGGCAACCAGTCTACCACAGAAAGAAATGGCAACCTACCATGGGAAAAAAATATGCCTTGTCACTCATGTTTATCAAAAGATACTTTATTGCCCAATTGTGTATTACATATGGCACTTAATTGACTGAGTATCCAGTCCCAATAACAGAATTTAAAACAAAAATGAATTTTTCTCTGACAGGAAAGTTCTGTGCTTGTAAAATTTTCAATATTCACATAATAGCTCCATACATATAGCGATTACATGCAGAGTTGCAGGAGAAGTAAATGCTGCCAGCTGTCAACATCTTGAAATCATCAGTATTATTACCCATCACTTAATGCACAAAACAGTACAGACATATGCAGACCATACAAGAATATCTTTAAAAAAGAAAAAAAAAAAAGTCTTTCATTATTCTTGCTTAACATCCAAAGCTAACAACTCTGTCAGATGCAGGACTGATAAGACATTTAATACATTCAACTATTTTAATGTTACAAAGGCAAACAATCTTTGTTCTGCATTCTTCTTAGCACAATTACAATATTGTTTCTTGACTCAGCAGCAACATGAAACAGCCAAACATAAAAACAGAAAATACAAGCAGTCTTCCACTAATCAAGAACCAAACACAAACAAACCTAACCTCATACTCATTGTTTTCTAGTGAAAGCTGAATGTACCTAAGTAAGTACCAGTTTTCAGATGTTATTCAACATTTGATATTCACCCACCAATATCATTCTAATCATCTGCTGGGTACTCCAAGTACAATTATGTCATTATTTTGTATTTTTAACAGTTATTATTAACTCATAAGATGGCTTTAAAGCAGGAAATACTAGTAGTTAGAAAAAGCAGATAATTACTAATGTTAATATTATAAAACAAAGTACTGAACAGAGTAGTAATTTGATTTCCTCATTTAAAGTTCAATATATAAAACTGTCTCTATAATCTATTTTGTTTGTCAGAAAACATCTAGTATTTGCAAAACTAAAGTCAAACATAAATAATATACAAAGAAATAAATTGCACTTATGGTTACTTCATTTCACATTTCTTTATACATAAATGCACATTAAAATAACATTCATTCATCAGAATATTTGAAGAATATATACATAATGAACAGGTGAGATACTAAAATAGGTTGCATTATCATTGTGCAGATTGACATTCATATAGATTTGCATAGTGAAATAAAAAAAATAAAACTTTCAATAAATTTACAGAGTAGACTATCTTTTTAAAAATTTGCATACGAAAAAGGAAATCTCATGTGAAATAAAAATGGAGACTCATTAAATTTAAGAATTATTATTTTCAGGTGACAAGTAGCTGCCATCTTATAAAAAAAGCAAAAAAAAAAAAAAAATTATTACTAATTAACTGGTTTACCAACAATTCTTGACACAAATGACTAAGATTGGGCTTTTTTATAACAGTACACTCAGTGATACGTGTAACAGCATAAACTTATAAACAGATATAAAAGTTATTTCCTGAAATTGTTTCAATGTACATGTATTTATAAACTCATTAAATATGTAAATAAACTTGATAAAGGAGAGATGGTCAATAACGGGATTTTATTATTCTAGCTTATCGTTTATACAGTTAACATCAGTATTCAACAGTTTTTAACTTTTGTGTATGAACCAACCAAACTGAGCTTATGAGTTTGACATTTAGAGACTGAGGGTTGAATCATTCCCTTGACTCTTAAATATTTGAAATATTGTTTGAATAAATTTATATCTAATCTTCAAGAAAAAAAAAAAATGTTTTTAAAAATATACATATTAAAAAAAAAAAAAGCAGAGCCACAAAAAGAATCAATTTTAATAATTTCAAGAAGCAAAGAAAATTTCTAATGGTCTTTCTCTCTCACACACATGCAAAGTTCTGAACCTAACCAAGAAGCTATTCAAAAGGGTTGGGAAGTGATTCGGTCAGAGAGCTTTACAGTACCACCTTGCTCCAAAAATAATGCCTCTTACTTATTTCAATGAAAATTATAACAGATACGAAGAGAAAGTTTTTAGCTACAAAACACTATTTTTCCAATCACCACAATTATCTCTGAATTTTCAAGATTCACTTAATTTTGTGGATTGACAGCTGTGAAGAGCTTCTCTCAACATGGCTTTTCACACATATTACTGTCACTATGGTTGAAATGCATTACCCACTGTTTTACCATCCACTGTTTGATTTCTGAACATCAACAAATGTCAATGAATAACAATGGGTGCCATGTTTTTTATGCATGCACAAAATAATCCATTGTTTCATATATTTGAAAAAGATTGTTTTCAAAAATCTAATTAAAAAAAAAAAAAAAAAAAAAAAAAAAAAACATGCTTGAAATTTTTTCACACATTTCATAGAAAGTTCTAATTATATGTGCTAATTAACAAATAACAATATATTGCATACCCGTCCTCACCTCCTGAACATATTATAAACGTTGTAAGTGCCAAAGAAAAGGTTTACATTGAAGTGATTCCTAAAGTTTGTAAATAATCAAGTTTTATAGTAAAATAAAAAAATACAATTTGCTTATTTTCATACTATCATTCTTTATAGTTTAAAAGTATCATTTTTAAAATATTTCATTATAAACTGGTTTCTTCCTGTTTCTTTGCTCAGACACTTTTAGTGTTATATAATATCAATATTCACTCATGCCCATATATATATATATATATATATATATATATATATATATATATATTATATATATATATATTATATATATATGTGTGAGTGTGTGTGTGTGTGTGATGTGACAATTAAACAGAATTAATTTTTAAACTCATTTCTGGTTCCAAAAATGATTCTTTGGATTTTTTTTTTTTTTTTATTTAGAAATTAATTTCCCATTCCTGGTACTAAATGATAAGACATAAATATTTATTGATTTTAAACTATCAGTAAAACTAAAATTTATAGATCATAATAACACCTAAGTATGATGTAAATTTTATTTTTCTTGCAAAAGAAAAAACAAAGTGCACGTTTTTACTCAGTTTTTGAACTTTCCACAAAGTTCACTAGTTTAAAGTCTGTTCCACTTCAAAATAAAATTTATATTTTTAATTTCTTTTTAAACATTATTAATTCAGCCATTTAATATTATAAATTTAATAATTATAATCAAAATTATGAAATATAAACACAAAATGAATGCTTCATGTTGTTCTACTCTTAAGACAGTTTTAATTATTTTTTTTTTTAATTTATAAAAAAGAAAAAAAATGATGTACGGAATTTTTGCCAATGTCACGTTTGATTACTTCACATAAAAAAATTGACCTTGTATCACAAATTGTCCTAGTGTTGAGGCAATTAAATTAAACTATTTGCAATTAAATTACAACAAATTGTTTTTATAAGTTTTAAAATCATTTTTCAGTTTCTGTTATTGAAAATATTTTGGTTATGTAGTATGCTATGTAAACAAAAATAAATCTTTTCAATAACCAAGAATTAAAAAAGTAAACATTTTTATGAAACTTAAATTTGTTTCTATGAAATTCACGAACTTCTTAAAATTTTATAGCTTCTGAAATGGATTTTTCATCTTTATTTACTTAAAAAAACAAAACTTTCATTTGAAGTTTTTTGAAAAGCTTCTTCACACAAAACTTTATTAAAAAACCTAAAATTTAAATTTCTATCAAATATTGTATTTAATTTTATTGAATTTTCCTGTGTTAAATTATTATGGCATTTAAAATATTTGAAACTTTTTTTCTTATTTATTCCTCCCAGCCAAAAGAGATACAAGTTTTATAAGTAGAAGTATATGAAAAAAAATTAAATACAATTATTTTTATCTGACATAATTAAGCTATAGTTTTTTTCACTTTTAACAGGATTTGTTTTAATATTTTTTTTAAATAAAACTAGTAAAATTTCATCTTCTAATAATCTAATGACTGGAAAAAAAATATCAATCCCATGCAAAACAAAAAAAAAATAAAAATAAAATACATTTACAGTTCTCATTCTTATGAAGATTTTAATCATTTTTAATCTTATTTCTATTTTAATACTTTGTAACAGTTGAATCTCCTACCTTATAAAATGATCAAGTTAGGTATCAGTGTTCAACTTTTTAATATTTTTTAAAATTAATTATAAAGTTTGCTAAAATTGCTTATATATTTCTTTAAAAAAAAAAAAAAAAAAAAATCAGTGGATATGTTTTTACTGTGTTGTTATACTTTTACTCTTTTAACAAAAATAAAACATTTTTTGATTCTTTTTAGAAATTAAATATTTTAGTTGTGAAAAATTTATTTTAGAAAAGATTGAAGACCCTTTATTATTTATTAAGTTACTGTGATAATTCATATTTAATTCTTATTAAATACCCTTAAGCAAATTTAAAATTTGCCTTTATTTTTTATTCACCATCATGCAGGATTAGGTACTCCTTATACTTTATCTAAATATATGCACGAGTTAAACCACAATACATAGGATGATGCCTTTCTGTTTAGAGTATTATTGCTACAGTATTAGATATGTATTAGGGTGTCTCTTATTTTTGAAGTGTGTTCAGAAATTGAATTGTCATTCTTAAATTTGTTCCATTCATTGAAAAATGCCACATATAAAATTTTAAGGAGATCGAGTAATATTTAGATGGCACCTTTGTTAAAACTTAAGGTGGACAAAAAAAAAAAAAAAAAAAAAAAAAAAAAAACCCTTCCACACTTTACAATTAATAACAAACTGCTATTAGCTGAATCTTTACAAATTATACACATTAGAAAACTGGAAACAATTTTTATCTAACAGTGCAAAATTTAAATTTTAACTGATATCTATTATTTTCAAATGTCAATTAAGGCAATGCCAAGCAGAAAAGAATAGTTTGGAAGTCTTTAACATTTCTGATGATAACAAAAAAACAAAAGCAATATGTCAACTGTAGCTAACTTAAGGGATTTAAGTAAAGAAATTGTTCTCTTTAAGGTTTAAACTTAGCAAATTTTTTTTAAATAAAAAGGATACTTAACTTTATTTCATAACGATTTGTATTCATTTTTCTACTAAATGTCTTATTAATAAGTGTGCTTTGATTATTAAGTTTCCCAAACCAACTGTAGGGCCTGAAAATATTGTAGGTATTGGAATCGGAACTTTAGAACAGTATTAGAAATTGCGTTTGAATTGGTAAAAAATATTGGTATCATCCCATCAATTATATATATATATATATATATATATATGTGTGTGTGGGAGAGAGAATTCTTTAATATTATAAACAGTTATTAAACATGTACATGACAATAATAAAATTAACCAAAGTTAAAGATAATTCTGAAAGCTATTTTAATCTAAGATTGTTTATGTATATGTTACATGCATACATACATAGTTATATATGCACACACTATCACTGTCCACAAATACAGTCATTAATAGAATAATTTTTCTTTTAAATACTGCATCTATTTATAACTTTTATCAACTGAATGAGTGACCTCAGCCATAAATTTAATTCATTTAAATGTGAAAGCTTTTAGGAAAAATTAAAAAGATTTGGTGATTCCTCCATTATTTGAGATATTTTGTTGATTAATTCATGGACAGAATCATATTTCAAACTTTATAAGTATAGTCCCTGGATTTCTGAAATCTAAATCATCACTAGAAAAAAAAAAAAAAAAAAAAAAAAAAAAAACAGATTTAATTATTTTCTTTTGTTCTTCAATGACCTACCCCCCACCAAAACCGGTTTTTAATAATTTTTATTTAGGTCTGCAATCAATTCTAATTAATCTAAAATAACCTAGAAGCATAAAAAACAACATTCACTAAAAACCATAACCCACAAAAAGCCACTTTATTATAGATGAGAACCACAGAAGCAGGTTTATTATTAAAAAAAAAAAAAAAAAAAAAAAACTGTTTCTCAAGCACTTCTCCTACAGGGTTTTATTTATTGTTATCATGAAGGTCAGATTTACTCTGTAATTCTTGGAGATGATGAGAAAAAAAAAACATTTTAGTCATACATGTAAATTAATTAAAAAGAACACTGCCATCTCTGATTGATCAACACATACATACAAAATAATCGTATACATCTTACACAACACACTTTAATGAAGAACATAATATTTTGGACAGTAAACTAAATTTAAACAAAAATATGAGTTTGGCAGCCGATATAAACTTAACCAGAATTAAAATGTGTCATTTGCAATATCACATCCCTATTAATTCTGAGGTTTACAAAGTTTTCCAGATTATAAAAGTATAATTGGATGCAAGAAGTGAATCCTTCTCCCAAGAAAGACATTTGATGTTATAGAGACAACTCAAATATCAAACATCTACAATGTTCCTTTCTTTTGATATTAATGGGGGAGAATATGTAAAAGTGCTCTTTCTGTTAACCCGCTCAAAAGCTTATTTATAAAACAAGTAAAAAGTTAGGTGTCTAAAAGAATAATGCTATTTATAAGTACCTGAGAGGGGGTGACTATCCTCTTTTTAGGGAAACTACTATCAGCAATAGAAGAGTAGCAAAAACAAGAAGATGATGACAGATGTGTTAGAGTAAGTAATTAAAATATGCCCACTGCTTGCATCAAGAGTCACTCAACTGCAGGAGTTGACCCAATTCCTAATGATAGAAAGGAGAAATGTGAAGGCAACATTTGCAATTCTTGTGCATTACCTGTCACTACACCTCTTTAGTAAGACCAAACTGGAATATTTCACACCCCAGCCCCACACTACATAAATAATCTTAACATAATACTGATAACTTATATTATGGTTTTACTTTTATACGATCCTGTTGCTAGACATTTACACATCACTTACCTGTAACTTATGAGTTAGAATATATAAACATAATTATCATTTATAAGTTAAGGTAGAAATTATAACTAACAGAAGATATTCAAAAATATATTCAAAGCTTGCTTATATTTTATTTTGTAGGTAGTAAATAAGGATAAATCCCAACAAAAGAATTCTATGCTTCAATTTGACTTCCTTGCACCTGCCTTTAATTTCAAATAGGCCAAAATATGACACAGACTATCTTCTTAACCCATAATCCTATAGAAGGTCTTCCATGGATAATCAATAACATTTTTTTTTCCTTTTGTAAATATTTTCATTTTTATACTTCTCGTACATAAACACTTAATTCTCTTTAGTATGTTGTCACTTCTATTCCTCTCCCCCCACAAATTGTAAATAAAATAAAAGATTAGATTAAATACATTTTAAAAGCAAAAACTTATATTCTTGTAAAACTGTTCAAGTTAGAAACTGAATTTGTTTAAATAGTACCAATTCTATCTCTATGGACAACTTTTATTCAAATATAGTTATATACTAAATTACAATTTTAAATATTCTCATAAAATGTGAGATGCTCCAAAAAGATAAAATCTTAAGTAAAACTTCACTTATTTTAAAAGATCAAAGGAGTAATAAAACTTTTGTGTGTGTGTGTGTGTGTGTATAAAATTTGAAAATTCTTGAGTACCACTATCAAAATATAAATTTGTGCCTCAGATTTTTTCAAATATCTCTGTTCCTAAAAGAAATACTCCTTTCCCAAGCCAATATACATAACTATGAAAATTTTTAAAAATTAAAAGAAAATTGCTAAATTAAAAAAAAACAACAAAAAACAATAATTTCAAATATATAATGCCTAAATTACTTTCTTAAATTAAAATATAAATAATAATTACATTATAAAAAAAAAACAAAAAAAAAAAAACATTTCAACAACAATAACATTTACTGACTTTCATTTATTAGACATTAAATTGCATCACTTAGCAACCTCCATAATTTACCTTGACTTTCAGTTAACTTTATGTATATCTATAAGCATTCTTAAATTTAAAGATTCTGGAAAACTAACATTTTTACTTCTGTTGTAAATACTTGTTGCAAAATAAAATCCTTACATTTACCTTGATAAAGTCCATCAGAGGACAAAATGAGTTGGCTAAAGTTTTCCTTTTGTCTTTATTCAATGTGTGTGTGTGTGTGTGTATATATAGATATATATATATATATTTCAAAGAGGATAAAATCCAGGTAGTGCTCAATGTACAAGACAGAGCAAGAATATAATATAAAATGATCCAATTCATCAGTTTGAATTTGTAAGTCTGACATATTGGATCATGATTACAATTCCAATGTAATAAATTATAACCATGGAATATTAGTGTTTGAGCCTATATATCATACAAACATGTATTTCCCTATATAAAATAACATTATATAATATATATATATATATATTTGGGAGAATGATATATAAATTTTAATATATCAGAACAATATTATTAATAAGTGGCAAAAGAAGTCAAAGCACTTTACACAAAAAAAAATAAAAAAAAAATTACATTTTGTCATTAATTTTACTTTACATACACAACTGATGAGTTGTGATACAGTGAAACAGACTGCCTGTGGATGACAATATATATTCTCCTGAAAAATTTATTTCGGTTGAGCTCTCTGGAGAGAAAGTGTATGTAGGATGTATTTTTGCCAAAGCCAATATATATTATGAAGGAAAGATAGTAGAGAGAAACTTTTTCCATAGTGCACAGACATTACACTGAACCTATGCAGAGAACCAGGGAATTAAAATGATTCTGGGCAAAGTGCAGGGATATTCTGATCAGAGTCAGAAATGCTGATCTAACTATAAATAATCCTGTCATTTTTCATAGGCACAAATGCTAGTAAAATTTAAAGCTACTTTACATTAGCTATGCTGAGTAAAAGTAACAAGAATCTGTGAAGTCCTATGTACTAATATAACAACTAAAGTTAGATAAGAAAAAAACTCTATGCAAAGGTCTACATAGACAGTTGCTTTTGTGGGGGAGAGGAAGAGGGCAGAGAATAATATCCCTTCATATGCTTATTTTTATCACATAGAATAAGAAATTTAGCAAAGCAGTTTTCTAAATAAGATATGAGGGTCACTCTGAAAGTAATGTCACCTAATGACCCACTATGTCAGAGTTAATATGGTAATAGAAGTTGAACTTTACTGGCAATGACCCATAACATTTTTTTGCTTTATTAAAGATACAAGATGAATGTCAGTCTGGTAAAATGACTAGCAAAAACATATGCACAAAGCCTAAGTACATCACTGAATTCCTTCAAGCAGAAAAAAAAAATATTGCACTCAATGACACTTTAACATTTACAGAGACCAAACAGTGGATGTGAGCACAGTCAGTCAGTGATGCATTTAAGCAGTGGCAACAGTTAAGTGTGTAGTAAGTCATGTTCTGAGCAACCCTGTACTACTGTCAAGTGTCATTTCATCCCACAAGAATGAAGCCTTTAATTCACAGATGTGTGCACATAATATGGGGGGGGGGATCAACATCCCAAAAAGAAAATTATTTCAATTTCCTTGTTTGTAAACAAGAAAGAGAGAAATTTATTTTGCAAAATTGAAATAACTACAATTGTATACCTTTTTTAAAAATTTTAAAATAAAAATATATGATCTGTCTGTAATAAAGTCATCTGTGCTAATCGATCAGGAAACCATACAGAGTTAAATGTCATCTTCAATGCATGGGAAATAATGTTGAGATATCAAAGTTTGTGCCAAGTGAGTTCCATGAATGCTCATACAAGAAAAGAAAGACCACCAAATACAAGTCTGTCAGGACCAGCTGAACACTGACAGTTTCCTAGACCATGGCATCATCATCACCACTGCCCATAAAGTGGAAACACACAAATAGCCTATAGAAAAAAAAAGTTCAAAACACAACCATCAATGAGAAAAATGAGGTGTACTGTCTATTAAGATAAAAAAGGCATGGTTCTTCTGGATTTCTTGGAACCCTTACAAACCATTAATTCTGTTACATTAAGTTATTATGTGAAAGGTTTGAATTTCTAAGATTCATACCAGAGACGAAGACAACTATTCACTTGCTATGCCATAATGCTAAGTTTCACATCAATCTGAAAACCATGAATCACATTACAAAATTCAACTGGACCATCCTACTATATAGACTCTAAATTTAGTGCTTTCCAACTTTCATCTGTTTGGACCAATGAAAAGTGGAATACACAGGTAAGTTTCTTGACAACACATCATTGATACTGTGAAAAAGTGGGTTGTATTTGCTGGTGAAGATTATACAAGCACAGCATGCAGATATTTATTCATTACAGGCAAAAATGCATAGGCAGTGGTGGTGGTTATATGGAAAAATAGTGATTTGTAAGTGGAAATCTAATCTATTCAATGGTATTATTGTGCTCCTTGTATTTGCTGTAGCTTCCATTAAAATAAATGGGAAGCATTACTTCTGCAGCAGGTTATGTATTACAGGATTATTTTTCACAGTTTTTGCAGGCAATTCTGCTCGGTTGTTGTTTTTTCTTTTTATTTAAACGGGTATGAGGTCTAATAATTTGAGAAATTAATAAAAAATAGTTGAAAATTCATAGAAAATATTTCAATCATGCATTAAATTGGAGTATAACATGAAAGCAAGTATAAATGAATTAGCAATAGATTTAAGGAATTGTAAATTTATATGAATAAAATTATAAGACTTAAAGGCTGCAAGATTTCTGAATAAAAATTAGTTTTAATTCACAAGTATATGAGCGTAATTGAGAGAAAAAAGGTCACCATCCCAAAAAGAAAACTATTTCAATTATTTCCTTGTAAACAAGAAAAAAGAGGGAAAAGGCGAAAATAGATGAATTTATTTTGCAAAATTCAAATAATTATAATTGCACACATTTTTTTTAAAAAAATCGCCGTCATGTCTATATTTTTTTTTTTTTTTTTTTGCTTTCGAGCAGCCTTATGGCTGATCAGCTGATCGTTTTCAACTAAACAAATTGGTTCTATTCTTAGATCAAACTGCTCATTAAGAGTTGATATAAAAACCAAAGAATATATATTTTTTGATGTTGGAAAAAATATTAATTCCATTGGTTGTTCAAGGAAAAGAATCTGATAGTTTTAGTTAGAATTAAATTAATTAACAATTGTAAAAATTTTAAGCTACAATGATATTAGAAAAAAAATTCGATCATCTTGTACATAGAAACAACAAACTATATATATATAAAGAACACTAACAGCAACATTCATACCGTTAACTGTTTTCAAGTGTTGCTAGCAACGAATTAGTTCTCAGATGAGATGATGTCATAGTAAAACTCCGATTATTAAATAAAGAAAGAAATAAATCTGAGCTCATGATCTCCCCAAAAAGCTGTTGATATGAAAAGAGATTCAGCTTAGAAAGAAATAATAAACAATTTCAGTTTGGATTTTTGTAACAAATTATCACACATGGCTCAATTTATATTTCCTCATTCAGTCAAAAAAATTATTAATATTATTATTTTATTTTTTTTTTTTGCCTAGTTGCACTCTACTGTCAGTTGCACAGAATACCGAAGTTTTATCATAAATAATTTGGACATTATTTTTTTTAAAATATATCATGTTAAAAAGGTGCTTTAAAAAAAAAAAAAAAAAAAAAAAAAAAAGTGTCTCTCAACATAAAGACTGAGCATTAGAAAATATAGATTTTGAGCAAAATAATGCAGAAAAATAAATTTCACTTTTTAAACTTAGTTGTTGACCGCTGAATAATTATATAGTTCGTTACTGGTTCTTGCATCTCAGTTTTTGGGGTAATAAAAGATTTAAAAGAATGTTCCACCCCACCGAGATTAAAATTTGTTTATTTTTCGAAACAAACACAAATAATTACCAATATCATTTCAAGACGAAGATTCAAAGCCAACGACTTACAGAAAAATCAATGTCTATTCGTACTTATGAATTAAAAAAAAAAGACATAGGAAAGGTAAAAAAAGACTTAAAAAGTGAAACTAAAAAATGTGTCACTGAAGGAAGAAGAAAGAACGCGTTGAATGCATTTAGGAAACTCTTTCTCTTTGACAACATTTAAATAAATCGTTATTTCAGAATTTGTCAGATATTGGTTCCTGTCATTTAGTAACACACACTTCTTGTTCGTTGTTCTTGTTGACATCACAGTAACAAATCCCCATGAAAAATTGTAATAAACACTGCTTCTGTTTTGCAAAGCTACTACTCAGTGGAAATAGGAACAACAAACTAAAAACATTTACCCCCGCCGACGGCTGTTGTAATTTATTTGGTGACCCAAAAATATTGTCAATAACGTAAACAATAAACATTTTTTAACAATAAAAATTTATTTTAAAATAAAAATGTACAACGCATAAAATTCCTTACTGTTGTTGGTGATCCTATTTTTGAGCTAGTGAGTCATTGGTTTTGTTTTGTTTTTTGTGTCATTCAAATATTGGTAGCTTTTCACCTTTTTAAAACTATGTATATGGAGAAAAAAACAAAACAAAAAGAAACTATGGCTAAATTTTTTCACCCAAGCAAGGCAACAAAGCCCCTAACACGCGCAGTGGGGTATGTGTGAAATAATAGAAAAAAAACAAAAACGGAACGAGAACAATGAAAGAAACAAAAATTAAGATAGAATATAACGACTGACACACTGCATTTTTAAAATTTTTGACGATCAAACATTCAAACTTAACAAGAAGCCGGAAGAAAATTACTAAGAATAGTAGCAAAATGCCCAGCTTGTAAACGAAGCTGTTCCACGGCAATATGGTCATGTGACCTGAATGACTTTTTTTTTAGTTTCTTTCAACTGGTTAAAGAAAAAAAAAAAAAAAAAGACTGTGTTTGTTGTAAAACAAAACTGCAGTCTACAGAATTTACCGGTTTTCTGTTTTTATTAAAGTAAAAAATGTTGTTTTTTTTTCCTTTATTGCTTTTCTTCAATACTGTATTCATTATTTATGATACACAAACAAAAAAAAAACAAAAAACAAAAAAAAACTAGCTTAAAAATAAAATACTGATCAATTTTAAAACTGCCAAGATTTGGGTACCAATGAATAACTGATTAGAAATTAACTGCAATTCAATAAGTTCATTTTTTTTTTTTTTTTTTTAAATCCAACAAAGATTTAAGGTCGTCTTCGAAGAAAACAAGAAGAATTATGAATGACCGATCTAGGCTTACTTGGCAAGAAGAGCTACTACAGCTGTAGAGAGGAAAGGCGGGGGTGCAACTACTACGAAAACAAACTTCGTTTATATTTTGATCAACGCAATCTGTAACTGGGCATAAAACAAAAATATTTTATTACAAAAGCCAGCCATGACCATATAGGATTAAAAAGAAAGACTAATTCGCAGGGTTTCGCGTCAAGATAGCAGTTTAAGTAACCGGTTACAAATTGAACGTGACATGAATGATTTCCTAGGCATCGTTAATAATTAGTGATTAATGGATTCAGAACTAAGAGTAAGAAAAAAAATAACAATTGAATAAATGACAACACATACAGCTTACTTTAAATTTCATATAAAGTAAAAAGAAATGTTTTAAGTTCACCCAACAATTGAAAATAAGGAGAGTCAAATGTAAAATGTGTCAAAGAATAAAGAGAGAGCATTAAATGAAAAATCTCATTGAATATTTTATTCCGCACCTATTTCTTTACGATCAATATTCAAGAAAGATGCATTCACGCTGAAAGTGCTTATTTTGCGTAGGCTTTCTTTGAAATGCACATTTTTCTAGAAAATTAATGTTCATGAAAGAGATATTAATTAAGTACAACATGAAGAAATCAGTTTAAAATTGTGGGGGAGGAGATTAAAATATAAAGCGATATCAGCAACGTCACATGTTCACTTTCATAGCCAGTCACATCCGCTTTTTCTTCTTTTTGTTGTTTCGGGATCAAGTGCTAGAAATGGGGCATAATGGGTGCCTTGTAAAGGCTTGGGTTAAAGTCAGTTTTGCACTTAATTTATTTTAATTGCCTTTGCATAAAAGTAAAAATTAATCGTCTTTCCTAAATTTATGTAACTGATTATGCATCAATCGCCTTACGTAATGATCGGAAGAGCAAAAGTAACCTAGTTTACCTCATTAAAATTGTTGCAACAATAAAAAAATGGAAACTTAAAAAAAAATGTAAATTGAAATAAATAAAAAAAATAAAAAAAGTAGCATCTTATATTAATTTAAATTAATGTACGTTATAGACATTTTATTCTAAAATTCCTAATTTTTTTAGAGACAATTCCTGGCGGTGTTATTAAAAAAAAAAAAAAAAAAGGAAGGGTCTGTTCCTGTTGAGCTAAAGAAAATTCGGTAATTTAAACAAAGAATTGACTTGAGTACTCAAAGACAGTAAGTCCCAGATTAATGCGCCTCTTCGTGATATAGTGGTTAGCAAACAGGTCTCGCAGATCATTAATTGTGAGTTCGATTCTCATTGATTGCACCATTTTGTGACCTCGTGTCAAAATTAAGCAGTGTATTTTTTTTAGTAAATTATTATTTCCTGAATTTACATATCTGTATACGAAAAGGACATTCATCAATGTTTAGCAAAAAAAAAAAAAAAAAAAAAAAAAAAAAAACACGCATCAAAAGTTAAACTTTTTAAAAGTAAAACCTTAAAAACATTTAGTGACTAAAAAAAAAAAGGAAAATACTTGATGTATTTTTTTTTTTTTTTTTACTTACCAACAGCTGGAGCATCATATGAGTCTCCTAGTAAGATCTCGGGGGCTGAGTACGCTAAAGACCCACAGGAGGTTTCTAGCTTTTTGCCTGGCTTGAAAACATTGCTAAATCCAAAATCGGTGAGTTTAACGATGTTCATTTTCTCAGAGAAGACCACGTTTTCAGGCTTGAGGTCTCTGTGACACACATGTAGTTGATGACAATAGGAGATGGCACTGACGATCTGTTTGAAGTATCTACGTGATAGTTCCTCGCCTACACCCTTATCATGCTTCATAATGTAATCATACATATCACCCCCGACGCCCAATTCCAGGATCAGGTAGAGTTTCGTTTGAGTATCAATCACCTCATAGAGGCGTACTACATTAGGGTGCTGAACCAGCTTCATGCACCGGACTTCCTGGAACAAGTGGTTCTTGGACACTTCATCTAGTTTGGTCTTGTCGATAACTTTAACGGCCACCTTTTCGCCTGTGAACACGTGTCGGGCAAGCTTGACCACAGCGAAATGGCCTCGACCGATTGTGTCTTCCAGGTCGTACAGACCTGCGATCTTACGATCATAGTCCCCACGTTGTTTGCGTGTAGCCATTTGCGATTGATGATTGCGATGATGAAAATGATAATATATGAACAGCGATACTTATTGGTGTCGTAGAAATAATGATGATGTCTTGGTACGAATGGAAGTGCGCGTGTGTGTAGTTTGTTTTGTTTTTTTAATGATGTCACTGTAGGACAGTACGATTTTTACGGGTTGAGATAACAGCAGACGGCTGAAATAAAACGATAGATGAAGATTAAAAAAATAATAATACAATACAAGGAATGATAACTTTTAACTTAGGTATTAGGAATGATACAAGTAAGTTTTAAAGTAAAAAATGACAAAAAAAAATTCTTTGTGGGATAACAATAACATTAATGTAGAGCGGGAATTAATTAATAAATTAGGTTATCATTTTTTGGCTATCTGAAGTAGACATCAACTTAATTTGAATATGCAAAAAGAAAAAAAAAAGATAACATTGTTTTTAAGTGAACTTAGGTTTAATTTTGACAACAGTAAGTTACAAGGTGATTGTTAATGGTAACAAACAAAAACAATGCATAACTTAATTTATACAAGTTTATTAAAAAAACGAACTGATACAAAACTAGTTTAAAATCACTCAACAAACACTACTTAACTTAAGTGTAAAAAAAAACTTTAAAAGTATGTAAATAAACTGATAGTACATTAAAAATTAAATAAATCACATATGTAATCAATTTTTGTTGTGTAATGTTTCTAAATTACAATTGAACTAAAAACTGGATTTGTTATGTATTATTGTAGTTTGCAAATAAAAATTTATATAATAAGCAAATTAAAAAATAAATAAATAAATAAACAAAGCGAAATAAATAAATAAACAAAGCGAAATGTTACTGGTTCGAAACTGACAATAACTGACATGACTGATTGTATCAGACTGGAGTTGAATAATAACAAACACTTAGTTACTTGTACTAACTTAAGAAAAAAAAAAAAAAACTAACTCCGAATCTAATTATCAGTCGTTAATACCAGATACTACACTAGTAACTTACACAAGCGCATCAAAACAGTTTAGGTTTTTTTGTTTAACTTCTAGGTAAATGACACAAAAATGATTACGAATTATGATCAAAAGGATAATATTGACAAATTTATACACTATAAATTTTAATTGTTGAAACTTCAGCGTGAATATTGAAAAAAATTCGTACAAACAAAAACCAATAATAAAAGTTTCAACTTCAATTGTAAATCATTCATGTCTACTTAAAAATGCAACGTAACGTAACATACAAACTGTTTGTATAAATAAAATGATACGTTGCATTAAGTTGTAATAAACTAAACACAATAATTATTACAACTTTTAAATGAGTTTGTTGTGTATTACATTTAACTGGTTATGTGTTGATGTATAAATAAATGCCTTGTTTAAATAGAGAATACGTAACGACAACGTAGATGCATTCTGTAAGTAAACATTTAATCCAACGTGTTACTAGGTTTTAGGTTATCTTTAAAAAAAAAGTGATATCGTTTTTTTCTTTCTTCTTCTTTAGGTAGTATGAAGACATACTTAATCTTGGATAAATAAGACTCAAATTTATATATAATTAATGTATTGTTCATTATTCAATGTTGAAGTGTTGCTTGTTTTGGAGGTGGGGAAAATGTTAACTATGGTTTTGAAAACGTAGCTTGATTTTTAAAACCGCTAGCGGACATTATTAACGTTCTTGTAGGCCAAGTAAATAACTTAACTAATTATGTATTGTAAAGTAACTAAAATGGAAATGAACACAGTATAAAGTATTACAAAAACATATTTACGTGATAAATATACACTTTCGATTTGTTTAAAGTTGCTAGTCACTTTATCATTGCGTATAAAAGGAGATCACATATTTTGCATACATGTCAGAAATTAAAATTAAATACAAGAAAAAAACGTTTAGATTTTACATACACAAGTAGACAAAACGTGCTGTATTGCTCTTGTTGACGTTTCACTGTCCTTTCAAAGAATTTTATATATAGTCTTGGTCTTTAAAAAAAAAGAAGTAAGAAAACAAAAATGAAGTAAACCGGTCCCCCTAAAAAAATATACATATATAAATAAAAATCCAATGGTGGTCTCAGACTATTTTTTTCATAGAGCAGCATTAAGTCCTCTCATTTTTTTTTGTCTATTTTCACAAACGTATATCATAAAACTGAGCGAGAAGTAATCCGTGTAGTTTGGCTAATTGGTTTGTACTTGTGCAGTGGTAATATTAATAAAAATAATAGTAATAAAGGATCGAGAAGACGGGTTGAGTTTGTGGCGGCCGCTACATCTCTTGCTAACAGCGGCACCACCACAACCATCTTTCTTTTTCTCCCTTCTTCTGATGATGATGCTTGAAAAAAAAAAAAGAAAAAAATTTAAGTATAAAAATGAGTGGATTAGGGCCAGCAGTGTCCACTTTAACCCTCTGTTGATGATATGATGGTTGTAATGATAAATAAGTAAGCCAAGAAAGTGCTTTTGACATGAAAGTCTACGGCCGTCCGTTATGAATTAAAGTGACGGCAACGGCCCACTGTGGTTCAGTTGCGATGGTAGCGGAAGGAGGAGTAGGACGTGTGCGCAGCCGTGCTGCGCATGACGTCATCATCGGTAAAGGGCAGAGTTAGGTGTATACTTACATTCACAAATCCCATTCTGTGGATCAGCTTGACACACACAATACTCATTAGCAAACACACACACACACACACACACACACACACACATACATATATGTGCTTAATATTTATTCCATGCATAGGCAAATGCATTTATCTATAGTATAAATATTGAATGTAGCTTTGAAAAAAAGCATCAGGGTAACAGAGACAACCATGCTTTGTTTGGAGTGACTTACATTTTTATTTTTTATGGAAAAAGGTTTCAAAGTGGAGATATGAAAGTTATCTTATTATGACACAAGGCCACAGTCATAGAGAACACAAGTCAAACCCACAACTGGTCATTGAAACAAAGTTATGGCAGATGACTAAGTATTTCATAAGAAATGTTGTTAAATTTTCCAACATATCAACCCTGGATTATTTAATGTCAAAATGAGTATTTTTTTTTATTATTATTTTTGAATTTACAAATATCTACTTGGTTAAGGGTCAGGCAGATGCTGGATGTTTCTATTTGAGTCAATAAGTAAATATTGGTTGTTTATACTTGAGTATATAGATACATATTAGTCATTTACACTTGAGTCTATCGGTAGATATTTGTCATGTGTACTTGAGATATTGTTTGTTTGTACCTAATACTATAGATAGGTATTGGTCATTTATACTTCAGTCCATGGATAGATATTGGTAATTTATTCTCTATTATATAGGTAGATATTGGTTGTTTATACTTGATTCTGTAAGTAGATACTGGTCATTTATACTTGAGTGTCTAGGTAGATATTGGTAATTTATACTAATGTCTATAAGTAGATACTAATCATTTATACTTTAATCTATAGGTAGTTAATGGTCATTTGAGTTTGGAATAAGTAGATATTTGAGTATGTAAGCATTTATTTGGTAGATGGTTCTTTGTGGTGAGGAGGGATATTCTAGGGTTCACTGACAGAGCAGTATTTCATTATACATATATACATAGATGAATATTATGGGTCCGTAAAAGCAAATTCAAAATACATGTTTATAAAAGGTGTCTAATTATAAAACCTACATATATATATATATATATATATATATATATATATATATATATAATTGTGTTGTGGGGCAGCAATCCTTCTTTTATACAAGTTTCATTAAAGACAACTGACAAGGTACTGTGTTTAAGCTATTTATTTAATTTTTCTTGTGTAAAAATTTCATTTTGTATGTCTATTAGCTATTGGCTCTTATTTTAGCCATTATCAAGGATATTTTTTTATTTTTAATTCTGAATGCGTAAATTTTTATGTATGTATCTAAAGTTACAAGAATGTCTTTTATTTTCCAAACACAGACAGCACATTGTGACCTTCTTCATAGAAAAAGTCAACATGCAATAACATCAAAGAACTCGAACATCCAAAACATTCAAACAATTTTTACACACCTTATGTCCAGAAAAAAAATTTACATGAACACAAGAAAAATTAAATAAAAAGCTTAGAAGCATTACCTTGTCAACTGTCTTTAATGAAACTTGTGTATGTGTAATGAAATGGATTAAGTCCAATAATTATTTAATATATTTTCTGTTTATACATACATACATACATACATATATATATATATATATATATATATATATATATATATATATATAGTTAATTTGCCATTAAAAGCCTTTATAAAAATCTAACCTAATTATATAGGTGAAGAAGGTTGCTGAATATTCACGGTTCGTTTTTCTATCAGAGTGACTTTTTACTTGAAAGAAAAACCATCTGTCAAATGCTTTTTCCACAAATGAATCACAGTGTCTTAATTGAGGCCAAGTGACACCATCACTTGATTGGTTTTGAGTTTTTAAGTTCCAAGCCTTGGTTTTCACAGAACAGAATATCTACAACCAGCTTGTACATGATTCCAAATATGGTGCTATGGTATTGAAAGTTGTGAGTTGGTGTATTGTAGGTATATACATGTTCAACAATAAAGAAGAATACATGTTAAACAATAAAGAAGAAGCAACAAAAACTTGGATTTGTACTATAGACTGTTTGTTCCTTTTTTTATGGAAACTGCAGAAATTGTTCAGGTAAGTAATAGTTATAAGAATTGAGCTCAAATCATCTTTTAACTGAGTTGGAATGACCAAAGTTAAGTTTGTACTTATCTTATTGGTAAAATTCTGCAAAACATGCCCATATGCTATGTATTGGAAAGTGGAAAGAGAGTGTTGTTCTGTCCTTTTTGAAAGTGAAGTCATAAAATTACGCAAATGTCCAAAACCCTTTCCAGTTCCTTTATTGCTAAGCATCATGGGAAAATTTATCGCTATTTTTATTCTTTCCTATTATTTTATTTATTGATTTTATTTCATTCAGTACTCAGGGTTCATTTGTTTTTCAGTGGTGGATATGCCATTGTAGGGATAAGGCAATTATCTCCTTTTGGTGGAAATAAGTCACATGGGGCATGTGAGGGTCGTTTAGTGACATCACTTTATGCAGTGACAAGAGTGGCCAGTCATTCAGTTTTGTTGACAGCAGCCGAACCAAGCAATTTTTTAGCCTGGGTCAAGCTTACAAGTCCCTGGTAATGTTTCTTTTTGGAATATATCTTTTCTAGATATAGAAAGAAATTCTAGCCCAATTTGGGAAAACACAAAACATACCATTTGCCTTCATGAAATATGTCTTCACTTGGGACATAGTAGATGAATCCAGCCCATTTTATTCTGGAGTCCTAAACATACCTTCTTCAGAAACACAAAAGAATTTCCATATTATATATGAGATTTCCTTTTTGTTTCTCCTTATACTCTGTTTTTCCATGTAAATATATGTGATATATTTTTCTCTGCATGGGACATGTATATATATATATATATATATATATATATATATATATATATTGTTTATGTCTTAATGGCATAAAAATCGCTCTAAGAACAAAGCATGTTTTTCATTCCTTTTCCATTCAGCCATTCTGTTCTATCAATAAATAATGTTATTATATTGTGGATATAATGCCCAAAACAGGGTAAATACAAATGGGAGAATAAACATTTTTTGCATAGCTCTCTCTCTCTCTCGTATACGATCAACCTCCACAAAAGGATGGTATGCACAACTTACATTGAAAATGCCAAAATATATTTTTTTTAATTATTTCACCATAAGCAAGATGATAAAGCCACTAACATTTAAGGGCTTAGTCAGAGAGAAAGAAACAAAGAAAATGTTATTGAAGAGAAGGGATAAAAAAACAACTGGATTCGGAGAGATAGATAATGACTGAAATTGAAATTTAATTTTTTGAAGATTGCAGTTGAAGGAAAGCAAGAAGCCAGAAGTGAGTTCCATAGAAAAGAAAATATTAGCATAGAACTTATGGTTACATTAAGCCATTTCAATTGTAAAATGATGAAACCTTGCTGCCAAGAACTAGATAAAAAGTGCAAGAGAAGAATCTGTTAGCATAGAATATATGGTTACATCTAGCCATTTCAATTGTAAAATGATGAAACCTAGCTATCAAGAACTAGATGAGAAGTGCAAGAGAAGAATCTGTTAGCATAGAACTTATGGTTACATCTAGCCATTTCAATTGTAAAATGATGAAACCTTGCTGCCAAGAACTAGATGAGAAGTGCAAGAAAAGAAACTGTTAGCATAGAACTTATGGTTACATCTAGCCATTTCAACATTAAAATAATGAAACGTAGCTGTCAATCTAATACTACACTGGATTCCATAAGATGAGATACTGAAGAAGAAAACTCATATTCATGCAATATCCACACATGCATATCTGCATACATTCATGTGCGTACAGTATGTCTTTATGTACATGTTTGTATGAATATATACATAAAAACTGCCATAGGTCTGGCCCAAAGAATCCTGACCATTGTATTAAAGGGGACGGTCATATTATTCTGACACTGGTTGACAGGACTGTACAATTTTTATCCATGTTCACATGTATACATGTGGATACCACATTAAACTAACCCTGTGTTTCATCATAACCCTGTAGTGAGTTAGCTAAATATTGTGTGTGTTTGTGTGTGAAAATCTGTAGACAATAGAAGAATTCTTCAGCATAACAATGTGAGAGGTTTCTTTGATTTTTATCTAGGAATGAAAATAGATTTATCCTTGTGACACATTTCCCATGGAAAAGAAGAAAGAAATAACAAAATAAGAAAATTATTCTAAACCAAAGACATTTCCAACATGACCTGAATATATGTTTTATATATTATCACAGAACACTGTCAGATCCAATTAAGCAACAAAAAAAAAAAGAAGAAAAAACTTAATGTTTATTAACTCATTAAAATAAAAAATAAATAACAATGCATTTTCAAATCCTATTATCAAGTAAACCATCAAAAACAAAATGCTTGGAAAAAAATCCCCATCAAAATTAGGAAGAGTCATAATAGTTAATGGACTTGAGAAGTGTTGTGCCTCTTACATTTTCTACACAAACCTGATGTTGTCCACTTGACAACCCAAAGCAGACTGCATAAATATGTCTTCTGTGCATCAGCTACACACATACTTCCACTTTAACCAAAACAAAATGAACATATTATGACCAGTCAGAGACACTCTTGCTCAAAAACCAAAACCTTAATTTCAAGCTGATTGACAACTACATATACTCAAATTCAAACAGACCCAAAACAGACCAGTGTTTGATGTCAACATAAACACGTTGAGAGAGAGATACAACACAGATCCAGCATTTGATGTCAAAAGTGACACACTGAAAGAGAAGCACCACTAACAATAGTAGCCACCATCAATGTCCATTTCAATTCTAATTCTACCACTCTCTTTGCCTGCTGCCTCAGCAACAGAAAGAATTTACTAGTTTTTGTATATATGTAATTAAATTATACATTTATTTACCCATAATCAATGTATTCTTTTGTTTGATACCTGGACTTATGTTTGCCAAGATAGAAAGGAATTAATCTCCACAACTGTAACAACAACAACAAGATTCTCTCTTCCAGGTCACCCACTTCCACCTCCGCAACAGAAGTTTAATTTCCTGAAGATTGTTTTAATCTTCTTCTTATCAAGTTGCTACACCACACCCATCCAGTGTTGTACACAGAGACTTGCCTGGGGTGTTAAGGTTTCAAGGTTGTTAAGTGTGCATGGATCTTCAAGATTGGGGCAAACTAAAAGATTCTCCATAGTTTGTAATTGTCCAAATTGGCTTTTCACTAGTGACAGAGGATGGTGTTCAAGCCCAGGTAAATGTAGGAATTTTACATACAAATTTTCAAGGCATGCAGCTCCCCTCTACCTCCATTTGGAAAATTATCATGACACAATATTCTTACGGTATTTTGACATTGTAGTATATTAAGTTAATATTGATAAATATCAGAGTGCTTTGCCATGGGAAAATGGTTCATAAGCTAGTCTCATTGAACATTATTATAGCAGTGAGTTTGAAATTAAACTTCTCAATATATATATATATATATATATATATATATATATATATATATGTAAAGTAGATAGTTAATAAAACAAGGACAAACAAAAAGGTTCCAATATAATCAGTACAAAAACATTTATTATTAAACATAAGACAGAAATGAAGCACAGAGAGAAAAGTTTTAAATTTTTGGACACACCTGTGTCCTTCATCAACAGACCAAGGAATAAACAGAAAAATGGGAATTTCTCACCAACAGATGTTTTTGTAGATCATGTATTTTCCAGTGGAAATCATATTGTTAGCAAAAACCCAATCTCTGTCTGATTCCTCGATGTGCAAAACTTTTTATGAAAATAAACTTAAATTTAAAATTTTGATCAGTGTAAAAGTGTTAGGGAGGTCTATTATTACTAGTGTGTGCCGTGGAGGAATGAGATTGAAAACATAGATGAAGAGAATTATAGGTTGGGGAGGGAGAAAGATGTCTCATATGTCACAATTTGTAGCAAAAATGGGCAGACCAAGTTGTCAAGTGTAGAAAGATGAACTGTGGTTAGAATATGATGTGATGAAAAGGGAGAAAGAGAAGGGGAAAAAAGAAAAAAGGAAATATATAATAATAAATTAATTAAATAATTTTTTTTTAGTTATATTATCCCTCCTGCTATGGGTAAGTTGCAGGGCAGACTGGGTTCTATAGCTTTGGATGGCAACTAGTCTAGAAGATTCGGCTTTTCAAAAAGTATGGTTAGCTCTGCACAAAATCATCACCACTATAATCAAATCATATGTGCAGGTTGTCTGGCTGTTGGTTCCTAGGAACTAAGGTGCCTGATCATCATATGTCATAAAAGGTTCCCAGGTAGGTGCGTGTCAACAGCCTGTATTGATCAATGGTGAAAGAGTCCACAATATATATATATATATTTATATATATATATATATATATATATATATATATATATATATATATATATATACATGTATATGCACTCAAAGAAAAAAATGCAATACAAACCAAAATTTTCACCCAATATCACCCACTCCTGCCTAAAGAAACAAAATTAAAACTGGACATTATTTACATTATTCGGACTATTGTCCTCATCTTTCTTGTCATATTTATCATAATGTTTCAGCCGTTGTACACTTCGACCTTCTTCAGATGGTTGGAATTTCGAACTGAACCCTTTATTTTGCTCACTGGGGTAGACTGTTCTAGTTCCACGTGCCATGTTTGATGGATGTCAGTTATCAGTTATCTCCTGCTAATTTTGTGATAATGTTGTGATAAATATGAAAGACAATAGATGAAGACAATAGTTTGAATAATGTACATAATACCTCATCTCAGAAATATAGACAGATACTGAAAGGCTGAAACGTTGTAATAAATATGGCGACAAAGATGAGGACAATAGTCTGAATAATGTAAATAGTGTACATAATACCTCATCTCAGAAATATAGACAGATACTGAAAGGTCGAAACGTTGTAATAAATATGGCGACAAAGATGAGGACAATAGTCCAAATAATGTAAATAATGTACATAATACCTCATCTCAGAAATATAGACAGATACTGAAGGGCTGAAACATTGTGATAAATATGGCAACAAAGATGAGGACAATAATCCGAATAATGTAAATAATGTACATAATACCTCATCTCAGAAATATAGACAGACATTAAAACAGGAGTAGATTTGAGCCTCAAAAAGAACATAAAACCCATCAAAAGGACATTCAGTAATTGGATGGCATCTTGACCCACATTCCCACACTCATCAAAAACCAACCTTCCATCTTTAAAGATATGACTTGACCAGCTTGCCAATGCTGTTGTCCTAGTAAGTCACAAGTTATCCTTCCTTTCCTTCTGCACTCTTCAGCAGATACCTTTACAACTCCACTTATTTCTTATTTTCATACAAGAGACATCTTCCCTGATTTTTCATTTATTGTATTTTATGTTAATATAATTGTTGATTGCTTCAAATTTTCATTGTTTCTTCTTCATTCTACTACAATATACTTAATAGCATGAAAAGACACATTCATATCATAATATATATATATATATATATATATATATATATATATATATATATATATATATATATGTATTGGAGAGCTGAGTTCAAATTCTGGTTGAGTTCATTACATTCAACTATGTGCTAATACCCTCAGGAAAGGTATGAACCCAGCTTTCCCCTCCTAGGGAAGTCTGGGCTCCATAGTCATGGTTGACAAAATCTCAGCACTGAAGGACTTTTGAAGAGATATCGGCATAGAAATATTGCAACAGCATGTTGTTGTGTTATGCACATACCACTCTTTAGGTATACATAGCCAGAATGCAATGACAAGCAGGAGCAATATATATATATATATATATATATATATATATATATATATATATATATATATATATTGTTCTGTTACCACAGTACAGAAACTGTATTGTTTTACTTACTTTGTTTGTCCTTTTGTAGTTTAGGTACCTTTTAGATTGGTCACTGTTCTGACCACTTCTAGTTAACCCTCCGTGTATCACCAGAATCTCTCACAATAAAAGCATGACACCTACTATGTGGTCGGTAGTTTTATCATCGTCCTAATCTCACCCTTTTGGTTATTAATAAACCTGCCGATGAATGGGACTTCATCTTTAAAGTCTTAATTGCCTTAAGGCATTTATCTGACTGTTATCAATATTATGCACATGTATGACACGGGAACATACTCTTAGGGGCAGAACATATATAGATATATGTATAAAGTTTTTCATTTAACATATTAGGTCAGGCAGTCTGAGTATTGTAGAATTAAATCCACTCTTCAGGAGGCTTGAAGAGCAGATATAATTCCACAAAACTCAGAGTAGAGACAGCCATAAGATAAGTGACAAATTTATTTTATTTTTTTATTAACCCTCTATCTCTTGATATCAAGCAGTATAATCACACACACACACACATATATTATTATCATATATTATATTATAAAAGTGTGGATATTTCTGCACAAGCCTTCATCACTTTAATCAAATCACTGTGTGAGTTTTCTGGCGATTTACTTTGATTCGTTCATTGAAAGTAGAAGACAAAGCACTGAACTATGTAAAGTCTCACCTATCTTGGTAGCAAAGTCAACTACAGTGGAACTTTAGATGATGAAATCATGCATTGGATTGCTAAAGCTACCAGTGCTTTTGGAAAACCTTGCCATTGCTTGTGGAATGTGTGAGGTATTCGACTGGATATGAAAATTCAGGTTTACAGAGCTGTTGTCCTTGCCATCCTTTTGTATGACTCAGAGTCATGGACTCCATACAGGTACCATATACACCAGCTGGATGTTTTCCATAAATGCTGTCTGTGTGCAATCTGTGGAGTTAAGCTTCAAGATAGGATATCTAACATAGACCTGTTTAATAGGTGTAATATTGGAGGAATCAATACTTTTCTCATACAGTCTCAGTTACGGTGAACTGGTCATGTCTTGAGAATGTCTGATGAAAGGATACCCATGATCCTAATGTACAGCCAGTTAGATCAGGGCTACAGGAATGTAGGACACCCATGGCTAAGATACAAATACAAGGTGAAAAGCAACTTGTCAGCTGTCAATATGCCATATAACACCCTTGAGCACTTAGCCTTGGAGCAGTTAGAATGGAGATCAATGTGTTTTAGTGGACTCAGCAGTTTTCAATCTGCTTGTCTGAATCATCTTCAAGAAGTGAGAGCAAGATCTAAAAGGTCAGCCAATCTAACAGTGATCTCATCTCACAATCCTCATTCTTGCTTCATATGTGGCCTCCTTTGTAAATCACTAGTGGGTCTTAAGTGCCACTGAAGATTATCACACAAAATTTCATAACTGAATCAATTAAGCTGTCAGATTCTCATACGTCGAAATGGACGGCAGAGTCCATTATATATTATGAAGTCATTGTGCTGACTAAATGATAATACAAAACTTAGTCTCATATTTAATATTACATTTTATTTCACTCTGGTAACTCTGTCAGTTACTGTCAAGTGGTGTGTGTGTGTGTGTATGTGTGTGTGTGTGTGTTCTGCAGTCAAATGGCCTCTTGTACAAAACATAGTCCTTACATTCATATCTGTGATGTCTGAGAGTCTTTGCACATTTTCTCACTAGGGTGGATGTTCACAACCATTCTGATACACCAGATGCAGCTGCTATGTCATGCAATTCTACATTTGGTAGCTGGATGGCCACCTAAGTTTAACTCTGCACCTGGTTTCCCTGATGGTAGGGTTTGATATTGAGTGCAATCTCTTGTGGCATGAGCCAAGGTGAGGCACACAGTGCATGTAGATAGACAAACACACACATTAAAATGACAAGGATAAATAAACACCTCTATTTTCAAACAAGATGCTTTATATAATGTTATACACCAAAGTTTCTTAAACAAAGGTACACATAACCCTGAGAATACAGACGAGAAACGTATGGTGTATGTAATCAAATCTCTTGAGTTTTGGGCACTTTGCCAGATTTTATGATTGAAAGTTTGAGAATTTTGTGTCCATTCTCCCCACCCTAATAGAAAGTGACAATTTGATTTCTGTATTTCCTCTCCCGTCAACTCTCTTACACTCAACCTTGAATGTTCACTTTATTTGATCTTAAGTACTACAATACAAAGGAATGAATTCAAGGGCACATGGGAAGAAAAATTTGAGACTCTCTACTTTAACTAATTCAAAAGCATCTTATACTGATTAAAATAGGTTTGATTTACTATTACTAGATTTTAAAGATTCTATTTATTCAAGCTGTTGTGAGGTCTGAATATCAATGTTAGACAAAAACCCCGCAAACATTAAAATTGAAGAAATGACACTGGTCAAGGCAGAGATAATGAGAACAAGGATTTAGATAAAATATTCCAAAATTTATTATTGGCAAAAATAAGGAAAATGCAATCTAAGAATCTGGACATTATAAATACCCTGGGCAGTCATGCTGGTAGTTAACTGTTGGTCTTAGATGTGTCAACAGTTGATGATGACTGGAGCAACTTGAGTGGTGTTGAAGGTTGATAGACAGTTGGTGTATTGGGTTGGTACTAGCTAGGAGCCATAGCCCAGGGCAGATGGTTGTTGGTAAACAGAAGATGAAGACAAAGCCGCATGGGAGGTTTCAAAGAATGTTAGGCAGTCAGCGAAGGTCAATAGACAGTCAGTGTGTTTAGCTGATAGTAGCAGGCAGTCCTAGCCAATGGTAGGCAGTTAACACCACTGTGGTCCATGAGATGATAGCAGCAGAAAGTGAAACCTGAATCACTGAGTGGATTGGTAGAAGATGTGGTCGGCAGGAGTCAGTTGGTCACTGGTGATCACAAGTGGTTGCTGATGATCACTATTGGTCACTGATGATTGCTGGAGAGGGTGCACTGATGGCTGCTGGTTGTTGGTCTGGATACTACCCAATCATCCTGGTGTGCTGATCTTATGGTATAGGAGTGTTACAACAGTGCAGGGTTTTGACGCTACTCCCAGTTATAAATGAAAGTCGTAAAAATAAATCTAGGGTATGAAGTGTAATGTAATCAGTCATACTAAAACTACAAACAGGAAGGAAATAGTATTGGTTTTGAATAACCAGTGTAATATGTCTCGGAAATGATGTACAGAATTAAGAAATGTGAACAAATAGTTCAAGGTTAAACTGAAAAAGTCTGTTTGTTGAAACAAAAATGACAGAGTAGCATGTTGCTGTGATAAAGCTACCAATTTATCAGATCTTCTATTTTCACTGTTGGAATATCTAATCAGAATGCATTGAAAATTAAATTTTGTTTTACTTGTTATTAACAGATTTTAAAGGTTTTTTGTTTTTAAGACATTGCAGGAAAATTAGATAAAATCAGTAAATAAAACTGTTGAGATGTTGAGTTTTTCCGCGTGACTGTATTGAAATAAGGACAAACACATACGTAGGGAAAAATACTGGTATATTCGAAGAGGTATTTACAACAGAGAGATTAGGAGTCAAACGAACGCAGTTTAGTCAGTCACAATAAGCAAGAATATAAAGTCCAACTGTATCTTCCGGTAGAGAGACGGAAGTGTGATGGTCACCTGATCTCCCCAAGAACTCTATAGAACTGTTCTATTAGTAGTAGAGAGATCAGTCCATTCTGATGAGACGGTGGGTGCGTCCCAACAAAAACAATAATAATGAGTGATAAAAAAAGAAAAAGAAATACATTTTCTCATGATGCTAGTTATAAATGAAATGGAAATTTTATTACTTGGCTTTGTTAAACACCTGTTAGGCAGCACTGTTTAAGTCTATAAAAAGAAAAACATTTTCTTTCCTCTTCCTCTTCCTCCCTCTGGCTTGAAGATGTATCAGAATGTAGTAAAAGACATCCCTGCTGGAGCATGTCCATTTCCCTGGTTCACTGATAACTAAACTCTCTTTCTATTTTCCAATGCATGGCATTCACAAGTGTCTTCCAAAACCTCCATCTATGAAGTAAATCAACCTTCTCTTTGGTCGCTCCAAATCTGCACAAGGCTCACTTGAGCCCAGCCATTATAACCATGCTTATCCTTACTTACCCTAACTTCTGGACTAAAAAGAAAAAACAGATATGCCCAAGAGACATTGAGAACTTTGTTTCAATACAGTTTATATAAAAAAGTAAATAAACAGTCTTTAGTAGAAACACAAGTCTTTTATGCTTCTTCTTTAATAGTTTACATATGAACATGGACACACCTAAAATACACACAACATTTTAAATTTCATAACTTTACTAGATGTAAATTCCATAACATTAACTTTACTATATCTACCTATCCTCTCTTGGGTACAAGCAGCAAGTGAAACAGCCCAAGATGTGAGCTACAAATTGGTGAGGTCAAAATCAAGTAAGTACAGAAATTTAGATAGCCGGTGAGTGTTTTTACAGATGATGGAAAATGTGATACTGAAATCCAAAGATGCATTGGAATAGTGAAAGGTGCCTTCCAAAAACTAAACAAAGTATTATGAAACAGGAAAATTTCATCAGGAAGATAGAAAGGAAAGAGTGTGGAAATGCTATGTAATATCAATCCTCTTATATGGCAGTGAATACTGAGTAATTTCCTCAAAAAAGAAACTTGAGTAAATAGAAATGTGGTTGCTGAGAATACAGTGGATAGAACATGTGAGCAACAAGTAATTATTAAGGAAAATGGAAACAAAAAACCAATTAGAGAATCAGAAAGAGACAATAGACACTTCTTGGACACATAATGAGGAAAGGTGGCTTGGAAAATTTAATACTCACAGGACATATTAAAGGCAAGGGAACAGCAAATAACCTATTTAATAAGCTTGTGTAGATGCATGCAGAACAAGAAAAAGATACACATTAGTAAGAGATACAAAGGATAGGAAGTTGTGTAGAGCTATAATTATTTAAAGGACACAGTACATAAAAGAAGATAAATTTTAGTATATCTGATTTCATTACTTGAAAACATAAAGCTAAATGTTTTTCTTTTGTAAAAGGCTTTTTTGGGTATTTTCCATATTTCATGATTCAAAGTGACTCAGACATGAACTACAGAATTCAGAAGATGGATTTAACTAGGAAAGTTGCTTAATAACTTTTTGGATTTGTTATATTTTGGTCTTTTTTAATCTATGGTATAGAAATGCATCCTACATTATGAAAGTTGTTTCTTTTGTCCAAATGTTCTTTACATATTCTGGAAGCCTAAAATTACCAATATGTCAAATAATCCTTGTGTCATAATCAAAAATCCATCTTGTATGATAGGGGGTCAAACACGATTATTGGATTGGCAATCTGTAAGCCAACCTTGCCTGTTGCTCATAAACTTAAAGGAATGTTTTACCAATTACCACAGCTTTTTCTACTAAACATTGACAGATTTAAAGATTGGTTTTCTTTTGGCTGCTCTACTATAATAAAACATTTAATGAAGACACCATGTTATCATTCTTGAACGAATTTGGACACATTTTTCTGTCTGTTGTCATTTGATTTGACCTTTCATGGCTGATGTGGGATAGATAATGTCAAATTTTGGTCAGTTTTTAAGTGGAGGACTGCTTGGGAACACTGAGTACTGTGAGTAACCTCCTACAATCTGAAATATGATTTGGCTTTAAATAACCCAAAAGGGGTCAATAAGCTATAAAACACCAATCAATTATAGCTGAAGTACTAATAATAAATATATTAGCTCACTTCCTGCTGACATCAATTCTCCTAGTGTACTTAGAGGGGTTGGGGGGTTGGGGGGGGGAAGGGTCAGGGTCAATGCCTGATCCTTGAGCTAATCTCAAAAGAAAAATACTGAAGGAGCTTGAGTAATTTTTGTTGCTTAGTCCATATACACAAAAGATTTCACTTTAAAATGGCCCTATGTTATATTTCTTTTTTTATCATTTTACTTCAAGCAAGGCAATAAAGCCACTAAGATTAAAGGAGTTACTGAGTGTGAGAGAATATGAGGGAAAGAAAACATTATTAAGGAGAGAGAATTATAAAAGAGCAGGAATTAAGAAGGCAGAAAATAATGGCTGACATTGCATTTAAATTTTTGAAAATCAAAATTGATGAGAAAGCAAGAAACCAACAGAGAGTTCAAAAAACGAGAAATGAAACCTAACTGACAATCTAGTACTGCACTTAAATTTCTAAAGCCTAAGTAACGAAGAGAACAGCTCATTAGAACAATTGCCATGAAAATATTTATAGAAAAGACACAGTGAAGCTATGTTATGTGTCCTTGAGGCCAAGTGAATAAAAGCGTTGGTTGGATCCAGTGACTTGACTCAAAGAGTTATGAGTTCAATACCTGGCTACAGCAGTGGTGAATAAAAATTTGGAGAGTTGAGTTAAAGAGAGATAACTGAGACATCTGGAAGAAGCATGGCACCTGGAACTAGAACAATCTACCTCAGTGAATAAAATACAGGGTTCAGTTTAAAATTCCAATCATCTGAAGAAGGCCGGAGCATACAACAGCTGAAACATTGTGAATATGGCAACAAAGATGAGGACAACAGTCCAAACAACATAAATACTATAAATAAACCATTATTATCGCAAAATTTTTTTTAAATGTAAAAATAATTTTTGACTTTAAATAACCTGCAAAAGGTTGAAACTGTAGAAATCAAATCAATCAGTGACAGGTGAATTGTATTATGAACAGGATCCCCCTTCTAAAATGATAAAAAATATTTTTTATTTCAACAAATGTGGTTTGAGAGAAGTCTAATGAAAAATAATTTCCAAAAGTTTTCCCTGTTTTTTTACAAGCAGACCAATCCATTTTTTTACAAGCAGGTCAGTCCATTTATTTAAGTAGTGCCAAATTTACCATCTATAGACATTTGACCTTCAAAATTTGACAATTTCTGTGCAATTTCTGTGCTCCTGAGTTATAAGAGATTGTGCATTTATTTCTCTTGGGTTTTGACAGGAAATTGAGTAATTGCCAGTGAACACATCTTTGTTACATATCAAATCTGAGTAAATTAGTTTTCTCTTTGTAAATTACAAATAAGTGTCAGTGAATCTACACAGATTGTTGCAAATATGTAGAAATTTAATGAAACATTTGAATTGAGGGAAAAAAAGGAAGAATGACTGAAGAAAAAAAAATATGTCAATAAGAATTAGAAAAACAAGAAATAGATTGTGAGAATGAGTAAGAAATGGAAGAAAAGAAGGAGAGTAAATGATAAGAAAGGAAGAGTAAGGAGATATTAAGAGAGGGATAAATTCATTAAAAAAGTAGAGAGAAATATGAGGTGAAAGAAAGAGAGTTTATAAATGAAAAAAATGGAATCAGAGGAAAAGAGTAAAAAAGAGAATAGGAAATATAAAAAAAAAACGTAAAAAAAAGAAAAAGAGGCAGAAAAAAAGAAACAATAAGAAAATGGATAAAAATAAAGAAAGAAAGAATTAGAAAACAAAATTAAAAAAGAAGAAAGAGAAAGAAAAATAGTGAAGGGATTAGAAATAACAACAGAGAAAGAATTCAAAACTCTAAACAGAAATTTTAAAAGGAGATTAGGTTAATCAGGAATGTACAGAATAAGAAATTTATTCAATGAATAATGTCATCTTCCAGTGAACAGATAAAATCCTGTTGGGACTTGCAACTCTTGGTTCCATTGGAATGGACCTTGAAAATAACCTCTTAAGTAATTGATATAGAACAACACCAGCACTGCGTCCAAGTGTGACTGACAAATTTAACCTTTTCATAAACAGACTGTACTGTGTCACACACACACGCTCACACATTTCTTCAGGAAAGTATATTGTAAATTTTTCAAATAAAAATAAGTAATGGACCTGAAGATTCCCATATGTAACCAATGAAACCTTTCTAAAGATAAATATTAACCATGTTATTCTTCTGACCCAAAAAAAAGAACACTACTAAAATGAAAGGATTGGCAAATCTTTTTCAAAGGGAAGCAAGTTTTTGAGAATTATGGGGCAATACAAGCACAATGTAAACACATGGATATATATATATATATATATATATATATATATATATATAAATGTATGACATATTTTCCACAATTGTCAATGATGGTGTTGTAGCATACATACGGATGATAATGGCTATGTCCCTATTCACATAAATACAGTAGTAAATACTGTATGTTAGTTTGCAGTTGAAGATTCATTATGGAATTCACTTGACTCACTTCTAGCAGTTGACTACTTCTTCAACGCGCCACTGTCCTAAGTATTATCGTTCATTACCAACCTTCATTTGATTATTCTATTCAGTAACCTTCCCTTGGTTACAACAGATGGCCTGTCCATGTTCTGGTTTATCATGACATGAAAAAATAGCTCACTCACTCCCATTCTCTAAGCTTACTTTTCTATTTAGCGTAGATCTGACATTTAATTGGTTAATCAAGACATACCCACAAGACTATTTTAATTCTGACCTTATATTCCCCACCCCTTTAACTTTCGGAAAAGAGGTAACACTTTGTTTTTAAATTTCCTTAAAAATCATTTTTATCACCAGTTACATACCATCGCCTGAAGAAGTACAATCATAGTATTGAAATTTTTTGTGTAGCGATTTCAAAATGTTTTTATAATAATGATAATAATAATAAATATATATATATATATATTAAGAAATATACATAATATCTTACATTAATTGCTTATTAGATATTAATTAGATATTATGTATATTTCTTAATATATATATTAGATAGTTCTGTTGCTTAACATTGAGCACTGATTTTTCTTATGCTATAGAGTATTTATATGTATTTGTATATGATCACTTGCTCATATACCTACCTATATTTACCCATTCAGCTATATATATATATATATATATATATATATATATATATATATATATATATATATATATATATATATATATAATTTATTTGAAAATTATAACATAAATATGTTATAAAATCACTACATTCAGCACCATCACTTGATAAGACACCAAAACTGTTGAAACAAAATGGCTATTTTTGTAGTGATTTTTAACATATTTATGTTATAATTTTCAAATAAATTATATTTGCTCTACTCTGTATTGAGCACCCTTTTAAGAATAGTATTTTTGGTTATTGGAATTTATTCCTTATACACCAATCCTATACTTGTATATATATATAAATATATATATACATATATATATATATATATATATGAAAAAACTATATTTTATGGTATGCTATATTTATGAGTTAAAGATAGAGTGATAGAGTGTATGTAAATATAAAAGTGGACATTGAGGGCAACACCCAGTCGCAACAGTCTGTTTCATGCTTAAAGTCAGGCCATCAAAATTGTGTTTAAGCATGAAACAGACTAGGTGTTGACTTCAATGTCCACTTATATATATATATATATATATATATATATATATACACAGTAGTGGCCATAATATAAGGGACGGAAATAACAAACACATAAATATGTGTATTACTTAAAATGTAATGCATGATTAGCAATGAAATTTTTACCAAATAAAGATTAGGGTGTAATGCATAAATATTATACAAAGTTACAAAAATTTACATAATAGTTTTTTTTTAAATAAAGATTAAATGGAACAAAGGAAATAAGCTACTGGACAAAAGTTAAAGAACGATCTTGTTAATACTTGATTGTAAACAAAATATCAACAAAATTTAATATTTGATAAACATCTCCTTATTTTCAATGACTTCTCTGCATCGTCAACCACATGATCTAATTAATTTCTTGCAAAAATCAGCAGTAATTCATTCCCATTCGTCTTTCAATAACTCCCATAGGTGATCCTGGTTTTTCGGGTTTCTTTTCTGAGCCCTTTCTCCAATTATCTTCCAAACATTTTCTATTGGATTCAGGTTGGGGCTCTGGGCTGGCCACTTCATTAGGGTGATTCTTTCTTCTTCAAATAAAGCCATAACATTCTGAGCCTTGTGGCAAGGTGCATTGTCCTACTTGAAAATAGGAGATTCATAAAGATATGGTGTAATCTTGGTAACACATGCTGCTGAAGAAGCCTTTTGTAAATCTCAGCATTGATATTACCATGTACGCGGATGATAGGGCCAACTTCTGCAGATGAAATCATTCCCCACACCATCACACTGCCACCACCAAACTTAACGGTTTTCTTGACACATTGAGAAGACAGTCTTTCACCTGTTCTATGGCGTACGTATGTTTTGCCTTCAAAACCAAATATAGTAAACTTGGACTTGTCAGTCCAAACAACATGTTCTCTCACGTACTCCAGGTGTGCTCTTTGGTTTCGCTTTGAAATGAGAGGCTTCGAAGCTGGAATATGGACATGCAATCCTGCATTTTTTAACCTGCGAGCAACCGTTTTCCTTGAGATCTTATTATCTGTCTCTTCATTAAATTTACGGGCAATTGATGTAGCAGTTTCAAAACGTTTTTTTGTAGATATTCTAACAATTCTTCAATCTTCTCTTTGCGATGTTTTTGGAGGTCTGCAGGTTTTTGGTTTTGGATCTAACGTTTTATCAGTTTTATACCTGCTAACTACACGATGAACGACACTTTTAGACCTATGAACAATATCAGAAATTTCTGAAATTGACTTTTTTTCTTGATAGTGATAATGAGTTTTTTTTTCTTCAAAAGAGAGCGTTTTGCATGTAGAATTTGCCATATGGCTTAAAAATAAATTCCTAATGATAAATGAACTTTTACTTATTGTTGAAAAGCTGCATCGAGTTTTTTAACAATGTAAATTAAAAGCTTATAGACTTATAGGAAGACTCAAGATACACCCTCTTTTCATGAGAAGAAGAAGAAAAAGAGTAAGAAAGGAAGACTCAAGATACACCCTCTTTTCATGAGAAGAAAAAGAAAAAGAGTAAGAAAGGAAGACTCAAGATACACCCTCTTTTCATGAGAAGAAAAAGAAAAAGAGTAAGAAAGGAAGACTCAAGATACACCCTCTTTTCACGAGAAGAAAAAGAAAAAGAGTAAGAAAGGAAGACTCAAGATACACCCTCTTTTCACGAGAAGAGGAAGAAAAAGAAAAAGAGTAAGAAAGGAAGATTCAAGAAATACCTTCTTTTAGCGAGGAAAAGGAAGAAAAAGAAAAAGAGTAAGAAAGAAAACTGGCAAGGACAGGAAGATTCTTATATGAACCTTGTTTTCATGTGTTTACACAAAAAAATGCAGATTATCAAGTTCTTGGATAGGGATGCTTTATTAAATCAAAAAGTTGAATTAACAGTAAATTGTAAACATACCATACCTTTGACCCTACAATCTTTGAAATTTGACAACTGATTCTTCTTAGATTTTAGTTAAACCTTGTTGCACCATAATAAGGCTTATCTTTTTGTCAGTAAGATCAATTTCAGTGTAGTATAATTTTTACATTAATCTTCTAGTACTGTTGTAGTAAAGATGTATTGACGTTCAGCTGACATTTTGACATTTTGCATTGATTGGTTATTGTTATTAACACCTTATATAAAGAACCTTTAGTTAACAGTTGCATTTTATTTTATTTTGTTAGATCTATATGTTTAAATAATTTTGTTAAATTTATATATTTAAATAATTTTGTTTGATCTATTAGTTTAAATAACTTTGTTAGATCAATATATTTAAACTTCATTTGTTTCTTAAAGAGCCTGTTTATTTACCAACTATAAAAGTGTTGTAACCTAGGAAGGGTTACTGAATGAGGAATAACCAAAATGGAGGTTGGAAATGAAATGGTAATCTTTATAACATCAATGAAATACAATACTCACAAGTGGTGCAAAGTAGGTAAACCACTGATAGTGGTGGACTACTTGGACAGCATATTACTCCACCCACACTTACAATAGTGTCATAGTATTCATAGGTACAGTATATAACAAAAAGAATTTTTTTTAAATTAAAAAAAAATTGATTTTTCAATTCACAGGGAATGTAGTTTGTTGAGTATCTTGTTAAATTACCGTTCATCTTTCCTGGAAAATGACATAATCTAGTGTACAACATTGTAGCCATTTTACATCCAATCATATACAATGTCTGGATGCTGACTATGATTCTAAATCTGCGGGTCATGACCTCTTACGTATGATTGCTTCTTAACTTTTATTTCTCCCCTTACTTTGAACTTAGCATAGGCTATTCTGATTGGTTGATCTGAGTAACAACAAAACAAATCCTGCAACCATCTCCTCTCTTTTCTTTCTTACTCTTTTTCTTTTTCTTCCTTTTCTCATGAAAAGAGGGTGTATCTTGTTTTTAAATCTCAATAAATTGTCTACTCACCAGTTATTTACTAACAGCTGATGAGATGTGTTAATATGTATTGAAACATGATTGCATTTGTGTAATGTTTTTTTTTACAAGTTTTTGACGTAATATCCTAAAATAAAGAATGTTGCTCCACTTTTGTATTGAACCTTCTTTTAAAATGAATGTTATGAACGTCAGAATTGGACTCTACTCATTCTCATTCTACATGGATATGTATATATGTGTGTGTATATATATATATATATATATATATATATATATATATATATATATATATATATATATATAAACAAGTGTTGCTAAATTCAGTCAAGTCCTGTTTGTGTATTTTTTCTATATTTTTCCAATTTTTAAATAAGATGTTTTCTATCCAAATTAAAATTGTGGATAAAATGTTCAAAGTTGATGTTATTGTTTTGTTTTTATCTGTGTACTTTTGACCCACTTGGTCATTACATGCTAAAATACACTAATGTGAGGTCAAATATATATTTATTTTTAGGATAAATTTTAGCTCTGTTATTTTGCATTGAGTACTGTTTTATTATTTTATTATTACCATCTACAATCACTATGTATTATATATATATATATATATATATATATATATATATATATATCAGTGTGAATATAAACATATGAACTAAATAATGAGATATAGCAACTGTATATGTGTGCAAAATCATGTATATGTAGATCAGCAAATAAATATTTATTTAATTTAATTTATGCTACAAACAAAACAGTGATCAATGTAGTTAAACAGAATGAAGACTTATATATTAACAAATACACATATACTTATCTTTGTATTGCAACTTAAATTTTAATGGTTTCCCAAGTCATCATGCACATATGGCAACTGAGCTGCTTATTACACTTATTATTTAAAGATCCAACAAAATAAAAACACAACTGTAATAAGAGGCTCAATTGCCATATGTGCCTGATCACTTGGGAAACTATGAAACTTTAAGCTGCACTACAAATGTAGTTATATGTGTATTTATTTATTAATATATATATGTAGAAAGAGAGAGAAAGAGAGAGTTATAGACAACGGGGACAAAGGAACCAACCATGCAGTGTTGATTCCTATATCCACGCTGTTTATATTAATTATTTATTATTAAATGCTCTATCACTGATATTGTATGCTCTTGTTAAATCCAGTCAAGACACGTGTGTTTATTTTTCCCTGTTATTTTTATAATTTTTAAATAAGTAGTTGTCTATACAAATTAAAATTGTGGATAAACTATTCAAAGCTGATGTTTTCATTTTGTTTTAGTTTGTGTACTTTTGACCATCTCAGTTATTACATGCTAAAATACACTAAAACCTTTTTATTGTGAAAATGCTCTGCTGAAATGAGGGTGCATCTAATATGCTTGTATGTCTTTTATGCTGTCAAATATAGTAATCTATTTTACAATGATCCAATTTCTGTTTGTTTGTATTTGTTACTGTGACACAGTAAAAATAAATGTTTTGTGGTGAGATTTTTATTTATAATAGTATTATAATACTCTTGCAGAATAAAGCAATTTCCAATTCAATTGTAGCACCAATTTCCAAGTTGCTATTTTATTAAGTATAAAAGGAAAAAATGGAGATCACTTCAGGTTTATTTATTCTCATTTACTGAGTCATTTCCTGAAATTTTCTTTGCAAAAAATAAGTGGAATAAGCAAGGAAGAATCTTCAACTTATCTGCACTCTTTTCTACCAGCCAGAGTGACATAACACTGACAATTCTTTAATAATAATTAATAGTAATAATTAAGCTCAGTGATATCATTTTCAAATAATTTTAATATATGAGAGAAAGTCAAAAATTAGCCACATTCTTGTCTAAAGATATGTTGTGGTGAAAGTGCAGATAATTTTTGAGTTACTCTCATAAATTATCTAAATTGAATGTAACTACATGTGTGTAATTGTAATAAAGATGCTGTCCTGCTCAATAAAAACACAAGATTTAATTTCTCATATTTAATATTACGTTTCATTCACTCAGGTACTACAGAGTTACTGTCAGCTAACGTGTGCTCGCGGGAACCCTCATTGATCCTCATCCATAATGTGGACCTTATATTTCCATCAGTGATGTCTGAGAGAGAATCTCTCCTCATCACTGGGGTGGGTGTTTATTTATTTTTATTTTATTTAGTCTTTTTAATCATGTCACTCCAAGCAAGGCAATAATACCGCTAATATGCAAAGAGTTACTGGGAGTGAAAGAGAGTTAGAATACTTTATTAAGGAGAAAGGACAATAAAAGAATAGTGTGCAGGTTGCCAAAAGATGGCAATTGGCATTCCATTTAAGATTTTGAAGATTGTAGGTGACAAGGAAGCAGGATATTGAAAGAAACTTCCACAGGTAAGAAGTGTGAAATAAGAAACTATTACAATAGAACATATGTTTGCATCAAGCTAGTTCAACAGTAAAATGGTGAGACCAAGTTGCCAATCTAGTAACACAGCTAAATCCATGCAGTCAATGCCCCAAGGAGGCAAGCTCATCAGAACAATTGCCATGAAAATAGAAAAGACAGAGGGAACCCACGTTGGCAAAAAAATGACTGAAGTTTGAGATGCTAGGTCAGGATCAATTACATTACAGACTCTTCTTTGAATTTTGTCAAGAATTTCAAGATATATAGTCAGAGGACCAGACTAGATATGGCAGCAATATTCAATGCATGGATGAACAGTAGATTTGTAAATGTGTTTACAGATAGTCCATTTACCTGATTCAGCAACTGTCACCTCAAGTCAACTCTGCCCCTGACATCCCTAATGGTCTGGTGTGATTTTGAGCACAAATCTATCCTGGAAAGATCTGGGATGAGGCACACACTATATAACTTAAATATATGAATTATTTTGTTTTTTAATCTTAAATTGCAAAGACACACAATTTTATAAAGATCATGTTAGTTACTATGGTTATTTTTATCTATTTTTGTTAATCATTTCAATTCACACAAGGAGATAAAGTCACTAAGATGCAAGAGGTTACTGAGAGTTGAGCAGAAAGAAGAAGAAAAGGATTCAGGAGGCAGAAAGTATCAATCAAAGCTGACAGCATAGCAAGAAACAGGAATTCCACAGAGCAAGAGAAAAAAACTATTAGAATAGAACTTACAGTTACATATAGCTATTTCAACATTAAAACAATGAGACCTAATTGCCAATCTAGTGCTATACTTTAATCCATGAAGTTATGGTATCAAAGAGCAAAACAATTGCTGTGAAAATATTTATAGAAAAGGCATGGGGAAGTTACTTTGTGGTGATGGGAAAGTGATTGAAGCTAAGATGTCAGCTTAGGACAAATAACATTGCAGATCCTTCCTTGGATTTTGTCAAGAATCTCTAGAGACATAGCAGAGGCACCAGATCAGATTTTCCAACAATATTCAATGCAAGGACAAATAGTAGACTTATGAATGTCTAAGATAGATTCTGGTGAGAAAAATTGTCTAACATGACACAGTGAATTAACTTTCCTAACAACAAAATTAGGAATTAACACTATTATATTTATTTTCAACTCGTGTTTAAGATTTCTTGAGAAACATTTTTGAAGCAATCAACATATCAGATTCTCTCTTTTCCATTAAACAAACATGACCAAAAAAAAAAAAACGGGAATTGCAATTCATCAAAACAAAATATGTAAATGTCATCTGAAAATATAAACATGACAGCTTGAGATCGTAAACATCAGTATTTTGGGTTTTTTTTGGTAGAATTGAAACTACTAATAATCCACATTCAGTACACACATACACAAGCTTTTCACTGTGGTGTCAGAAAATGATAGAAATATTTAAGTTTAGATGAATAAAATACAATTACAGAATTAATATTCCTGTATCGGCAAGAGAAACATAAACTGATAGCAAAAAATATCTAAATTATATTTTATTTGTTAAGTATAAAATACTAGAAAATTTTATCTTTATTATATCATCAGAAAAATTTACAGTGTATCTTAATCCCCTCATACATAAACTACAATAAATACAGCCCACTAAAGGAGTAGTGACACTTTGAAAGTTGCATTGAAGCAGTGTTCATTTATATATCCATACACTCTATAAATTCTCTGTCTCCAATATTGATCATTCTTCCTTTATATAGTAAATTTTAACAATATATATATATATATATATATATATATATATGTGTGTGTGTGTGTGTGTGTGTGTGTATTTATGAATTTTGACAGCCTGCATTTTGCCAGAGACAAGAAGGCCTCATTTCTTCCTACCGAGATGTAGCCAAATAGGAATGCTCAAATGTTTGATTGGAGCTGAAGCCATAACCAAACCCTGAATCACTTCAAAATCAGTCAAACAATAAAACCCTGATTGAGGTCCAATATCCTAAAAGTAAGAATATATTAAATTCACTGTACCATAGAATCCTAAGAGTCAAAATATGTTTGAATTTTAAAGCAAAACCTTTCTCTAGGTTTATCATTTTTGATGGTATTTTAACTAAGTTAGCATCGAATAAGACTTTTCATTTTTATGAGTGAAAGATAAGGGATGGATCTATAATTGAGCAAAATCTAAATCCTGAATGCAACTATCTACGCTCTGTGTGAAGCTTTCGAAAAAGGCCTAAAATTTGATTTTTTTTTTAAGGGAGGGGTTGCAAATTTTTATCAACTAGCAATCATGTTACTCTTGTAAAGCATACATTTCAATGTTTTACACAAGGTAGATCATCATATGATTATAACCAACTTTATTTTTTATTCTATTCCTAATAGTTTAGCATCTATGAATAGCAGAACACTGACCAAAAAAACATGAAGTTGCAATTTTCCCTAATTTTAGCTACCTATAAATATAAAACTATAGAAAATAAAAATTAAATAATAACAGGACTATTTTTTCCATACATTAGACTATAGAACTTCCAAATTGCAGTTTGGTATCTTCTCTGAATACAAAATTATGAAGTACCAAATTTGGTAAATCGTGCTATTTAGAAATCAGCAAAAATGAATTTCAAGAGGTCAGAGGGAGCATCTCTAAAAGTGGCATTTTCTCAAGCACCTTATTATATCATTTTACAAATTTAAGAAGTGTCTTCCAATTGTAGAGGATGTTTTTAATATTCCCCCCTCCACCAAAAGTGCTCCTGAGCAAACATACATGACTATAAAAAATTTTTTTTTAAATTAAAAGAGAATGGTTAAATTCAAAACCTTTAAAATATATTATACATAAATTAAATTCAAACTAAAATAATATAAATAATAATTTAGCTATAAAAAAAATCAACAACATTTACTCACTTTCGTTTACAGTGGGCTATGATAAGTTTTTAGCCACCCTTGTTTACAGCAATATTCGCATGTGTAAATGACTCCTTTTCCTTTTTTTCAGACAATGCCATGTATGTATCAAGCTACTCTCATCTATGAACAATAGTTGACTTATATTTTGCAATGAAAGTTCATGGAAGTAAGGAAACTACGGAATTTTAATGAGGGCAAATAATAGGATGGCATCAATGTGGTACGTCAAATTGCTAGGTTTTTCCAGGTTAATCATCAAACGTTTAATAATATTGTCAAGAAATTTAACAAAGAAGGCCATTGTCCTGTGGAACAACGTTCAGGAAGACCAAACATCATGTCTGAGTGAAGGAAAAGGGCGCTGAAGAGGGAAGTCATCAGAAATCGTCTTCAGAGCATCAAAGATGTCGCCAACAGCATAGACATGTCGCCATTTGAGGTCAGAAAGACTCTGGAAGAGCTCGGCTATCAAAGAGGAGTTGCAAGAAAGAAGCCTTTAAGAGGTTAACAGGAACCTTCTTATGGATTGGGTGAGAGAATTCAGGAGCAAAGTTTATGAATTTTGGCAGTCTCTATTTAGTCAGATGAAAGTAAATTCTGCCTATATTCAAATTTGAGACAGGTTTATGTTTGAAGAAATCAGAATGAGACTTGGAACACTGAATGTTTGCAGGTGATAGTGAAACATGGTGGGATTGGAGTAGTGGTGTGGAGTGCTGCCTGGTTTGGAGGGAAATCTGAGCTGATTCTTGTTGACAAGTGGTTGAATGGTCTAAAATACTGTCAAATATTAGAGAAAGGATTACTAACACTATTTGAACCCAATCAGATTGACAAGAATGTCTACTTTTTTCAAGAAGATGGAGGACCATGTGATATGAGCAAAGTAGCAAAGGCCTGGAAGGAATTGCAAGGAATCAAGTCATTACCATGGTAACCCAAATTCTTGACAGGAATCCAATAGAGCACGTTTGGGAGCACCTTGACCAAAAATTTTGAGAGCATGCAACCAAAATTATGTCAGTAGCAACCCTTAAAGATACATTGCCAAAGCAGTAGCAAAATATGGGTCAGACAATTGTTGATAACTTGATCAAATCCATAAAAAATTGAATTCAAGCACTGAAACTAGCAAATGGAGGTTCTACTTCATACTAGTTCCAAATACGGTTTATTTATGTTGAATTATGTAATTAAATTTTGAAATTGGATGTAGTATATTTCTCCTGGCTAAAAACTTTAGGCCACTGTATTAGACATTAAATTTTATCTCTTAGCATCCTCCATAATTTAGCTTGACTTTCAGTTAGCCTGATGTATATTTATAAGCGTTCTTAAATTTAAAAATTCTGAAAAACTAACAACATTTTTACTTCTGTTTATAAATATTTACTGTAAAATAAAATCCTTACATTTGCCTTGATAAAGTCCATCAGGGGATGAAATGCGTCGGCTAAGATAAGTTTTCCTTTTGTCATTATTCATATTGTCCTTTTACAGATATATTCTTAGTTATATCTGAATTTTTACACACACACATGGATGCACTCACAAACACACACCCACACCCACCCACAATCACCCACACCCACCCACACACAGTGATTCTGAAAGGTTCTCGGCTTGATTCACTTTACAAAATTTGACCAAACATCATATTACATTCAAGAAGAGATACCTGGCCAGGCTGATAACAGTTTAGCTTATCTTGTTTGACATATGTCAAATTTTATTATACAGGTAACTTTTTCTGCAATAAAATATCTATTAACCAAGTGATGGTAAAATTTTCAAGTATTCAAAAAAAAAAAAAATAGAGCTTACACTATTTTTTCTGTGAGTTCTATTTTTACTAAGAATCAACAGTTGTGGCCTTGCACCAGGTTATGTTAAGTTTATTATATATATATGTGTGTGTGTGTGTGTGTGTGTGTGTGTGTGTGTGTATGTGTGTGTGTGTGTGTGTACAAATATATAAAAAAATAGGAAAGAACACGTTAGGTAAATAATCCGAAGTTCTTTAGTATTTTTATTTTTATTTTTAAAAAACAGTGCTCAGTACAAAAGTAGAGCCTAAATTATAATTATTTTTTAAAAATTTGGCTCTAGTCTTTGAAACATGAGAACTTTTATGTAGTGAAGGAATCATATTTTTAAAAAATAATTATAATATATATATATATATATATATATATATTAAAAAATAATTATAATATATATATATATATATATATATATATATTAAAAAATAATTATAATATATATATATATATATATATACTAAAGATTGTCTGTTTCTCCAAATAAAATAGTAGACCAGAATATTTCTAAAAGGTTAGAGCAAGCAACAGAACATTAAGAGTTAAAGCAAGCAATAGAGCATTAAGAGTTATAAATAAAATTAAATGTTCACTTATCTTGTTCCTAGTCAGAGTTTCACAGAGATTACATTCACTTATTAGGAGACTTGATTGTAAAATTCTTTGATTTCTGTTATGGTCCAAAGGTCCTTGTACCACGGTGATGGTCCAAGGTAGAACCAATAAAGAAGAACTCGAACACGGATATGGAATAACACAGATATATTACAAAACAGGAATATATACAGAGAAGTAGAAAGTGTTAGTACGAACAATCAGGTAGTCTCGACCAGTATCACTATTCCAATGTCTTGTAGTAATTGTCTGAACGTGACTCTATTTCGGACTGCCTCTGACTCGACTGACTGACTCGCTCGCTCTGACTGACTGACAGACTAATGATGGACTTCTGATGGACCTCACTCCAGAATTCAGACTGGACTCCCTGCTTCCTATAACAATTTCACAATCAAATTCCCAGATGAGTGAATGTAAACTGTAAAATACTTTGCAATAAGTGAACATCTAATTTTATTTATTATATATGTATTTTTCACATCACAAATAAAAAAAAAATAATTTTCAGATAAACGCAACAAATCTGTCTTAGATAAAACAAGATCCTGGCAAAACATGGCCCTGAAGATGACATTTTGCTAATGTTGAAAATACTCATAAAAAATGAATATGCATCAATATAGTAACTTTCTTTCTTCTTTTAATAAGGATACTAAGAAGTTTATCCGTGAATATTAGAGGATCATATTAAAAATGAGTAGACAAATTTGTCTAAATTATTTAATGAGACATGTCTTAATGAAAATATACTAATAATATTGCTTGTTTTATGCACATGAAACAGTCACAGCTGGTTGGCAAACACCATTTTCATGGAATTATATAAGAAAATTCTTCCTGGTTGCATGTGTGTTTGTGCACGTATGCTTGGCAGTGAGAGTGGAATTAACAAACCCCATGGCTCCCAATAACTGTTCAACAGCTTTTATTTCTCGTTAAAAGAGAGTGCAAAATAGTATTTTGTGGGGAAAAGTGAGGTTTCTCAGTTAACAAAGTTCTTGAGTAGATGTTTTATTGAGAGAGATTTCTCTTCAAGTTCTCATGATAGGAACGTGAAATCTGAGTGTGAAACTGCTAGAACAGGCCTCATCTTACTTAGCAAGGGTTATGCGTAGCTTTTTCTTTGGGTAGGTATCTCAAAGGGAGATTTCTCTGCCAGTTTCCACAAGGAACAAGGAAATGTAAGTCAAACTGCCAGGACAGGCCTTATTTCCTGTAGCAAGTGTTGAGTAGCCCTTTGTGCTAGGTCATGAAGGTTGTAGCTTCTGATAATGAGAATTGGGAAAGAGTGGGCCTTGCAGGTAGAGGCTGAAGAAATGGAAAAGGTAGCTGTTGCTGAAATGAAAAGTGAGAAAGAGACTGAATAGGGCTCTGTTAGCATTTTTATGACTTCTGGGACTTCTGGTTGTACCCTGCTGATTATTTCTATTGCTGCTATTGCTGAATTGAGCAAAGTCAGGAAGCTCCCACAGGCCACAATAGTCAACAAGTGAGATAGTTTCTATGAGACACACATACACATATATATATATATATATATATATATATATATATATATATATATTAGGTTGGTGTAAAAATAATGTCGGTTTTTGACGTATTTTTAACGTAAAAAACCGACATTATTTTTGCACCAACCGTATATATATATATATATATAAAAGTGAACATCGAAGTCAACACTTAGAGGTGACAGTCTGTTTCATGCTATATGCAATCGTCAGGCCACTATATATATGCAATCGTCAGGCCACTATATATATATATATATATATATATATATATATATATATATATACAAGTATATGATTGGTGTATACGGAATGAATTCCAATAACCAACAATTACTCTTCTTAAAAGAGTGCTCAACACAAAGTAGAGCAGATATAATTATTTATTTAAAAAAATTTATAACATAAAACATATTTATGTTATAAATTTTTTTTAGATAATTATTTATTTAAAAAAATTTATAACATAAAACATATTTATGTTATAAATTTTTTTAAATAAATAATTATATCTGCTCTACTTTGTGTTGAGCACAAAAATCACTACAAAAATAGCCATTTTGTTTCAACACCCTCGGTGTCTTATCAAGTGATGACGTTGAATGTAAAATAAATGGTTTTAAAAGTTTCAAATTAATTAACAATCCTTCGCAAGGGGAAAACGTTGTTACAAAGGCTAGATGGACCAATGCAAACACAAGTATAGGAAAATTCAAAAAGCTTGATAACGAAGTCATGTTATAATATCTATTCAGATGTTTAAAATATGGGTAGTATTAAAAAAGAATTTATTCCAACCAATAATTACTAAATTATATGATAAAATTTAATATTAAAATTTAAAACTGCTAATTACAAAATCAAAATTTAAAATTTATTCGCTATTAAGTTTACAACTATAAAATTACTGAGGAGAAAAGAAGAAATATATATGTTATTCAATTTATTTCTTCATTGAAGTTATTTTAGCTAATTTAATATCCGGTCCTTAGACAATGTATACATTTTAATCATAAGAGTGTGTGAATGGGGTCCTAAACTCACGCGTAAAACAAGCGCAATCAGATTCTAATATATAAGCACCAAGACATATTTATATATATATATATACACACACAAAAAGAGACGAGACAGAGAACATCTTCACGGTCTGTCATGAAAGAAAAAAAAAAAAAAAAGGGGAAGTGGGGGAAGGGAAACCAACACACGTACATACATACACAATTAAAAGTGAATGCACTTTCCATACACATAGATACC
>OZ010578.1:113508642-113651142 GCA_963932145.1 Acanthosepion lycidas | reverse complement strand
TGTTATAAATTTTTTTTAAATAAATAATTATATATATATATATATATATATATATATATATATATATATATATTTTAAATTGTGTGTATTTAGACAGCATCTTTTCATTGATACACGTTTCATTAAATATTATAGACAAGTGTTGTCTATTTATTTTATGCAAAATTTTTTCGTAACATCTGATAAGTTTAATAACATTATCATTGATAATAATGCTTATTATAATGCTTCAAGGATTATACATCAAACATTTGAAACCCAACCTAAACAAAATCAATTATGGCATCTCTACAAATATTCTTAAATGTCTATAATTGGTAACAGAAGCCATTGGTTTATACCAATGGCTTACCATACTTTATACTTCTCAATTCACTCTCGTGTGGTCATGTGTGATGTCATGAGATGCGGTGCGATTTTCGCTTCTAGCGTCTTTATACACGTGTTTATTGTTGCTTAGAAATCATCTATGTAAACATTGACAGACTATCATCACAGTCTTGTCCGTATATTGTTTAATATGTTGTAATTGACATCTTTGATAATGGCTTATGTAAGCCGAAAGCTTAGATTGTATTAAAAAAATATGGATCAATATATAATTTTGTGTATATCTGTGTGTGCGTGCATGTGTGTGTGTGCATATATGTATGCATATATGGTGAATATATTAAACAATCTGAAAAACTTCTATTATGTACATGTTTCACCACTGAACTGACTTAATCAGAAAAAGAATCTTATTTCCTAAGAACAGAATCTACATTCATAAGGCAAAATGTAATTCAGGATGTGGGCAATCATGGTTCTCCACAATTTCCTGTCCCTTGTAGCTTTTAGTAAAGTTTGTCTTTTTGCTATCTCTCCTGCCAACTATTTACACAAGATTATTAGATCGGTTATGTTTGCTTTCCTGTCTTTAATATGCTCTGTAAGTGTCAGATTTTCTAAGCCCTCATTCTTCATTATGGGTCTTAGATATTACAACTGCCTCTTTTTTATGTAATGTGTAAGTGACCATTTTGTTTGTTTTTTCTGTAAAATTTTGTTGTTGCTCACATGTTCAGTCTATGGTATCCTTCTGTAGAACCACCTCTCAATTGACTCAAGAATTTTATTTCACAATGACAAAATCTACATTAGTGGGATAAAACGTGATTCATATTAAGCAGCTGAACACTTGACTTTTACTTTAACTGTATCATTATAGAATTATAGATTGTATATATAGAAATTATAGAATGTAACTAATTTCAACTCATTTTTTATTTCTATATAGTTATTATTTATTATTTATCTTTTTCTTTTATTTTCAAGATTTATGTATCCTATATTGTTTCACTATTAATTTAGTAAAAACAGGAAATAAACTGATATATGTATGTGTGTTTGTGTGTGAATTACATGTTGTCAATTGTTTACTTTGATTTTTTTTTAAATGAAAATTCTTTGCACCTTATAAAATCAAAAATAAATGTTGGTGAACAAGTGCATTTCAGTGAATTTATGTCCATATTATCCCAGAAAATTTATTTAATTCACTTTGATTTATTTTTATATTTTACTAAAAATAAAACTCATCTGGAATTCATCTTGATTTTAGAGATGTATAACAGGTTTATTAATATTTCAAATGGCATTTGTGGTCAGTAATTTTGGCCATTTTTAAAAACTTTTTATATTTATTTTATACTAAAATTCACTCAATACAAAGCTCCAGAGCCACCCAAGGTAGATGCTTACTGTTAAAATGGTAATGAGGTGGTAGAAAGTAAGTAGAAAAGATAATGATTGACCCTTGACTTGAAGAAGTGAAGATTGTAGTGTTCAGGGAAGCACCCACATGGTCTGTTCCACAAAGTGGCAGGCCTTGGAAAAAAGCTGAGTTGAACTTTCTCTTTACATTTGGAATACAGGAGAAATGAGACTGTTTAGACTTTGTAGAAGTGGCATGGTGTGTCCTAGCTGTAAAGGTCTGAACTAGCAGAACTAAAGAATGGTATTAACTTGTATCTGGAAATGTGGCTGGTGTGTACTACTTTCCGACCCCTGCAAGCCTGATTGGGGTCTCCGGGTGGTGCTTTGTGTCCCTCGCAATCTTATCAACATTTGCTTTTTACTACCTACATTTATATACATTACAAATTAAACTAAACATAACTGACTATTAAAGGATGAAAATTTTTTGCAGATTTTGACGTCATTCTGAGATTCTTTTTTTGTCCAAATCTGTGAATTTTTGCTTATGTTAAGTCTCAAACAAAAAAAAACTTTATATAAAATTCCCTATTTTTTATCTGTAATGTTGAATGTGTTAAATTATTCAACTTTTTAACAGGAAAACTCTCAAGTTGATGTTAAAAATTACCGCAAAACATAGTTGATTTATTTAAGATGGAACAATCTATTATGACTTGTCCCTAATTTGTATTTAGATACATTGTATTTATTTTCAATTTTATTTTTCTAGTTGAATTGTTCACCTATATTGCTATGATCCATTATCATGCATAATTAGGTTACAATAAAATTTGTGTTTTATATGAATACCACCTTATGAAAAGTGAGATGAAGTAGAGTGTGGGGTGGGAGGCTGTATCGTAGATTTGGGTGGTGGCTCCTGTATTGAAGATTTGGGTGGGATCTTTATCATAGATTCAGGGGACCTCACAAGACCCTTACACTGGTCCTATCTGGAAAAATCATTGTTACTATCAAAAAAATATTAATGAATTATTCTTATAATGTAAAATATGTCCTGGCTTTAAGAGTTGATAAGCCTTAAAAAAGATCAATCAATAAGCTGAGTACAGAGTAGAGTGCTCTGTATTGCTGCTCCTGTCTTGAGATATCTTGATTTTTAGCTTTAGGAATGGATGTTTGGGTAGTATAATGGACAACAGTTTGGTATGAGAAATCCCTGCGAAAGGTATAAATTCATCTCTTTGCTTCCTAGCTATGGGTTAAATAGTAGGACGTGTATCTGGAAAAATCATTGTTATCTCCAAAAAATTGTTAATTCAACAGCAAAAGTTTAAAAAAATATTCTTACACTCTAAAATAACTTTTAGCTTTAAATAACCCACAGAAAGGCTTGATAAACCATAAGAAACAAATCAATCAGTCTCCCAATAGTAATATGTGATTGTTCTGTTTGTCAAGGTTGACTATTAACAGCACCAGCTTTTTTTTGTTACTACTGTCTGGGCAGTAAGAGAATATGATATGGTTGTAAGCCTGTAGGTGTAGATATGTATATGTGTGTGTATGTGTGTTTATATGTATTTTTTATGAACATTTTTCTTTTCATATTGTTTTCCACATTTTTTAACACCATATATGTTGTGAAAACATTAACAAATACTAGTTAGACTATAAAAATGGACACTGAGGTCAACACCCAGCAGTGACAGTCTGTTTCATGCTTGAACACAATCTTCAGATAGCCTGAAGATTCTGTTCAAGCATAAAACAGACTATCACTGCTCAGTGTGGACTTCAGTGTCCACTTTTATATTTACATATGCTCTATCCCTGATATTGAGCATTTTTACCCATATATATAGCATACCTTAAAACTATATTTTTTATCATATTCAGTTGTTTATTATATTCAGCTGTTTGTTTGATGATTGCAAAAGCGTGAAACCCAGGGTCACAAACTCATATCCATACAACTGAATATGTTAGCTCTATCACTGACATTGAGCATTTTTCAATAAGTACTGCACATATAATATATATATATATATATATATATATATATATATATATATATATAGATAGATAATATTAGCGGTCAATATATTTATATATATATATATTTCCAAGATATTTCCAGGTAGAGCTCAATGTCCAGGACAGAGCACAAATATAATATAAAAGGCTTAATCACTATAATATGAGCCTTTTATATATAAAAGCCTCATATTATAGTGTTTGAGGCTTTTATATAAATATATAATATAAAAGGCTCAAACACTATATTATATATTTATATAAAAGGCTCAATCACTATAATATGAGCCTTTTATATTATATATATATATATATATATGAATATATACATTGAAGTCAATAGTCTTGAATATATACATTGAAGTCAACAGCCTGTTGTAATTGTCAGGCCATGTGCATTTGGTCCAACTATTTATATATGTTCATCATTTAATATCTATCTATATTTCTGAGATGTCAAAGGCCTATTGTCCTCATCTTTGTTGCCATATTTATCACAACGTTTCGGCCAATGTATGCTCTGGCTTTCTTCAGAAACTGAAGAAGCTGGTGTAGACGGTTCTAGTTCCACTTGCCATGTCTAATGGATGCCAATTAATTCACCTCTCCAATTTCTCCACTGCCTTAACCAGGTATTGAACTCACAAGGCTTTGGTTCCTGTCACTGGATATAACCAATGCCATTATCCACTATGCCATGTGCCCTTAAAGACATCTGTGTATGAATTTCTGGGACTTATAAACTTAATGTCTTCAGCAACCATTTTTATCTGAGCTCATATTGCAATTTTTGTTGTTATTATTGCTTTTCTTTGGTGCTCCTTATTACTGGTTCCCGTATTGTATTCATTTCTATGCTTGGTTGGCTCAGAAGATTTTTGTGGCCTAGCATGTGTGCTGATTCCTTAAGTTTACAAATTTTCCAATGATGTTCTTTGTTTATGATTTCAATCCGATCCCACAGAGGGCGGTAATCTCCCTTTTCTATCCATATGTGGTCAGCCATGCCTGAATTTCCACTTACCTTCAAGTTACAGCTTTTTGGTGTTCTTGAAGCCTTACTATAAGAGGGCGGCCTGTTTCCCCTTTATATTTCTTTCTGCAGCTGCATGTGATTGTGTACACACAGCCTTTAATCATGTTCTCCTCTATGGGGGGTGGTCTTACTTGGGAAAGGTATTTGCGAAGTGTCGTCCAGCTTTTGAAGGTAGTCCTGATGTTATATGGACCACAGATCCTTTGAATTTTTCCAATAACCGCTACACATAAGGCAGGCAGACTGTTTACTGAGTGTTGTTATCCTCCTCTTGTACTCGCCTATCCCAGTTTTTTGGGCTGCTCCATGTACCCAGGGTAGTTGTTATGTTGTAGGGTACTGCTTATACTGAACAATTCTTTATCTAATGTTTCTGGGATGCCACTTATGTCTTATGCTTTGTGTTGTAATCAGCAGATGATCCCTTTCTTTACACTATATGGATGGTGGGAGTTGAAATTGAGGTACTGTCTGGTGAATGTCGGTGAATGTGTCTTTGGCCATCCCAATACGTCTACAGATCTCAATGTTACACTTACCTTCCTCTGTCAAGATGCTTTTCAGACATTTTAACTTCTGCATCTGCTTGATTTTAGTGTTCTCAACCTGCAAATCGCATTTTGGGCCCTTCCTCTTACTGATGACCATGCATTCTGTCTTCTTGTAGTTTATGCTTAGTCCTTTCTTCTCACACTCTGTCGCTACCTTCTGTAGATATTGTAATTTCTTTTCTGTGTCTGTTATCAGTACTGTGTCATCTGCATATCTTATTTTGTTAAGGTTGTGGTTTGCCAATGCTAAATCCCAATAGGGTTTCCAATTCTCTCAAAATTGCCTCGCTGTATATTATGAACAGGTTAGGTGAGAAGACACATCCTTGGCCTTATGCCTCTTTCTATTTTTGTATATTCACTGAACTCGTTCCCTATGCGCATTCATGCTGTTTGCTGCCAGTATAGGTTCTTGATTATTCTGATATCCCCACTAAATATATCAAGGTTGCTGAGTAGTTCCCTGAGATCCTTGTAGCATACTTTGTCAAAGGCTTTTGCGTAGTCTATGAAACATAGTTTACTAATGTCATAAAAGATAATGCCTTACCTTATGAAGTCCTTACTATTTTTAGAAGTTTTTCACACAGGAGATTTTGAATATATATTTTTACAATATTAATGTGTAGTAATTACTGGGGTATCAGTTGACTACTTAACAACAATTGAAAACCATTCCTCCACTTTATGTTGAATAGACTAATACTATTAGTATTGTTTGTTTAGTGGCATATTTACATGTCATTTAATGCTGAAATTTAATTTTCTTGGGAGCATTAGTAATTTCTTTTACAAAAATGTATTGTTGGTAACTTTATTTTTTCACATAAAAATGTATTGGTGGTATTTTTTTTTAAATGTATTGATGGTATTTTTACTATGAAAATTTTTATACTTTGAAGTGTTTTGACAGCAGGTTGGGGGCTATTTCCCCATACTTGGGAACCTATCAGATGCTACCACCCTGGGTCAGGGTGGACCTGGGAACAACTGCAATTAAGATGTTCCTCAAAATCTGATTAGAAGCCTTGCTGCAGGATGTAGTTTATCATCATACCCAGGATGTGCTGAGTAGACTATATTAACATTAGTTTACCCATGCCATCAAAAATGATAGAATTTATGAAACTGATATTTTGTTAAGTCCCTACTATTATTAGGTTTTCATATGTGTGTTTTTAAATTCATATTTTTTTAAATTATTAATATGTAGTAATTATGGGGATCTATTTATTACTTAATAACAATTTCAAACTATTCTCCTATTTTATGTCCAGGAGAATCTTATATTGATATATGCTTACCCATGCAATCCAAAATGATGGCACATTTTAATTATTTCTTACTGTTATTAGAAGGTTTTCTCATATGAGTCTTGCAATATATATTAGGTTGGTGCAAAAATAATGTCGTTTTCTCATATAAAGTTGAACGTCAAAAAACGACATTATTTTTGCACCAACCTAATATTTCTCAATTATTAGTAATTTTGAGAGGAACAATTTAAAACCAATCCCCCACTTTATGTCCATTAGAAGCTTATATTGATTCTAGTTTACCCATACTATCAATAATGATGACAAATTTTTGCTAAATCCTTACTATTACATTTTCACGAGTGAGTTTTAAATATATTTTTCTAATTACTAAGCCTTAATTATGGGGGAATCTTGGATTCATTTATGACTTAATAACAATAGAAACAGATCTCCCACTTTATGTCCACCGGAATATTATATTATTATATACTAACTTGTCCATGACATCAAGTATGATGCCATATTTTGTTAAGTCCTTACTATTATTAAAACGTTTTCACATGTGAGTCTTTAAATATATTTCTTTCATTTTATTATTGTTGTACATTGTTCTTTCACCATGTTGGTCTTTTCACCTCCTGGCCTCATAAAAATCTTCAAACAGTCTTCCATCTGGTACTGACTGTGTAAGCAAGATAACTCTAGTATAGCAAAATATTACAAACAAAAATGCACACACACGCACAGAGACACACGCACACATACACACATGGATAATTGCTTGTCAAAATAGTAAAATAGAAAAAACAAAAAAACAATAGAAATATTAAAAAAAATTAGGATTTGTAATAGATGTAAAATCTAACTTAAAAATAGTAAATTTTCTAGATATTACATTTAATTTAAATAACAATACATGCAAACCATATAACAAAACAAATAATAACCCTATATACGTAAACAAAAACTCAAATCAACCACCTAATGTATACAAACATATACCAATATCAATTAATAAATGAATCGCTAATTCTAGCAATGCAAAAATATTTAATGAAAATAAAAATATAGGAATTAACATTAAGAAAAAGTGTATATATGAATAAATTAGAATATATAACTGAAAACAATACATGCAAAAATAAAAGAAAATGAAATATAATTTGGTTTAACCCAATAAAAACAAAAATAGGAAAATTATTCTTTAAATTAATTGATAAACACTTTCCTAAAAATAGTAAACTATCAAAAATCATTAATAAGAATACAATAAAAATCAGCTACAGTTGTATGAATAATATAGAAAATATAATAAATAAATATAATAAAAAATATCAAACAAAAATAATAACAATTACAATAATACAAATCAGAATAATAACAAAAATTGTAATTGTTGAAATAAATATAACTGTTCACTTTATAATAAATGTTTAACCAATAATATAATATGTAAAGCGTCTGTATTAAATAATATTAATACAGAACAGAAAATTTATATAGGAGCTACTGAAACAACATTTAAGGAAAGATTTAACAAACATAAAATGTCATTCAAATTAAACAGATATGCAAACAACACATTATCTAAATAAGAGGAAAAATTATATATAATAAATTTTAACAATCAAATCAAATTATTAAGCAAAAGAAATAAATTCATGGGTAAATGTAGACATTTTAACAAATATCTACTTTGTAACTTAAACACCAACATAACATAATTTTCATAAATTTTAACAAATATCTAATTTTAATATTGATATATATATATAGATTTTGGAACTTTAATACATTGTTGCCATGTAAAACAGACATACTTAGTCCAAAAAAAGTTGAAATGTCCCAAAAGAGGCTTACACAGGAATGTCTTTTAAAATTTTTGAATTTCATGTAACTACACAACATTTGACTTTTGTTTATCATCACTTGCCTTGATAAAGTCAAATGACGAAACGTGTTGGCAAGGACTAAGTACTATTTTCCGATTGACTATTTTATTCAATTTGCCTAAAGATCTATTCTGAGAACTTTAACACATACACACATGAGATTGTGTATATATATAAAAACATTAGAATAATATAACTAAAATTAAATTTAAATAATACAAATTAACTAAATAACAATAATTTATATTTATAATATAATATATGTGTATGTGTATATACGGGGTGTCCATAAAGTTCGTGTGCACTTTAAAAAATTTATAACTTTATTTGTATTTGCGATAGAAATAACTTGTAAAAAGGATTAGAAAGAAGTAAATCTATATTTTTTAAAGTTTAATTGAAATTTTACTTAAGTTTCCACATGTCCTCCATCATTAGCAATACAAAGGGTAATACAATTTTGAAGTTCACAGAAAACATTTGCCAACTGATTTACAGCAATGCCTGAAATCACATTAGTTATTTTAGCTATACTTAAAACTAGGTACATTAAAATTTATAACATTTTTTTACAGATTATTTCTATCGCAAATACAAATAAAGTTATAAATTTTTGAAAGTGCACACGAACTCTATTGGCACCCTGTATATATAAAAAACAACAAAAATGAAAAGTAATAATTATGAAAATACAAAAAATATATAATAAAAACATATATATAATAATTAAGAAATACAAAAAATACACAATGAAAAATATATAATAGAAGAACAATTACATTAGAAATAATGCATTTATGAGCATGTGTGGAAGCATGAGCAGACACATGTCTCTTTCATATTGAAGTATATTCTTGACCAGATTGATAGACACGTGAGTGAATGTTGGCATGCATGTTTGACTAACAAAGTAAAAAAAGTTCAAATATAAAAAAAGCGGACATTTATATAAAAACATTTTAACCCTTGAAAAGTGGACATAAACCATGAAACTGCATAGTTAGGAGAGAAATAAAAATAATTCAAAAATTGATATTAGTTTACGATAAGTAAATTTTTCAATTTTAAAAAATTATATATACATATATATATATGTGTGTGTGTACACATATATACATATATGGGCATGTATATATATATATATATATATATATATATATATATATATATATATATATATATATATATGTCAGGTTTTGATTCCCTCGGTAGTGAATGCGCACTGCTGATGAGTCCCAAATATAGGACGAAACGGCCGTCCAGTGCTTTCTGAGACTTGATGAATCAATTAATATATATATATATATATATATATATATATATGTATGCTCCTGCTCGTTGGTAGGGTACTTTGGAAGAAAGGATATTTGATAGCTGCTGCTGCTATAATGCTAAGCTCTTCACAATGAATAGAGCACTCTGGCAGCTGATAATGTTTATATCATGTATATATTGCATTAAAATTCCCTTTCTTTGTAGCGTGTGGCGATAGCCTAAAAGTAAGAGTCGCTGACCGATGTCAAATCGGTCGAGTTTTTGATCCCAGCTTGAAGTAATCGCATGTCTAACCACACTGAAGAGCTGTAGTAAAGCGAAATAGTCTGTCTGTGGATGTGTGTGTGTGTGTTTGTGTGTGTGTGTATATATATATATATATATATATATATATATATATATATATATATATATATATATTTCTGACTACTCCAAATGTTATATTGTGGATACTCTAATGTTATTTTATGGACACCATGTTTTTTTAAACAGTGTCAATTATGTCTGTGTGTCAGTGCAATTCACACAGTTTAAAAAAACTGCATATATATATATGTATATATATATATATGTCAGCTGTCAATATACCACATAACACCCTTGAGCACTTAGCCTTGGAGCAGTTAGAATGGAGATCAATGTGTTTTAGTGGACTCAGCAGTTTTCAGTCTGCTTGTCTGGATCATCTTCAAGAAGTGAGAGCAAGATCTAAAAAGTCAGCCTATCTAACAGTGATCTCATCTCACAGTCTTCACTCTTGCTCCATATGCGGCCTCATTTGTAAATCTCTAGCGGGTTTTAAGTGCCACTCAAGATTATCGCACAAAATTTCATAACTGAATCAAGCTGTCATACATCGAAAACGACTGGAGAGTCCATTATTATATATATAGGATAGCAATATATAATCTATTTTATATATCAAGACCAATTTTAGGGGTAAAAAGTATGACAAAGTGGAAAAAGTTTTTGTGTGACATATTTCATCTATTAGAACTTTATTGAACTAAGTTTATGTTTATACTGACGTGATTACACATGCTCACAAATGAAAGTGAGACACCGAGAATTTTAAACTTAAAAAAAAGAAATTATTTTAAATTTAAAGTTTCAGTGCCTCTCTTTTGTTCAAGTGCATGTATAGTCACATCTACATAAACATAAATGTAATCCAATGAAGTCCCAAAGAATGAAACATGTTTCACAAAAATGTTTTTCCAATTTTCCATACTTCTTTCCCATATAGGTAATTGTGTGGATGAGCTCTTTACTATTGTACCTAGAGATTTTGAATTTAAGCACAGCACTAGACTGGCATTGAGATCTCATCAATTTACATTTGAGCTGGCTAGATGTAACCATAAATTCCATGCTAACAGATTCTTTTCTCAGACTTCTCACTTATGGAATTCCCTTCTGGCTCCATGCTTTCCAGCAAACTTTAATCTGTAAAAATTTAAATGTAATATCAATCACTATCTATTGTCCTCCTGATTACTTTTTTCTTTTCCCGCTCATTATTAATGTTTCTGTTGCTAATTTTTCCATACCCTGTAATTCTTAGACTTAGTGGCTTTACTGCCTTGCTTGGGGTGAAAACAATTCAACATATATATATATATATATATATATATATATATATATATATATATATATATATATACACACACTGATGATAAGATCAAAGGGACTTAACTCTCTTAGGTTTTAATCCCCATCAAAAGAATTTTTCATAAAACAAGTCTTTTGAACTCACCCATCCAAAGGCTGCAGGAATATAAATTCAGACCTTGCAGAGCAATATTCTAACTACAAAATGAGATTCAAATAATGCCAAACAAAACAAAATTCTTTTCTATTCCCTTAGAAGGAAGTGTTTGCTTAAATAGAAATTATGTAATTTTCCCACCATTCTGTCATGTCCATTCAATCAATAGATAATTCAAGAAACAAGAAGTAATGAATAAATTTATATCACTTTTTTTTGAGCACTTTTCTCACGACTGCAAAATCATTGTCAGTTTGCATCTAAAAATAGGTATGTGCATTATTCCATGACAATTTTTTTTTTTTTTTGCTTTCATCTTTCATTTATCTCATGTTGTGGTTCTACTTTTATCGCTTTTTCAACAGCATTAATTATTTTACCAATTTGTCTGAAAAACATTTTTGATCGGTTATTTCCTCAATTTCATATTATATTTTATTATTTTTCCGCTTGTCCATCCTTTAGCATGACCGTTACCTCATAAATAATGAATGGACTATTCTATTTTGATCATGTAGAAAGAAGGAAAAGACATATCATAGATGCTACTTGGTTTCAATAAGAAAATGAAAGAAAGAAAGAAGGAAAAATAGAAGTGTTTAACGTCTTCTGCTATTACCTCATAATTAATAGACTATTCTGTTTTGATTTTGTGGTAAGACAAAAAATCATATAAAAGACGCTACTTGGTTTTAGTGAGATAAAGAAAGAAAGAAGAAAAGATAAAAATATTTAATATTTATTTCAGTAAAATGGAAAAGTTGTCAATTGCAAGTCTTTTTATTTGTACCCCCTTACTTCTTAAAATAGTGACCATCATTCATATTTATGATTGTTATTGCAATATTTTGTTGAAGTTGTTAAACTCAAATATTTAATGATGTGATAGGGGAATTTCTACAGATATTTATGAGCTTATTCAATCATTAACTGAAGAATTATGATTCATCGGAAAATTCAAATAGGAAAATGTGAAATATTCACGGGTATTTCTACTATATCCATAACATTTATTTAATAATTTCATGGCTTTCTCTTTTTATTCATCTGTTTATTGTTCACAGACCTAAGGCTGCTCATCTTTCCCCCACCTCCCATCAATAAGAAAGAGACTATTAAGGTATCTACAAAGATATCAGATAAAATAAAAACATGTTTTGAATCAACCATCCAGAAGAAAAGATAATTTTAGTGACATTCGCCCAGAGAAAATTTGATGTCCAGACATTAATTCAGATTCCCTTGGATACAGATGATAAGGAAAAATTAATTACTACTTTCAAATGGCCATAAGTAGGAAGGCTGTGTGATGTAGTCATTATAAAACGAGAAAAAAGATAAAGTTTCTTTTCAAGGAGAGTAGAAATAAATTTTTCTTTCTCCAATTCTTGAGTGGTTTGATCATGGAGAGGATCCCAGTATGGGGCAAGCTGATAGATAAGGATTAATGATGGAAAATCCCTTTTTGTCTTCTGTTGCACCATCTGGGAGTTGAAAGTGGGAGAAGGAAGAGAAGGAGAAGGGAAACAGAGAAATTAACATCATCTATATAGAAGTGATAGGAGTTAAGAAGTAACTTATTTCCTCTGACCACTCTCAAAAGGGGGCTGGACAACCCCAAATTTGGAAAACCACTATATGGAAATTTGAAAAACCACTATATGGAAATTTGGAAAATGTTGATACTTAGGGTGGAAGACAACTCCACTCTATAATCTGGAGATTTTAGACTCAGAAACAGTTGAGTAGAGTTAAGAGACAGAAGAACAGAAGAAATAGAGAGAGACACACCAGAATCTGCATCATTTGCCAAAAACTCCTGACCAAAGACCTTATGCCAGACATGAAGACAAGAACTTAGAAATTTAAGTTACCACTAAAACAAGCTGCAAACTCGGAAGAGGATCCCAGTGTCACTTGATCTGGGAAGGGTTAAAAATGCTGTATACAACAAATCATATATCATCCAAATTGTTGTTTCATTTGTAACTCAAGTTAATTCCTTATTCCAGAGGATTCTTGTTTTTTGTGTAGCTCCCAAAGGATGGGACCATCTTCACTCCAAGTTTGCTTCATCAGCAATCTTCTCACCCTCTGAGATCAAAAACATGTGGCAGTGGAGTGGATGGCCATGAACAGACAAATGCCAGCTAAGTTGATTGAAACCATGCCACCAACACGATACCAGCGACAAAGCAAGTCAAACACTAACAAGTGAAGAGCCAGCTAATTGATTACTGCTGGTGACAGGGGTACATATTTGATTACTGCTGATAAGGGTCAATACCGGGAGTTGTGAATAAGTGTATAATATCAAGGCTATTCTATATCTATAGTTTGTGAGGAAGCTACTCAATGCCATGGTGAAGTGTACAGTTATGTCTCTAATTTCAGACAATTTAATCTTGGTTGACGCATGTGCTACTTGTGGGTGTGGCTACCTTGTCTCTACCTGTTCTGTCCTTCAACATTGCTTCTGCTGGGCAGGTCACGTGTCCCACTCAACTCCTATGTATCATCCTGTTTGGAGAACTTGTCAGCAGTAAGAGGCTATGCAGAGGCCAAAATGATACTTCAAGAATCACTTGAAAACATTTCTGACGTAGACCAACATTTACTCTGAGACCTGGGAAAACATTTGTGCAAATCAGCCTTCTTGGTAAAAGAACATCTGAGAGGAGACCAAGACTTTTGAGTCCAACAGTTATCATGAAGAGGACCTGCAACATGCTGTCAGGAGGACCCGACTCATCCAGCCATGTCCACCACATAGATTCCTCTTTGACTCCTGCTCATAACTCTATTTATATCTCAGAGTGTAGTCCAAATATACCTGTCATATTTTGCATACATAACACCAAAATATGTTTTTGTCCATATCTCAGAGTATAGACCAGATATGCCATTAATATTTTACATACATAACACTAAAATATAATAATTTAATAAGTTAACAATATACAAAATACAATAATTCAATAAATTAATCAATATACACCTGATGAAGGGGGCATAATGGCTGAAACACTGTGATGACATCAACAAAGATGAAGACAATATTCCAAGTGTAAATAGACTAAATATTGATGTTTTCATCCCAGAATTTTAGATATATTTTATAATTGGATTTTTTTATTTTTCTCAAAGTTCATTTTATCCAATTTTTCAGAACAATATTGTTGCAGTTTTTGAAGATTTATAGGATTTCTCTTATGTACAGCCATTTCCAATTCCTCTCAAAAAGTTCTACAATATTGAGGTCTGTAGATATCATTAAATAGCATTAACCATATTTTAAGCTTTGAATATCTTGTTTGAATATCCAATTTATGTTCATTCCCAATTTACTTGCTGATGATTTCAGATTTTTAATTTTAATTTCCTGATTTTGATCTCTGTTCATTTTGCCATTTACCTTGATGAGCTGACCATAGCTTTTGGTAAACATTTACCCTAAAAACAGAATATTAATAAAATTAGTTCTTTCCTCCCAAATACTCAATTTTTGGACCAATTTATGACCAACAACTGTATAATTACTATTTTTATAAATTAGTTTTAATTATTGGCATTGTTTTTCCTCTATTAAATGAGACTAATTGACTTAATGGCAGTTGACTATATACATTTACAGTAGACAGAGTGTTGGAGTAGTTATTAGCACAGTCAATGCACATGGCCTGCTGAGTTCAAATTCTGATTGAAGCTATTACATTTGCTTCACACTCATCATTTGAATGTTTGTAAAGAAAAACTTTAAAAATCCTTAAGATTAGGTTATCTCCCTTGAATTTATTCTCAAGTTTTAAGAGAAAAAATGGATAAAAATTAACATAGTGTTTGTGGTGTTTTTGAACAAAAGATCTACACAAATTAAGATTTGGTAAAATGAACAAATTAAACAAATTAAAATTATAGCAGATACATTATTAGAACATATTCAATGAATTAATCAGTTTCAGACAAAATAAAAACCTCTTTTTATCTTATTGCTAAGATATTATATGAGTACTGAGTGAATTCCAAATTAAAATAAAATGTATTTTGTTGTATCTGGTTGGCACTCCAACATTTAAAAAAAAACAACCAGAAGTTTAACCTCCCAGGACCAGTGATTGTTGTAAAACTGATTTAGGATATAAACAGGGCTAAAAGCTTGAAAAAACAACATTACGTAGCCCATGCTGGGGAATGATTATCATCTCTCACTTGTGTTTCTGTCTTTGTGTAGAGACTCAGATGGGGAAAATAAAAACAGTAAGGTGCACAGGGAAAAGCTGGTCAGCCCTGGGAACAATTGCATGAGGCTGCACCCTACCCATTCCACTTTAGAGGAGGGATCAGCATTTATATTGACCCAAACTGAAATTTATTTTGTCCCTCCCTCACCTTCAGTGAGTAAGCTTGATTCTGCCTACTGGCAGAATACAGTGAGTGCTCTTACTCTTCTGTGGGGTGGACAGGTTTTACTAATATCATTTTATTTTAGTTTGAATGTTTCCTTATTTTTATTTTGTTTTTTGGTTCCCCCCACCACCCCGACTTCATTTCATGATATATATTTTTGTAAGAAAATCTGGTTTTAAAAAAATTAAGTTTGGGTGAAGAAGGATGAGTTCTTATGGTGAATGAGACAATTGTAAGAGTGAATGAGTTGTGAATCAGATTAGCTAGGTTTAGGATAGTCAGTGACAATCAGCCTTTCTTCACTTCCCCTATAGCCTTGTGTCACAAACGTATTTCATGTTTGTTAGAGACTAGGATCAAAGTGTAGTATGTGTTCCAAAAGCTGCCAGCTACCCCATGGCTCCAGCCATCAGCAGCAGCAATTCAAGCCAGCCATCATCATCAGCTTCAGCTTGCTGTCGTCTGCCACTCTAGTTTGCCAATCATCCCTGCCAGCAGCAACAATATGTTATAAACTGTCTTTTTCAAGGCAACACTTTTCAACAACTACAAAACTGTCCTTCTTAAGATAATGCACTTCTCACCCTCTATATGAATATGCAGAGATAGTTGCGGGGACTGGGGAATTTTTGTACCTGGCCTGAATGTACGCACTCAGGTTCCCCAAATAAAACCTAGCCTTGTGTCACATCCCATCTAAGCGAGGAGGCTTGGGTAAATACTACAAGTATTCTGTGGTCAAGATGACGAGGATCAAAATGTAGTATCTGTTCCAGCAGCCATCAGCAACAGTTAAAGCTAGCCCTCCATCATCATCATCTCCAGTTTGCCATCAGCTATTGCTTCAGTAGTCCTCCAGCTCCTGCCACTCCAGCCATCTCAAGTAGGCCTCCAGCTCCTTTCATTCTATTAGGTTGGTGCAAAAATAATGATGTAATAATGTCGTTTTTTGACGTTAAAAAATACGTTAAAAAATGCGTCAAAAAATGACATTATTATGTCATTATTTTTGCACCAACCTAATAGCTATCCTTGCCAGTAGCAACAATATGCAATGAACTGTCCTTTTCAGGACATTGCTCTTCAGTGACCACTAAAATGTCCTTTTCAGAACAATACTCTCTAGCAACTACCAAAACTGTTTTTCTCAGGACAACAATATTCTCAACCATCTACATGAGCTTGCAGAGTTATTTTTTGCCTAGTGTACTGTAATATCAGTTTTGTTTATGTATTTTCTTTGATGAAAATAAACTTGGCAATATATTTCTTACTCAAGTCTTCGGTTTGTTTGTTGTTGTCTTTTGTCATTCAATATCTGTTTGCGGGCCAATATATCACTTGCAACAAAGTAGTGACTATGGCATGATCCAAACATATACAACAAGGTGAGAATGTTGCTAATATTTAAGGAGTTACAAACAGTGTAAGAAACTGTGAAAATGTTATTTATAAGAGATGGCAATAAAAGAATAATATTCAAGGAGACAGGTGATGATTAATGTTGCATTTGTATTTTTGAGATTGCAGCTAACAAGAAAGTAAGAAGCCAGAAGAGAGTTCCACATGTGATAAGTGCAAGGGAAGAAACTATTAAAATAGAATTCATGGCTATATATAGCAATTTCAACAGTTAAATGACGAGACCTAACTGCCAGCCTAGTACTGTACTTAAATTTGTGAAGTAGCGGTACTAAAGAGGAAAGCTAATCAAAACAATTACTATGAAAATATTTGTAGAAAAGGCACAGTGAAGCTATGTTATGTCAGTGGGAAAGTGACTGGAGATGAAATGCTATGTCAGGATCAATAATATTGCTGATTCTTCTTTAGATTTTTTCAAGAATATCAAGACATAATAACTTGGACTGATTTTAAATGTGAATTAAGTTTAAGTGGCTAATGACTTTTTCTTTTTCTTTCAGATCTAACAACTTAAGTCTTGGCAATTTAAACCATGGAAAGATTAGCAATCAAACAATGTGTTAAAGTTATCGAAGACTATTATGAAAATGGATGTTCAAACAGAATTGGAATGAGAAGTTCCCAGGTCGCATCATCTTTTGAAACAGCAAAGTCAATTGGCCATCATGATCATGCGACTTGACGCCTTTAGATTTCTTCCTTTGGGGTCATCTCAAAAGTAAGGTCTATGCCAACAAGCCAACAACAATTCAACAGCTGAAGGATGAGATAATAAGGCATATTGGTGAGATCGAGGATCAACTATGCAGAGATGTCATCAAAAATTTTGACCATTGAGTAGAGGTATGCCGTCAAAGCATTGGCAGACATTTGGATGATATTATTTTTCACACATAATTGCCATGACTTAAATAACATGATCCAATAGAGAAATAAATAAATTTTCACCAATAACACTGATTTATTTACTGCTGATTTTCATCCATTTTAATGAAACACCTTTTAGAAGCATCAGACCAGATATGGTAGCAATATTCAATGCACCGGTGAATGATAGACTTATAAGTGTGCAAGATAGATTTAGTGAGAAAAATTATCTAGCATGACAGAATGAACACACTTTCCTTGCAGTAGATGTAGCAATATAATTGTTCTAATTCATGTCAGTGGAAAATATTAAACTGAGATTTTGAATTTTTCATTTGCTAATTTATTGAAATGTTTTAAAAGCAATTTAACATTTTCTTCTAAAATTGTAAATTATTTTAATTGCAAAGCATTTTTCAAATACTAAACAGTAACATCTTTTTTCCCAAAGATTGATGAAATGGTGGAGACTAATTTCTGATAGGTGAGACCTTTTATAAACCATGAATATAATGATGATGCTGAGAATGTAAATCATGATGCGAATGGTAATGATATTATAATTACCCATGATATCTCATTCTCCTCAGTTTTAAACTGAGCTGCCAGAAACTGCGAGCAATAGGTCATCAAATTGCTATTATGAGTCATTGTATGACTGGGTAATGAATAGATGAGCTAGACCTAGAGAAATCTCTTAAAGTCTAACCAAGAATCATATATATTAGATAAATCAGCATATGTTGGATTAAAAACAATATCCGCTTCATCATACTTCTAACTCCCACCCTGAGTCAAATATATTCAGATATAACCACAAACAATATTTGCTATATTTATCCATACATGTAATATGCAATCTTCATTTAACACACACACACACACACACACACACACACACACACACACACACACACACACACACACATACATACACACAATTATATTGTTTAAAATTTGCTAGATAAATTGTGGAAGAGTGCATAATATCAGAGAGAGTGTTTTTAAATATAAACAGTATGAACATAGAAATCAACACTGTATGGTGACTGGCAGTTTCATATTGACCATAATTTTGATTTACATACACAACTTATTTAAAAATTAATAAAATTCAATAAATATTTAATAGAGAAACCTTATCAGTTGAATTAAATGAAAATTGTTTAAATATATCTATTTCTCTCTCTCTCTCTCCCTCTCTCTTTCTCTCTCTCTCTATATATATATATAAATATATATATATATGAATATATATATATATATATATATATATATATATATATATATATTCATAATTAAGTAATTCATTGAACCTAGAAGAAACCTCAACAGAATGCAGAAAGCACTGAACAGCCATTTCATCCTATATTTGGGACTCATCATCAGTGCGCATCCACTACTGAAAACTGGATATTTACAATATGAGGCAAATGTCATACCAACTGTACCAACAGGCCTTGGTGACAAAGAGGTAACAAATTAGACTCTATATAGAACTGCTCGATCACATATTCAGTGGTGGAACTCATCCGAGTTTGCCTTATATATATTAAGTTGGTGCAAAAATAATGACGTAATAATGTCGTTTTTTAACACTAAAAAATACGTCAAAAAACGACATTATTATGTCATTATTTTTGCACCAACCTAATATATTGTCATCCACAGACAGACTGTTTCACTGTATCACAGCTCATCATTATGACTAGACATTTGATTGTCTCAAGCCAGGATCAAAACTCGACTGATTTAGCATCAGTTGAAAATTTTTTTCCCTAAGCTATTGGCTCTTGGCAGAGAGGAAGGTGAATGTTTATTTATTTATTTTGAATAATCATGCCAGTGACTCAGAGTGCTTGATTCATAGAAGAGCTTTATCAGCAGTAGCAGTTACTGTTTAAAAATTTGTGCTTTCTCTCTAAAGTGCTTGACTGAAATTTATTTTTTTGTGGACGTATATATTTTGTCATCCACAGACAGAATGTTTTGCTGTATCACAGTTCATCAGTGTGGCTAGATATCTGATTGCTTCAAGCCAGGATCGAAACTCAACAGATTTGGCATTGGTTGGAGATTTTAGCTATTAGGAGCTTTGCATTATCAGTAGTAGCAGTTACTGTTTACAAATTACCACTTTCTCTCTAAAGTGCTTGACTGAAATATTTATTTTTTCAGGGGCATATATATATTGCCATCCACAGACAGTCAGATATATATGTATGTATATATAGGGTGTATCAAAAACTTTTACAGACTTCAGGCAGGTTCCTCACACCAAAACAAGGACAAAAGTCCATATATTATATGTCTGCAAATCCTTCATTTTTGAGTTATTATGTTTAAGTTTGTGGCAGATGTTGTTGAATGTACAATCAATCTTTCTTGATCCATAATTTGTAGTGCCATGGATCCTATTTCAGCAACATGATGATAAACAGCAGCAAAGGTTGGGTGACTTGGCTGTCTTCGATCTGAAAAACACAATCTGATACAGCTGTGCATCCTCGTGTCCATTACCATTCACACGGCTGTATTTAAAAATCACATCTGCCTGCTCACAATATGAATATCATAGCTTCTCAGTTAACTCAATACTACATACATTAAACGTTAAAGACAGACTAGCTGCAAACGTGCATGAATGACAAATGTAACCTCGTCTACATGGCATCACTGTACCATCTACCATAAACTTTCTTTAAACTTAACAACTCAAAAATGAATGATTTGTGGACATATGTTTATATGGACTTTTGTCCTTGTTTTCGTATGAGGAACCCACCCAAAAAATTTGTAAAAGTATTTTTGATACACCCTGTATATGTAAGTAAGTAATGGTTGGCTGCTCATATCCATGTATGCCTGTATGCTAGGGTAGCTAGCCAATCCCTATTGCAGACACCAGCTCAGGCACATTTGTATTTATTCCATACCCACAGAGCTCACCTGTGGTTTATACTACAATTAAGTGGGCCTTAATTACAGTTTCTGGGAGAGAGCCCATTATCTGGTGTGATCAACAGTCTGAACAAAGGCAAGTACACTCAAATCCTCAGTCATGATGACTTTTGACTTCGTTCTAGCACAACCATCAATGGCTCTTAAATAGTTCCATCTACCCAATTTCACTAACAAGGCTTGGGTCATTGTATGCTTTTTTCAGGCACTTTCTAAAGGTGCTGCATGCTGGGATCACCTCCCTAGGCAAATAATATCAAGAATCCTATTCCTGACAAATCGAACATGGCGAGAAAACAAACATTCCAACCACTCAGCACATACCTGTTATAAATATATGTGTGTGTAAATAGATCAATGGACAGATAAATAGATAGATAAAGACAGTGCGGACATAGGAATCAACCCTGTATGATGATTGCCAGTTTCATGCTTTGGTTTGAAGATTGCATTGAAGCATGAAACTGACAGTCCCCATGTATCAATAATTTTGTAGCATGACACCTAGCTGAATTTTAATCAGAAATTTGTAACATATACAATCTTTGTGATTAATATTTACTACTGAATTAAATGCATTAACAAGGAAGGAAATTATTCTGAAAAGCAAATATTTGTTGTGTAAAAGAAATGTGTTTTTCATCATTAGGTTACAAACTTACTGATGACCCTATATTACACTATTTACTAAAGATGAGGACAATAGTCCGAATAATGTAAATAGTGTACATAATACCTCATCTCAGAAATATAGACAGATACTGAAAGGCCGAAACGTTGTAATAAATATTGCGACAAAGATGAGGACAATAGTCCGAATAATGTAAATAGTGTACATAATACCTCATCTCAGAAATATAGACAGAGACCCTACATTATTTGGACTTTTTTGTATTTATTTAAAGGAGTTATTCATTCATTAAACTTTATCACAATTTTCTGATGTTTTTAATTCTCTATTAATGACAAATAGTCAAATTATATAAAGAAACAAACATTCCTCTATCTGAAATGTCACCATTACATTTTTCTGCTTACTGAACAAAATAATGAATAATAAATTATCTTTTTTACAAGCTGGAAATTTCCCTTTCAATAGGGCTGATGTCTTCATTTCCAGCATCTCTTTCAAATGATCAATAGTGATTTTTTTTTTAATATTCATTTTTTTTTTTTACCATATTGCAGAAAGATTATACTAGAATAAGATATATAAGGTTCTGTCCAAACATTTACAGAACTTAAGCTGCAAAATGGCTTCCTCAAAGAAACAAATGAAGGAAAAGTGAGTTTTTCATTTTTTATGGAATAATTTTGATTGGTTCGTTGGTTTTTCCTAGTGAGATATCAACCTCTATGGGTTATTTAATACCAAATTTTAAACAATTTGTATGCAATTTTAATTTATTTTTGGAGATAATAATGGTTTAGTGATAAAATTCTTACTAATTAACATATAACTGAGGAGAAAAGAGTTGGATTTATCCCTTTCTCAAAGGTATTTGCATGTAAATGAATATAACAAACCCAACTGGAATTGGAACTCATCTCTCTGATTTCCAATTCCAACCCATTATCCATTACACTTACCTGAAAATCCGAGTTTAAAGCATCTATTCCTAAGCAGTCACTCATCTAGGTATTGACCAGGCTTGACATTGGTGATTTTACAGGAACCAATATTTTAGTATGATGTGGCTGTAATCCTTTTAAGTATGGAGCACCCAGGGAGATCCAAACCCACCATTCAGTCACAATTGATCTAGCAAGACAAGCTTATTAACCATTACACCATGTTGAAATACCCAGGAATTTTGAGAAATGTCTGGTAACACATTGGAAATGTTGATCAACCAATTCAAATTTTTCAAAAGTTTTTGAACACTTCATATCTATAAACCTCTGCAAAACTAAGTTAAGCTTTTGTAGTGTTTGTGAAGAAAAACTTTAAAAATCCATATGAAAAAATTTAAATTTCGTAAAATGAATGAATTTTCACCCACTCAACCTTCCACACCTTAAATTCCCAGATGATGAACATAATAAAATCTTCATAAAAAATTTGAAATAAATACATGGTTGTATGTAGAATTTCATCTTAGTTATCCATGTATGATAGAATATGGATTCCAGATACAATCAGATTGTTAAGACAATTTTCCTTCAGCTTCTCCAATTATTATGTTATCACATTTGACAGTTGGTTGGGATTGTTATACTCTGCTTCAAATTAGATCTCTTTCTGATTCACTCTAAATGTTGGCTAGATGTGGACATTGAGAAAGCAAAACTAAAAAATAAAAATGTTGTTCTCTGTGGAGGGGCTCTGAGCTCACAAAACAAATCTCCTCAAAAAATATAAAATACAGTATAAAAGAAACCAATCACAAATGTTGCTGTCAAAGAAAAAGCATGAAAAAAATGAGTTTATGAGCCACCACATTTGCTTTTAAGAACACCACTCATAATGACTGAAGGAGAATCGTAAATAGGCAAGTTTCAACTAATTTGTTATCGGCAAGTTCAGTATCACCACCAATGACTTTGGACACATGCATCAACTCCAGGCCCTACCAACTCAACTCTTCCTCCAAGTCACTTCTCTTGCCCACAAAGAGACATTCCACTTCCATCCTCTGTATTGGCAATACAAAGAATTTTATATAAACAAATCTTGTCTTCTTTTCCTTTTTCCTCACTGATGGTACTTGTTTTTTTGTATATGTTTATAATAGGATGAACATATTGTATTATTTATGTATAAAGGTGAATCTTTTTACTACTGGTACCAGATATCCAAAGGCTTTGATAAATAGATTTTAGACCATATTTAAAAGAAATTTTCTTACATCTGATGCCATGTAGTCATAGTTTGGAAAGAGCAAATTGTAGAGTAAATTCAAAAAGGAATTTTCTTACTACTGATGTCAGATACCCATCGGTTAGAAAGAACAGAATGTAAACTACATTTAAAAAGGAATCTTATTTCCACTGATGATAGAGTCTGTGAGGGAAGAACTGATTTTAGGCTAATCCTCTTATCACTAATACCAGATATCCATTGCTTGGGGTGAATAGAATTTAGGCTTAAAAAGGTATGGCTTTAGTGGAAATTAAAATTGGCATGTCATACTTATTTTGATAGCCCAAAATACATATTATGTAGGCTACCATGGAGCCAATCAGAATCACTTGTGGGAGCATAAAAAAGGAGCAGTAAACCTCTTTTAGCTTTTTTTTCACACTCTGGACATTGGTAACAGTGCTTGGCTCATTGGTTTGTCATTGTAGATAGACACTTGTGTTAATGTCTCCCAAAACGTAGTTCTCACAACCAGTACACATTTCATTGTCCTAAAAAAAGATTCACAGAATTGTACATTTCAGTTACAGACATTTTATATACCAAATACACATGTACATTTCTTCCTCATTTGTTTGTTAAAAATTGTTTTATGTGTATGTCACACTAAATGGTTCAGTATTATTTACTGGTTGTATCCAGTTTCACATGATTTGCCTTTCTCTCTTTTTCTTTCCAAATCTACTTTTTACAGCTACTGGGATTAATAGGATTGGCTGACAATAACATCACTCATTATTCCTATGTCACCTGAATATGTGTCTTTGTTTGTTGTTTAGGGATTTACTTTTAAAATCTTTAGCTAAGAAAAAAATAATATCTGCAACAAAAGAATCATTTTAAAACTGATGCTTGATAACATTTGTTTGGGAAGAAAAGATTCTTGATTATGTTTAAAAAGGAATATTGTTTCTTTTGATGCTAGATAGTCTTATGAGAGATGTCAATTAACCATTGGTTTTGATCAATAAATTTTACATTATACATCAAAGGAATCTTTTAATTTCTATGACAAGAAAGTAATGGTTTGGGATGAATAGATTTCAGGCTCTACTTAAAAAAGAATCTCTATAATACAGATGTTATGTAGCATTGATAATATAAACAAACTATAGGCTATTTTTTAAAAAGTTTTCTTAATGCTGATGCCAGATATCTTTTAATTGAAGAGAACAGATTTTAGACTCTGTTTAAAAGAAATCTTAATTTTGAAAGCAAGATGTTCATTTGTTGGGATCGACATTTGTTAGTCTATGTTTAAAAAGGAATTCTCTTAATACTTATGGCTAGTGTCTTTTCATTGAAGAGAACAGATTTTAGACTCTGTTTAAAAGAAATCTTAATTTTGAAAGCAAGATATTCATTTGTTGGGATCGACATTTGTTAGTCTATGTTTAAAAAGGAATTCTCTTAATACTTATGGCTGGTGTCTTTTCATTGAAGAGAACAGATTTTAGACTCTGTTTAAAAGAAATCTTAATTTTGAAAGCAAGATATTCATTTGTTGGGATCGACATTTGTTAGTCTATGTTTAAAAAGGAATTCTCTTAATACTTATGGCTGGCGTCTTTTCATTGAAGAGAACAGATTTTAGACTCTGTTTAAAAGAAATCTTAATTTTGAAAGCAAGATGTTCATTTGTTGGGATCAACATTTGTTAGTCTATGTTTAAAAAGGAATTCTCTTAATACTTATGGCTGGCGTCTTTTCATTGAAGAGAACAGATTTTAGACTCTGTTTAAAAGAAATCTTAATTTTGAAAGCAAGATGTTCATTTGTTGGGATCAACATTTGTTAGTCTATGTTTAAAAAGGAATCCTCTTAATACTTATGGCTGGCGTCTTTTCATTGAAGTGGACAGATTTTAGACTCTGTTAAAAAGGAATCTTAATTTTTGTCTTTTGGTTTGTTGCAGATTTGAATCAACCCACAACAAAAAAATAGTGAAAAAGGTATTCAAATATAAAAATATAAAATATTTTTATTTTCACATTTTTGCAACTAAACTTTTCTTAGCGTATATGAGTGTTAAAGTTCATACAGCCCTTGTTTGTTAAGATGAAAAGAAATGTGATTTCTTCATGCATATGTGTCAGAAAAATTAGACAAGGGAGAAAGTTTGGAGGAAAATATAAGTGTCACATAGTTTGGTGAGGAAGATGGATAAATGAGTGAGTGAATTTCTTTTTGTTATGGGACCTACCTTTATGGACTAAATGGACTTGTCCTATTACTATATATACGGGGAGATTGTGCCTCTCAAGAGAGCTGTCTACAGTTGACGAGTTGACTACTGTACTTTGCCATCAGTCGGACGTGCAACACTTTTGTATTCGTTCTTTTTGTTAATAATATGTTTTCACTAAATTGCTGAGTTCACTGAGTTTTCTTTCGGACATATTCTGGGTCCACAACACTTTTAAACTGTGCATGTTGTGAATTGTTGCTGTATGTTGCTATTCCTTCTCCTTACTTGCTTGTTTAGTCTGGAATCTTTGCTTATATACCCTTCAAAGGATCATGAATCATGTTTTTTATTGTCAGTGGGAATGTGAGCCATTGGTTAAAATATGTTAAATATTTATTTTTAAAGCATTAATTTATTAACTAGAAGGATGTGCGAATCCTCCAACTCAGAAACCATTTTTTTGTCATTTGGTGTTTGACTGTCTTGGTGTTTATTTCCATCTTCACTCCACAGGTTGAAAAGAACCAATTTAAGACTATTTTTAAAAGGAATCTTCTATTTATTGATGCCAGATATCTTCTATTTATTGATTGGGATGAATAGATTTTAGACTTCAATTAAAAAGTATCTTCTTCTTTCTTAGATAAGATAGGCATTGATTGGAATGGATAGAGCATAGGCTATGTATAAAAAGAAATCTCAGTACTGATCAGTAACATGCAGAACAAGGGGTGGTGGGCAGAATGTGCGATGGCCCTAGGCATCCATATTGAGAGGGCATCCAATCAAAGAGTGAAATAAAAATTTAGTTTATATTTAAATTGAATAAAGTGTTTATTTCATGTTTAATTTGTTTTTACATATTTAAAATGTCTTCCTTTCTCACATTTCTCAATACTAGGCTCTATATGACCCTCACCTGAATCTTAGGGGCATACAATCAAGGAGTTGACACCAAACATCACCAAACTTCTGCACATCAATGGTACTGATGCAATGCAGCCACTGCTTAGTATAAACAGTCTATAGGCAATATTTAATAAGGAATGTTCTTATCACTAATGTATAATATCCATTTTTTAACTGTTTGTCATAAGCAGATATGGTATAAACAGAATATAAGCTGTTTATAAAAGAATCTTCTTATTATTTATGCTAGGTAGCCATTGGTTTGGGTGAACATATTGTAGGCTATTTTTAATAAGCAATCTTTGTACAACTAATGTCAGATATCCATTATTTGGTATGAATATAGTATGGTATCGATTATATTTAAATCAAATGTTCTTCCAGCTGATGCCAAATATCCATAGATTTGGATAGATAGATAGATAGATTTTAAATTATGCTTAAAGATGTCTTCTTACTTCTGATGCTAGACAGCCATTGGTTAGAAATAACAAGTTTTAGACTATGTTTAAAAAGATATTTCTTACTAGTGATGCCAAATCAAGGCAGAGGTTGATTTTTGATTTTTTTTAGAAAATCAACATTGCATTCAATGTGAAAATTGGGGTTTCATGTGATAAGTACTGACACCAAAACTTAGATTCAATTAAATTTACCAATTTTTGAACATTTATTTTTAAAAATGGTTTGAAAAATGTACAGAAATACCTAATTTCTGCAGGTTTTTGCTGACAAATTGACTTCAAAATTTTAATATTTCAAGAATAAATTGAAATAAAGTTGATATTTTTTGTTTTATATACATTCACTGGAAAATATGTTCAAACTAGTATTCTAATTATGAATCACTACAAGCAAAATATGCATTTTTTTACTATATTCAATAATTTTTTACTATATTCAATAAGTAAAAACTGTAAAAAAATTGTAAAAGATTACAAAAAAAACAAAAATAAAATAGCTATTAATAGAGAGAAAAAGAGAAGAGTAAAAGAGAGAAAGTGAAGACAAAAAGAGATAAATGCTCAGAGTAAAAAAGAGAAAGAGAAGACGAAAAGAAAGACAGAAAGAGAGAAACCAAAAGGAAAAGAGAAACAGACTAAAAGGGTAAAAGAGAAGACCAAAGGATGGGGAGAAGCCAAAAAAGAAGAGCAAATGAGAGAGAGAGAGAGAGAGAGAGAGAGAGAGAGAGAGAGAGAGAGAGAGAGAGAGAGAGAGAGAGAGAGTACAAGTTAGCTAGTGTAACCTGCAACCATCTGTAGGAGTTCTTGTTTCATTTCTATATCTGCTATCAACACTGTGTCATCTGCATATCTTATGTCATTAAGATTGTGGCTGCCAATAATGAATTCTGGTAGGATTTCTAATTCTTTCAGGATTGCCTTACTGTAAAGGTTGAATCAGCCAGATGAAAAGACACATCCTTGTCTTATGCCCCTTTCTACTTTTGTGTATTTATTGCATTCATTTTCTATCCTCATACTGGCAGTTTGCTCCCAATTATAAATTCTGGATAATTCTAATATCCTCCCCAAATAAATCAAACCTACCTAGCAGTTCAAACAGATTTTAGTGATATACTTTATGAAATGCTTCTGCATAATCTATAAAACATAGGTATACTTACTTTTGCATTTCAGATATCATTCTGAGCATAAGTATTACATTCTTACTCCTATGTTTTAAATGAAATTGCATTGTTTGTGTCTTATTGTTGGTCTAATCCTGCTACATGCTCTACTTATCAAAATTTAGAACATGTTTTGTTATGTGTTTCATTAGACTGATTGTTTGATAGAATTTGCATTCATTTGTACCTGGCTTACTTCTTATGCAGTGCTATGAAAATGAATCTATTTAGGTCTTCTGGTATATCACCACTGTTGTATATTTCATTTATTATGTCTGTAATTTTCTCAGTTCCTGAATCTTTTAAAGCCTTCACTATCTCAACTACAATTCCATCTGGTCCTGCTACTTTGTTTCTGTTCAATTTGGCCAGTGCCGATTCCCTTTAGACCAGTGGTTCTCAAACAGTGTTGTGTGCCTCATAAGTGTGGCAGAAGAGGATAACAGGTTAGGCAGAATAATTGAAAGAAAATCAAAGATTTAGAAACAGATTAAAAAAATTCATATGCCAAAAATAAATATGATTTCAACATTTAAAATATTGTTATGGATTGCTTGTAATTGTATAAATAGTTATAAATAATTATGACTGATATTATCATTGTGATATTTTTGTATTATATCAAGTATTAAGAATATAGTAACTAGGGTCTGCAAATTGGAGGAGAGAGAGTTATCAATGATATTGTTCTGACTTTGAATCCACAGTTATCTTCCTTTAACTCTCTCTCTGAACCTTCTTTGGCATAGGGATGCTTGTGCCTTTTCACTGGGACTTCCATTCCCCTGAGGCAATGTCTTTGTACACATACTTTTTATCATATAAAATTTGGTGAGGCACAAGCAAATTTTAATTCTGAAAATGAAGCCCAAAGAAAAAAAATTTGGGAAAAAAAAAGAGAATGCATAAATCCAGTCTCATATATTTAGGTTATTAAAATTCTGAAAATAGCTTTTTAAAACAATAGTAATTGCCAAGAGAGTATGCAGTAATAGTGTTATCAAAAAAAACCCCCAAAACTGTTCTTTTGACACTGTTTTCTGTGGGTACATATGTTAATTCTATTGAATATTTTTTGCCTGTTTACCAAATAGGGATTGCTGTTGTGAGCAGTCAGCATTGTTTCTAAAGTACAATTGCCATGACCTTGCATAGTGAGTCGATACATATGCCTACTCATACACATATACTAATTAGTGGTAGCACTAATTGAACCACTACCATTCTCACAGGGCCAATGCAAGGGTCTTATGGCCCCACTCCAAATCTATGATACAAGCCCCCACTTCTACGAAATCTCAATTTTCATAAAGTAGTATTTATATAAAATACAAATGTTATTGTATCCAAATTATGTACAATAATGGATCATATACAATATAGGTGAACAATTCAATTACAAAAATTGAAAAGAAATACAATGTATCTAAATACAAACTAGAGACATCTTATAATAGATCATTCCATCTTAAATAAATCAACAATGTTTTTCTGCAATTTTTAACATCAGCTTCAGATTTTTTTTGTTAAAATGTTGAATAATTTTAACACATTCAACATTATGGATGAAAAGTAGTGAATTTTATATAATGTTTTTTCAAGACTTAGCATGAGCAAAACAAATTCATAGATTTGGACAAAAAAACAAATCAGAATGACGTCAAAATCTGCAAAATTTTTTCATCCCTTGTGCTTAGTTTAATTTGTAATATATATAAATGTAGGCAGAAAAAAGCAAATGTTGGTAAGATAATAAAGGTCACAAAGCACTGCCTGGGGTCCCCAATCAGGCTTGCCATGTCGGTTGGTGGGTTCAGGAGTAGTACACACCAGTCCTGCATTCTCAAATATGTTTCTTTAAATAATTGACTATAAGTTTTCTATTGGATTTATATCTGGAAAGTCTGGGGGCTATTCTATTTATTTGATATCTTTGAAATTTTTTTGCTAAGGTGGGAAACAGTCAAACTTGAAACATGTAATTTTCTTGCATGAATATACTCTTCAGCTTTGTGCAAGACTGGGGGTATAAAAATTTGACCTTGTAAACATTTGACCCTATAAAAATATTCAATTCATTTAAGTAAAAAGAAAAACGAAAGAAAAAGAAGAAAGCAGATAAAGTATAAATCCCAAATTTTATTATCCAAAAATTGTTCAGGTGATTTACAAAAATTGCTTTGCTTCTTTTTAGTCCAGTTTCTTCTTATGAAGATAGTTTTTGTATGACAGGGAATAGACAAGACACAGGGAGATTTCTTAATAACTTTGATTTGGACTGTTTCTGATATAGAATCAGGTCAATCTGACAAGAGACCGAGAGTTGGTTGTGTGTGGTGCAGTAAGCACCAGGAGTTATGTCCTCTTTCACAACTGGTTGTCGAGAGAGGACATTCAATTTACAGTAGGGTTGCTGACAAAAGTTGCATACGAACGATACTGGGAAGGCATTAGCCAATAGTCAGCATGGGTCTGATCCTGAGAGAGCTATATATCACCATCTTTTTCTCAGTTGTGAGAGAGCGTTCTTAATGTGTGGAAAACCAGACAAGATGAACACACTGTTACATTTGGCTGTTACTTATATGATCACACAAACTGCTTGACCATTTCTGACTATTTGATGCTATACTTTTATTTATACTATCAACAGGGATGTCATAGTAGACCCAAAATGCATGTGAATATTTAACAGAAAAATGCTTGATTTTAAAGTGTGTTTCTAATAACTTAATAACTATACATACTTAAAAGCTGAAACTTTTCCTATTAATAATATGATACATGATTTAAATGCAGTGTAATTTTTATCTTTCTCTATAAATTATAATTTAGTATTCACTCAGTAGGGATATCATATCTTATTAATAATTTTATTTTGTGTGGAACTGATTAATAAAATACTTTCTAATAATGTATCTGCTACAATTTGTATATTAATTTGTTTTAGCAAGTCTTAATTTATATTGATTGTTAAAGTTTTCTTCACAAACACTACAGTGTCTTAACTTTTATTCGTTTTTTTTTCTTAAAACTTGAGAATAAATTCAAGGGAGATAATCTAATAATATCATATTAAGGATTTTACAGTTTTTCTTCACAAATGCTACAATGATCTGTGTGAAGGGAATACAATAGCCTCAATCAGATGTTGAACTTAGCAGGCCAAGTGCATTGACTGTGCTAATAACTACACCACCACTCTGTCTACTGTAAATGTATATAGTCAACTGCTATTAAATCAATTAGTCTCATTTAATAGAGAAAAAACAACACCAATAATTAAAAACTAATTTATAAAAATAGCCATTATACAGTTCTGGTTATAAATTTATGCACACTGTCAAGAAATTTCTGTATTGTGTATTTTTGAGGAAAGAACTAATTTTATTTATTATTTTAACATATTAAAAAATTGCCATATAATATATAATAAATATAAACATTATATATTTAATTCAATCTTACAATAAATACACAAAAATAGTTTATGCATAACTGGAACTAATACTTTGTGTTTCCACCTGCAGCAAGTATTACAACCTCCAATCTTTGAGAATGAATCATAATCAGATTTTTTTATCTTTATCTGTAAATTATAAGTTTATTGGGCTTGTCTATTAGCACAATCTTACCTTCTTCGAGTAATGCACTATTTCAACTTTCATTCGTAAATCTAACCCTCTGATTGGTTCATTTCTACCAATCAGGTCGCCCGCACGTACACTTTGAAGTTTTGGCACAAAATCGTTTTGGAGCCACCCACGTGATCATGACCTCTAAAAAAAACCCAAAGCATGTGTGACACACAGATGCAGACCTGGGCAGATCAGCAGCAGACCATTTTTTCGACTGCTCACTCAAGCCTAAAAATGTGACAACTACTACAAATCTTTCCCGTTCAATATCTTCTACGAACTTCTTCGTCGTTCAAGAATCTCAAACTATACATTCTCTTTGATCATCTACGATAAATCAGTCAGTCCAGCGAACACAGAGAAGCGCTGATCTCATCCATGTAACTTGCGATTATAATTTTCCCGCGCGAAAAAAGCCACAACTGACTCACCCACAAACTCAACTCAAAGATTACTCTGTGAATACAAAGAACTTCAACTCGCAAGACTTTATTTATCCAAAGTGAATTATTAATGCTCACTACAATTTAAGTAAATACTATTATTGAACATATTTCATACTTACAGTTAAGGGTAGACTACTTCTAAATGACTCAATTCTAAACAATACAAAAAGAACAACATGAACATAATACAGTGTTTAAACACTAATTATGAATTCTTATAGACTGTAATACAAATACACCAAAAAACAAACAAAATCTTCATCCACTAACAAACATAGCAACACAATAATATCATGTAATAATATTTTGTATAAAATATTTGTATTGTATATAAATGCATTTGTTTGTTTAAATTGCATACATGTTTTGCCTTGTTTTATATTAAGTATTATTTATTGTTGTGGATGCAAGATCACGCAACCTAACAAAAATTTCTTCTGATATATTCTAACACCATAGCAAAAAATCTTAGTTCATTCTGCGCATCCCCAACAAGTTAATTAAATTTTATTTTAATTTGGTATTCACTTAGTAAGCCTATCATATCTTACTAATATTTTTTAATGAAAAGAGATTTTCATTTTTGCTGAAACTGATTAATTAATAGAATATGTTCTAATAATGTGTCCATTATAATTTGAATATTTTATTTTTTTGCCAAATCTTAATTTATATAGATCTTTAAAGTTTTTCCACAAATGCTACACTGTCATGACTTTTTATCCGTTTTTTATCTATTGAAGTTTCAGAGTAAATTCAAGGGAGATAATCTAGTAATCTAGAAATTAAGTTTTTCTAGAATTAAGTTTTTCTAGAATTTTTTCTAGAATTAAGTTTTTCTTCAAAAACACTTTCGTTCAAAATAAAAATATCTTCTTATTAGAGTGTAGTAATAGAAGTAGTACCTGTTTCTCCAATAATTATGATGGTAAGGATTCCCTTCTTGATATCTGCTTCAACTCCATCCCTGAGTCTTGTCGTGTCATGAAGCTCTGCCCTCTTGGCAACTCTGATCATGCTGCAGTGTCTGTCAACATCTCCTTCTACTCCACCCCCAGCAAAGAACCTCCTACCAACAGAATGTCTTTCTGTTATCAACAAGTTGACTGGGACTTGTTCCATGATTTCCTTCATGATGTCCTCTGGAATGCGATCTTTAATCTCCCCATTCAAGAATGTGCTTCCGAGGTTTCCTCCTGGGTAAAAGCTGAAATCAAGGATTTCATCCATGCAAGGAAATATAAGGTTAAATCCCACTCATCCCCTTGGTTCGCTACTGCTGGCTCAGCTGCCATTGCCCATAGGAATCACCTCTTCCACTTGTACCATAGTGACATATCAGATTGTAACAGATGTCTCTTTGTCTCAGCCCTTAATGAGTGCAAGCGTGTCCTCAATGAAGCAAAGTCACTATTTGCTGATAGAATAGCATCTTGCAAATTTGACTTCCAAAATTATTGGCGTCTTTGCAAGAGCATACTAAACAACAGCAAACCCACAATACCTCCTTTATTTAACCAATTTGAGGTCCTGACTTCCTCAGCTGGTAAGGCCGAGTGCTTTGCTTGTAAATTCTCATCCAATTCAATGCTTGACTTGTCCGGTGTACCCACACCTGATTTCCCCTCTTAGAAATGAACTAGCGAGTTGCACATAACCCTATCGTTAGTATTGGGCATCATCTCTAAATTAGACTCCCATAAGGCTAGTGGTGGGGACAGGATACCAGCCATTGTCCTGGATAAATGTGCTCCTGAACTGGCTCCTGTCCTCTCCAAGCTATACAACTACTGCCTGAACGACTCCTGCTTTCCATCCTGTTGGAAGTCTTCATCTGTTGTACCTGACCCATCTAACTACTATCCTATCAGTCTCCTATCACTCTTTGGCAAGGTCTTTGAATCAACACCGAGGTGGTTAAATACCTTACATCACATGATCTGCTCTTTGATGAGCAATATGGTTTCACTTTGCTGATGTACTCGCGGCCATAATTGAATTTGTTTACCAAGCACTTCACAATAATGGAGAAGCCTGTGCCATGGTTCAAGATATCTCTAAAGCATTTGATAGGGTTTGGCATGCTGGCCTCCTTTGTAAGCTTCAGAGATACGGTATTCAGGATGATTATTTGACTTAACACAATCATTCCTGTCAAACCATGTAATGAAGGTCGTCCTTAACGGATTCTCCTTCAGTTCCTTTCTCATGAACGCAGGTGTTCCTCAAGGCTGTATCCTGGGTCCTACACTGTTCCTTATCTTCACTAACAATCTCCCTGATGTCATCAGTTCCCAAGTAGGCATCTATGCAGATAATACTACTATTTATTTCTGCTTAAATAGAAAATCTCTCTATTATCCACCACAGAGAACCCTCCTTGCCTCCCATTAGAATGTCTGATGCTCATCTCCATGAGAGCACCTTTTTGTGACTGCTTGGTCTCACACTGTCTGCTGACCTGAGATGGAACAATTACAATGAATCAATAGCTTCATCTACTGCAAGGAAAGTTGGTTCTCTATGTTGCACCAGAAAGTTTTCTTGCCCAAGTCCATCCTTCAAATCTATAAATCAACCATTTGCCCTTGCATGGAATATTGTTGTCATATATCGTCTGGAGTCTCCGCTGTTCATCTTAGGGTCCTCGACAAAATCCAGAGACAGATATGCATCTGGCATCTCGTTTACCATCACTCTCTCACAGACATGCCGTTGCCTCCCTCTATCTTTTCTGCAAATACTTTCACAGTAACTGCTCTGACAAGCTATTTTTGCTATTCCCCAAACTGCATGAATTTAAATGTGCCACTAGGTTGGCATGTCAGTCCCACCCTTTCACTGCCAAAGCGATTAAATGTAGCTGTTTCTTCTACTCCAATAGATTCATGTCTCGTACTTCCCATCTGTGGAACTCCCTTCCTCTTACTTGCTTCCCTGATGGCTATAATCTCCAAATATTCAAATGCAATATCAATTGACATCTCCAGATGCCTTGATCTATTCCTCGTCCTTCACTTCATCCTTTCCTCTTTCACACATCTTTACTCTTGCTCCCACTTTCTGTAATACCTTGCGTGCTAGTGGCATTCCTGCCTTGCTTGGGGTAAAAAGCTTAAAAAAAAATGTACAACATATAGAACTTATGTAAAACTAGTTTTATGAAAATTTCAATGCTTTGCAAACTAAACTATTGCTGATTTATTGTTGATGGGTGGACTCTGAAGATTCACATATCACAATGAACGTATTCACTCAGAGAGGCTCTATAGGAAACAGACGCTATTTCCAACACAATCATATACCCACATATATACCATATTAAAACACACCCAAACTATATTTTCTACCCAATAACAGAAATATTACAAATATATCAAAATGATTCCACAATACAACACAGACTGTTTAAATCAAAATGTGTATTGGTTAGAAATTAACATCATCATGTAAAATATTTGACCAATTAGAGAAAACCATAACCCTATTTTCTTGAGCCTACTTTTGGGAAATATTTCTTATAAAAACCCACAGATTTCTACTTTCAAAGAGGAGAGATGTGATGGTTTCCAAGTCTATGTGGCTTCATAGCTTTTTCTTTCCTCCTATAGCATGATGAAAAAATGTGTTGGCAACTTCAAACAAATCAGCTATAACAGCAGCTTGGATGTTGAATCTTCACTGCTGGCCAATTAGCAACTTCAGGTGAATCGTCTCCAACAACAACAAAGACAGTCAGTGAATTTTCACTAATGATAAGTCTTTTTTCTACCACTACTTTTATTAATGTGAAACCAACTGTTGAAAAGTCTTGTCTAAACTATAGCCTTTTTCAGCGAGCCAACTACTCAAAGGCTTTAACTCGCTGATAGACTATTTTTAATACTTTTTTAGCTCTTTTGAATTCATGTATATATATTTTTTAATACAAATGATTTATTTAACTGACATACACATGTTTTATTTTATTATTTTTGGGAATTCAGATGTTCAGATTTTTAATATAAAAACTTGGATAACTGAATTTCCTTGAGTGCCTAGTTGGAACTCAACCTAGACCTCAAGTGGAACTTATACATTTGTCACCATATATGGGCAGGAGCTTCCCAGTTTTCACTTTCTAGTCTTGATAGTGTCCAAAAGCATCTCTGTGTCCTTGTGGGTGATGAATTATTTTCCACCCTAGAACTCATTTCCCATAGAAGAAATGTCACTATTCTATCACTATGTCTATGGAAAGTGTTCAGATGGACTGCATTGCTTAGTTTGATCAAATTTAACCTTTATGGCTAAGACTTGCCATACCATCTACATTGTCATGAACCACTTGTGATGTAAGTTCTAACTGAGCATCTTCTTCCCATGAACTGCTGCTTTGTAGAACTGATGTAATGGAATAACCAATCACCCCCATGAATGATTACACTATAGGTAGTAAGGACCTATAAAGTCAACTGTCTGCGGGAGACTGCAGGAAGAGTGAGAGAGCGAAGACGCAAGCACGTACAACCTTCCAATTAGTGGCACTCACTACTAGATTGACCTGTGTGTATGACTGTACTGAATTTCATATTGTACTGGTTGTGTACAATAAACCTTTCTTCTATTATCCACCTGGTGTTAAGTATTTATTTCCTTAGCACGGAATATAACAAGAACTGTCTCTCAAGAGGATGCTTCACAATCACTACAATCTTAACCTGTTCAAGTCTATGGTCAATCATTATCTTCCCCTCATATCTTCTTCATATTATAACAAGTGTGTAGCAGACTGTGTGTTTAATACATGTTGTGAAATGTAACACATGTAGTCTCCTGAAATAAACTCTGCTACATACATGGCGGACTCAAGTTGATTCCACACAAAAGAAATGTAAAAGAAAACAACAAAACTGATATATATGTACAAACAGGTATGTGTGTATTAACAAACAAACAGATACAAATTACAAAAACAATAATGCATATGTGTAACAAATAATTGTGTAAAGTTTGTGTTCCAAGAAATGTGTGAGTGAATGTTCCTATGTACGTGCATGTGTAGTAATGTTCATGGTGTTTTCCCACAAGTGGCAACGCATATCTTCTGCGAGAGCATTACATGGTTGCAGTTTGCTGAAAATGAAAGAAAGAGAGAGAAAATGAAGTATTCTCAAGTACTTATTGTTTAGGGATAGCTCCCTCAAGTGGTGGTGTCAGAATTTAGGAGGAGATCACTCTAACAAGTATTTGGTTGCAAAGGAAAGGAACATGTTACATCTATTTCCCTTGCTGCACACTCATGACACCAGTTATACATGCTGTTTAAAATTTTATCCTTGTTTGTTCTTATCTTTGGTTGCAAAAGATAGGAACAAACAAGGATAAAATTTTAAACAGCATGTATTTGTCAGATATATATGATAATATAATATATGATAATAGCTGTTTGAAATTTTGCAAAAATTGTTTGTATATGGTTCCTTAGTTGCCACTGGTAAGGAAAGCAATTAGGTTGTTGGGGATGTGTGAGAAGTTAGAAAGTATCAGAAGGTTTGAATGGTAAGAAGGCTAGATAATAGGTGTGTTCAAAGGTATTCATCCACAACAATATGAAAAAAATGAGCATGCAAGACGAACCAATCATAAGGCATTTCAATAAGAAACAACGGTATTTTAAGTTTCAACAACAACGATAGACATTTATATACAATTTATATACATATAGTGAACTTGTGATTGAATAATGTATAAATTGACCATGTATCGATTTTATGTCTTAATAGTTCACAGTTCAAGATTATTCATATATTTAAACAGGTTAAATTGTGTGTGATGGAAAATGTCAGTAATGCAGAAATAAATGTAGTTTGTGTGCGGGATTAAAATAGGAAATAAATGTCTTAAGTTTTCAGGAGTTGTTCACCTTGGACTGGTTTGTTTTTATCTGGTTGCTGATTACAATTTCTATTTTAGTAGTGAATGTTATCACTTTTCTCAGAAATTTGTAGGTAAAGTTTGAGAGATTACTGAGTCAGCAGCTGACGTGTAAAAAGTTCCTCAGGTCGGTATAATGAAACGTGTGGATTAATTTGGCATCTCTCAGAAGCTGTGTGGCTGATGATATTCAGTCACCCCCCCCCACGAGGGCATCATCTGGCACAAGGCTGATTTAATGTGGGATCTCCGAGCCCATGGGCTCGGCCAAAAATATGCCCATTGAACCCGTATAAACGGTTCACCTCCTCGAAATAGAATTTGCCCTTTCGGTGTAGCCTCTTTTGGGTTCCTCCCCGCCCGATGGCAGAGAGTTCAACCGATCAGCCAGTTGTCTGACATCGACTGATGAACTACTGTGTGGCTGACTGATTAAATTGGATTGAACGATCCTTTTTATACATTTCTTGAATCTAAAATCAGCTCAAAATTGTTGAGCGGGAAAATAGATTTTAGACAATTGCTACACATTTTGTGTTGTCTCAACCAATGAAAAGTCGAGATTTAAAACGTGAAGTGCTAATTGACTAAAGCTGGCTTGGTAGAAGAGTGTAATTTTCACTCAGGGGTGAGTAGTAAATATGGATGATTCCATCAAGGTGTAAGGGTATTGTTGGTAGGGTCAGAAGTTAACTGATTTGTTGGGTTGGTTGGCCAAGGTTACAGTTGGAGTCAGAAGAAGTCTAAAGTGGATTTGTCATTGGTGAGGTTTGACATGTGCCTTTTCTTCATGATTGAAATTGACACCAGTGCCTGGTAAGGTGGGTTGGTGAATTGGTTGATTGAGGTCAAAGTGGTTGGTTGATTTGTGGTAAGACATTTTGGTTGCTGTGGTTTATTGTGGTGCTAATGAAGGATTAAGTGATTCAGGTGACTACCACAATTCTTCCAATTAGTGAACCATGGATCAAAATGTTTTATTTTTCTCTATGAGTGAGCCTAAAAAAAACAAGAATCAGTAATAATTACTGCTTATAACACAGTAACCTTCTACCTTGAGTGGCAATTGGGCCTTGTACATGGTGAACGTCATTGTAAAAACAACAACAAAAAAAAAAAAAAAAAAAAAAAAAGAACGCCTCATTGGATAGATTGAATAAGTCTGGGCAGAAGACATATCCTTGTTTTACACCTCTTTCTTATAAAAATATTTAAGTATCTCCTGAAAGATTTGTCACCAGCAGTTGGCTAATAATAGTAATACCAATATTGTGTAAAAAAACATTAACTTGCATAATAAAATCTGACATCAGTTTTAAACTGAAAACAAATAAATTTCAACAGAACTTGCAATTAAGTGAGTTAATTATTAATTTTTGGCTTCTTAAAAAAATAATTAACGTGAGCAGTAGAAAATTTTCTTTTTAATTTTTTTTCTTTTGCCTGTCGTTTCTTAATTTTTTTTTTTTTTTTTTAATTAGAAATTGTAGAGAATCATTCATTCATTCGGGTTTCTTTGGCTTCCGACTAAAAAAATCTGATATTCTTCTGTCTACATTGTAACAACATCAAATAAAATGATACTATAAATTTTAGTATTGGGAAAATATTAAAATTAGTTTTTATTAATGTTACTTTCTTTTTTATTTTTAAATTTTAATTTAATAAGAAAAAGCGAAACGAAAAGTATTGAAAATAAATATGAATCTGCGGAAGTAAAAGCTGTAAAAACATTGCTAGCTTTACATTGTTCTTAACATTGATTCTTGGCTGTTAGAAGTGTTTTCTTTTTTTCGGAAGACAAATCATGTCCATCAATACAAACATTCTCACTCCTGAAATTACTTTGCAACATTATAATGAATGGTTAAAAATTGATTCGCAGCCTAAGTTAAAAATGGCTGTCATCCCCAGAAGTAAAACTGGCGGAAAAGCACTCGAAAAATCGGCTTCTGAACATGAAACAAGTGGTTTAGTAAAAAAAGCCCACAATGAATCACAACTGAAAACTAAAAGGTAAACAAAACTTTGTACTGAGAAAAAGAACAATTTTTATATTTCCGGTAAATAAAATACTTACTTATAAAGACACAGACTCCCACTTAAAAGACATAACAGGGCTTCTTGTCTTATTTTTTTTAGTAATATTTTAATTTTGCAATAGGTAAATTGTAACTCTTGTTTTTAAAAAAAAAACCAATAAATTGAAAATAATTTTCTTCGCAAAAATTTTTGTGTCTAGGCTAGAAACGTCTGAATTTCGGAAACGTGATCATAATTTAAAAAAAAAAAAAATGTTAATATTTTTGCTAACCACCAGAAGACAGATAATTTTATAATTGTTATTATATTCATTATTCAAGGTAGTACTAAAAATAAATAAAAGCAATATTTTACATTTTTTACAAATTAATAATAATATTGATTGAATAGTGCAGAATCCATGTCAATTAGACAGAGTTACTTTTTAATTTCTAATAATTTCTGCAGTTCATTGTCGATCTTTATGTTGGTAAATAAATAAAAATAAACAACAATAAACGAATTTTGATAAAGAACAAAAAAGTAATCACAATATCAACTGTTGCATTATTAAAAAAATTATTTTCCTTTATCCAACATGTGGAAGTCGTTCCGTGTTCCTAATTTTTATGATTTTTATCAAATTATTGTAGAAAGTAGAGAAAATAATTTCTTTATTCAACATTGTGAATTTAACTAACTAAACAAAAATTGATACAAAAACTCATAAATTAGTTACCTTATTAATGAGTTTAAAATGAACGTAGTATTTTTTCACCTAACAAAAAAAAATACTTTGTTTAAAAACATTTCATTTCAGAATTAGAATTGTATATTTAATGCAGTGATAAAGCAAATTGATAGTAAAAGAAAAAGTTCAATTAAATGAGAAAATTTAATAATCGCATCAAAATCTTGAACGCTGTACAATAAAAAGTGCGTTCCTTAGTTTCACATTTTGTTTCGAAAAATCTCCACAAGTTTTGATAATTACCTTCCTCAGTTCACGGTCTGCTGAAGTTTCTAGCATTTGGTCAGTTTGCTGAGGTTACAATTTGATCTCAGTGATTTTTTCTAAAGGAAATTCTCGTATTTTTAACAAACTTTCTGACCTTCCAAGTGAATTTGTCTTTTTAAAAAAAAGTATGACTTAGAATAGAGGGTAGGTTGTAGGAAACTTTTGAAAGCAACTTCACTCTCTTGTATAAAGAGCCATAACTTTTCCTCATTAAGATTAATGATAATATTCATAATCAGATATATTTGTGAACAGTCTGAAACATTTATAAATAAAAGTTTTTTTTAAAGGAAAAATGACAAAATACATTTCAAACTATGATAGTTTATGCAGGAAGTGCTTTTAAGCAAACAGGTGAGAGTTGAGTACAAGTTGATGAGTTGAATTATCAGTAATTGATATAAATAATTACAAAACTTCAAATAAACCAAACAAATTATTGGAAGAACAATTTGGTGAAAATGTAATTTTTTTTACTATTTAAAATTTACAGAAATAACACTCAATTTGGACAGAAACTATATCAAATTATTCAACAGTGCCCACAAAGTTCTGTTTATGGGAAAACTATACATAAGTTTTTATATCAAGAACTATTTTAAGGAAATTTATAAGAAAGAGGAAAAATTTTTTTGTGTGGTGTGTTTTTTGCTCTTTTGGACTTCCTCAGATGAAAAAGTGATTTACGTTGATGCATATGCACACAAAAAAGAGAGGATGCTGGGAAATTTAAGTTTGTGTTTTTTAGTTTTTTTTAAAAATATGCTTTTCTTGTTTTTTATTTTATGAATCTGACCATAATTTTGATTGAAAAAATATCATTCTAATTAAAAGAGCATTTTACTAAGACGAAAGTGTATAGAAAGTGCTTTAACTGCTACATCATACACAGTAAATTTATGTCCAGGTTCTTACAACACAATGTGGCATGATTAATAACAAAAGCAACAAAGAGAAAAAGAAAAAAATCTCAATGAGATGTGTTAGCTAAACTATATACCCAAATACATGTATTAAAAAAACAATTAAAATTCTGATCGTCTCCTCTCTTTCATGCACATGTGTAGTTGCATTAACGCAAACATCACTTTTTTTTTCAATTGAATGAAATCCTAAAGAACAAAATATGACACAAGATCTTTTCACTTTATATATATATATATATATATATATATACATACACACACTCCTCCACTAATTTGGTATATCTTAGATTTAAATGAATTTTTTAAATGAAGAAGCTTCCATTTTAGCTTTAATTGAAAGCTAAAGGATTTAAAATTTACTATTTCCAGTAAGCAAAATATTCTATAGTGTATTTCAAACAAATTAATCAGAATTGATTTTTTTTTCAGTAAAATTGATCAAAAGAGCCATTTTTGACAGATTTGTAAACAAAAATTAATTCTCAGTTTTAAAAATCTTGCAAAAATAAAACATATATTTCTGAGGTGTTATTTGAAAAAAATTAACAAATTTAAAGTTAAATTAATTTGATTTGAAACAAATATTATTTACTTATAGCATAAAATGTTGTATACAGACATTTAACTACAGGGTCTTGTCTTTCTCATGTGTTAATCAATTTATTGAAAGCTGAATGTGTTCATAATTAAGTGTGGTGAAGCAGATAAATTTTTTTTTTTTTTTGACCGTAAGTGGGGAACAACCCTTAAAGTACATGCCCTTTAAATGCTAGATTTATCAGTTTATACATTCATGCTTTAGAAATTTTGCATGTGACCACACATACAAAAACAAATCGAAATTCTTTTAAAAATATTTGGGGTCATCAGAATGTAATAAGCTTTACAATATATGATTAGTAAATATAGTTTTACTTAGTAACAACATTTCCTAAGAATTATCACATTGAAAATGAATTTTAAAAACTTGATAAATCTATTTAAAATTTAAAAAAAATGATAATGAGTCTTCTAAAAATTCATTTTTTGTCGAAAATGTTTTTTTTTCAGACACTATTGTCTTTAATATAGTTAAAAAAATTGAATAATCAAAAAAAAAATACTTTGATCCATCTTTAACAAAGATTTTGATGATAAAACTATGTTTTGGAGCATGTTTTCATAAATATAGCAAAGCAATAGAAAAAAAAGCAACCACAAAATGAAATTAGGGTATGTAGAAAGAAATAACAATAAAGATAAAAGAAAGCTAAAACAATGCTAATGTAACATTATATGGTTCAACTCGCTTTACATTAGTACTAATGTAGGTAAAATGTTTCTAAATTTAATTCACACTTTATCATTAAAAAAGATTTTTAACAAAAATAATATTATGGTAAGCTATAGCTGTACTAAAAACATCAATAATTATTAGGTTGGTGCAAAAATAATGTCGTTTTCTCACATGTTACTATGTGAGAAAACGACATTATTTTTGCACCAACCTAATATATACCACAACTTAACAATATATTAAGCAAGCACACAAACAAAATACTAAATAATAATTCTGCTAAAAGTCGATGCAACTCCTGTAAAAACATAACCTACCCACAAAATGGCCAGTATATGACCAAAGGCATAATCTACAGAGCTAGGATCAATTCAGATGACGATGTTAAATACTTCTTTGGTTCTGCCAAGAACAACTGAAAATTTTGACCATCATCAGATGTTTTTTTTTTTTTGTGCAAAAAAGTGAGTAATATACATGTATCTATGTAAATTCAAAATTTTAAAAAATTTTTCATCTTTTGAACTTAGGACTTTGATTGATATTAATTATAAATAACTAGCAGCATAGCCCGGCATTGCCTGTGCTTGATTCAAAAATCGTATGACTCATACAGCAATCACTATCACTTAAAATATTTTTCCACTTCCTTGCCTTTAAAGGAGTGCCCTTTGCTGTGCTGATGTTGCTACATGCCTTACTTCTTGCCTATCTCACTGCAAATGTTTTCTAAGCTCTATACTAAACATTAAATCTGTTACGAAAAAAGAACTAAACAAAATGAACACAAAATGATCAGCTTTAAAAAAGGACTCGTAACTGGAAAAACTGAATGAAAAAAGAATGTTAACAACATATACTTTTTCACACCCAACTCAGTTCTACAGAATCAGAATCAACGTTGAGTTTAAGCAAGTGAATGAGCCAATTGGAGTAAAGTGCCATGCAGATTTAAATTTTTCCCACTTGTGACGAATGCAGCTATCGATTTTTTTTTTGCATGCTAGTTAACATTCGTGTCGGTCAGCTGTTGGCTCTCATGCTGGCCAATAGAATATTCCTGCCTATTTGTGACAGCCAGCTATTGGCTCTCACTCTGGACAGTAGAAAATGGCCGCAAACTACATGAAAACTGCCGTAGAAGCATGAAAAAATCGATTATTTCGACTATTGATGGGAGTTGGGAAATGCAAAGTCGGTGTTGGTCTTCCCGCTAACTTGGAGCATGTGCATGAAAATTGCGGTTGTGCATTCGTTACACACACACACACACACACACATCCTGCCTATATATATATAGAGATTAATTTAAATATTATAGCCAACAAATAATTAAATGAACAAGTCTTAACACTATTAAATCAAAACCATGAGAACACAAATTTCATAATGCCTAATGGTCAATGAATATCTTGCACCTGAAGATTGCGTATCCGCATGAATCTCCGAGTTGTGTTATTGACGATGGATATTATGTATATTTATTAATATGTACTTAGTAGCTCTGTTATATAACGTTGAGCATTGTTTTTATAATACCTGAGAAAAAATATATATGTATGTGTAAGTATATGTGTGTATACATGTTTTTATCATACCCATATATATATATATATATATATATATATATATATATATTAATTTAAATAGAAAACAGACAACCTTAAGGGTCCATTACTCTTAAATAGATTTAAAATTATTCCTATCTCTTCCCTCTCTAATTTCAACCATGTCTGTCATACTCCCCCTCCCACTCTCTCTATATCACATTATGTCAACTTAAACCTTCCCCTCAAAAGTAAGTAAAAACCATATGTAAATTTAAAACGCTTTTTTTTTTTTTTTTTTTTTCACCCTTTGAGGTGTGGTCTGATGAACCAGGTAAAAATCATACACCTAGGGAAATAAATTATAACCAATGGACCCTTAAGGTTGTCTGTTTTCTATTTAAATTAATAATTGCTCTGATTTGACATTGAGCTCTCTGGATTATATCCGCTTTGGGATTATCCATACGGATTACCAAACTTTTCACTACTTAACAAATAAATATATATATATATATATATATATATATATATATATAAAATTTATTTGAAAATTATGACATAAATATGTTATAAAATCACTACAGAAAGCCATTTTGTTTCAACACTTCTGGTGTCTTATCAAGTGATGGTGTTGAATGTAGATTATATTTGCTCTACTCTGTATTGAGCACTCTTTTAAGAATAGTATTTTTTTGGTTATTGGAATTTATTCCATATACACCAATCCTATACTTGGGTGTGTGTGTGTGTGTGTGTATATATATATATATATATATATATATATATATATATATATATATACATACATACCTAGTTTAACACCAAAATTGTCCAATTGTTAGATTAAGCTTTGAACCATTGTATCTTAGAAATGATTAAAGATATCTTAGTAGAATTCTCCAAGGTTTTTATAACACTATTGGATTTTATGTTGAGCAAAAAGAATGTAAAATTACTCTCCAAGCTTAACAGAAGAATTGTGATGAAATTGATCATAAATAAAAATGACATTTTCATCATTAATTAATCATAGCTAATGATCGGAAGATCATAAATAAAGTTCAAATATATATATATATATATATATATATATATATTATTCTGGGATCATTTTCCAACTTATTCATGATGATCTTCGCTCTCTCTAACCTTCTAACTTTCTGTCCTGGCATAACAAGGGGCCTCACAAGTTTCACGTATAATTTCATTTTCAAGTCTTTTTCTTTCACTGCTCTTTGGACAGTCATAGGTGAAACTCCTCAAACATCTTATAGATTGAGTTGGATCTTTTCTAATTGATCTCTTCAGCTCTAAGTTGAAATGATGATCCTTTTGTGACCTCCTGATCCAGTTTTCCTCTCTGCTGTTCCCTCTTTTTTAAACTTATTCACTGTTCTCTTGATAGTTTTTGAATGGATTTTGAAGATAGAAGCTAGAGTATGAATGTTGGTACCATTATTGAAGGCCTGAATGATACCATTCCTCAGTTGAGAAGACAGTGGGGCTGACACAAAATAATTTTAACCTGTTCTATTTTAGCTGAATATTTCAAAGGGTTTTTCAGTAATTCTTATGACAAACGGTATCAAGATCGTTAAACATCTTATCTGAAAACCTGAAAAAAAGAAACTCAATTAGTGTTTTTTTTTAGATATTAAACATTTTGTGGGATGGACAATTTTGGTGTTACATAATTTGGACAATTTTGGTGTTACACCTAGTATATTATTCATGTGTGCATAAGTTGGCATAATGTAGTGTTATGTTTGGAATATTCTATGCATCCTTCATAGGATAACTTTTTCTTTCATACATTTTAGTAAAAATATTTTTCTGTTTCTGTAGGTATGGGTTGATATTAATAGTTTTTTGTAATTGATGTTTTTATGTTGATAATATAGGAGAATTTGATATATAAATTTCTCTATTGTTCTAGAACAATGTTGAGAAAGTGAATGAAATGGAAGAACTCAAAAATGTAAAATGAGTTTTCAAAATGTTACAATAGAAAATCTGACATATTTGTTAGTGTAGACATCATTTTGTTTTTTGATGGGTTCAAGTGTCACTTTACAGTAACTACATGAATGTGTGTCATCTTGAAAAATTTAGAACAACAGAACTAAAATATCCAGTTGTGCAACTGTTAGAGAAAAAAGATTGATTAGCTGCATGAACAAAAAAATGGTAACATTGAAAATCAAAATTGAAGACATTGAAACTGAGCAGCATTAGATGATTTCTACATTGACAAAATCACAGACATAATGAATTAAATATACAATAGTGAAGATAAGGAAGACCTAAATCGATCCATTTTGATAGCACTGCCTGAGAAACCATGTGCAAATAAATGTGAACTTCATCTGACAATCAGCCTAATGAGCTGTATAACAAAATTCTGATGAACAGAGTGAGCAACAGAATCAGACTGAAAATAGGGCAAGAACAATGTCAGTTTGTTAAAGATACTGGAACAAAGAATGCATTTACACTCAGAATTCTATCAGAAAGAGAAATACAAATGCAGAAGGATGAAACCTGTATTTTATAGATTATGTAAAAGTGTTTGATAAAGTACATCATAAAGAACTGTTAGGTAACCTTAACATATTTGGGAAGGATATTAGATTAATCCAGAACCTGTACTGGCAGCAAACTGCCTGCATATGGATAGAAAATGAGTTCAGTAAACATACAAGAATAGATTGGGTTGTAAGACAAGGATGTGTTTTTTTCATTGGAATTATTATTATTCAATGTATTTAGTGAAGTGATTCTGAGTGAATTAGAAGTCCTACTCTGATTCATTATTGGCAGCCAGAATCTTAACAACATAAAATATGCAGATGACTGTTGATAGCAAATATAGAAAGGAAGCTACAAGAACTACAGAATGTAGTGAAGGAAAGCAAGGAAAATTGTAAAAACATAGAAAGCATGGTTGTTAGCAAATGGAACAGCCTAACATGCAAATTACAAATAAGAAATACCAAAATCAAGCAAGTACAACAATTTAAATATCTGGGAAATGTTTGAGGATTGAAAGTGTAACACAGAAATTCAAAGGCGCATTGGGATAGGAAAGATTGCCTTCCAAAAGCTAAGTAAAGTATTAAGAAGCAGGAAAATTTCATTACAAAAAAAGAAAAGAGTATTGAACTGTGATATAATATCAATCCTCCTATATAGCAGAGAATGCTGGACAATGTCTGTGCAAATGAAGAAGAGACTTGAAGCAAAATAAGTGGTTTTACAGGAGGATGCTGAGGATAACATTGGCTGAACATCTTGGTAAGAGATATTAGAAATTTTAAAGGCACAATGAAGAAAGCAAGCTGGGAAAAGTTGATACTCACAGGACAGACAGAAGACAAGTGGGACAGAGAAAAACAATGCATAACTTATGTAGCAAGCTTAAGTAAATGGATGGCAGAGCAGAATTTATTAAGAGCTACAAAGGGCAGGATATTGTGTGGAGCTATCATCAACTTTCTGAAGAAACATAGCATGTAGAAAAAATATTAGAGACATGTAAATTGCAAGCAGTTATGACGTACCAACAGGAGTTGCTTCCCTTTATCATTAGATAATTTTGTTTTGTTAATCACGTTTTAGCGATTATTTAATTATAAATTTACTGATAACATCAAAAAATGATGATATTTAAGTAGTTTTGCAACTGCAATACATTTATAAAATGCCATAAAATATTTTTCTTACATTTTCTTGTTTATGTTTAATAATTCATGAGTTTTAAAATAGCATTATTCACCATTGAATAATTATGATTTATAATGATGAAAATGTTTTTTCTTTAATGACATAGTATTTCAGATACTCATGGCTCTCCCTTTGTTTTTATTATCTGTGAGTTGTCATGACATTTTGGGAAAGATTGTAGCTGGTTTCCTGCTGTTTCTTTATGGTTATGAATTCAGAGTGCTACTTCTTATAAGCCAGTTACCAACCAAGGCTTGAAATCTACCTTGCTATTAAACTCCTGACTGGGGAGGAGAAGAGATAGATTAATGTCTTCCCCATGAGTGTTAGTGATTTATCTGTGCTTTGGGAAATATTTCAACAGATATCCTTTGCTTTAGTTATGATGCAAAGACAAACAAACCAGATAGAATTATTTACACTATTTACATTGTTTGGACTGTTGTCCTCATCTTTATTGTTATATTCACAATGTTTCGGCCATTGTATGCTTTGACCTTCTTCAGGTGATATATGTTGGAATTTCGAACTAAACCCTTTATTTTGTTCACCAGAGTATATCACCTGAAGAAGATTGGAGTGTACAACAGCTGAAATGTTAATGACAATAAAGATAAGGACAACAGTCCGAACCAATGGATGTAGTATAAATAGTTACAATATCTCAGAAATATTGAGATAGATAGAATTAACTGGTACAGAATATCCTCTAGCATGGCTAGTAGAATGAGAACAGTCTACTCCATGAATTGAATAAAGGTTTCAGTTTGAAATTCCTGGAAGGTTACTATTAGTAACAGCCACTTAAAGGAGGACAGATAGTACAATCACCAAAACATTGTGGTTATAACTTCTAAGAGGAGGAGATATGTCCTAGCAAATAATTGTATTATAATAATTCTTCATCTCCAAAATTCAGATGTTATTTTAGGATGGAAAATGTGTCACCAAAATACAAAGAAACATTAGAATATGGAAATATGCCTTTGAAAAGTTAAGCAAAGTATTAATAAACAGGAAAATTTCATTAGAAACGAAAAAGAGTACTGAACTCTTATATAATATCAATCCTCTTAGTGAATGCTGGACCATCTCCTCACAGATGAAGAAGAGACTTTAAGCAACAGAAATGTGGTTCTACAGAAGGATGTTGAGAATACCATGAACTGAATATGTAAACAATGAGAAAATTTTAGGGAAACTGTAAACAAAAGGCACACTTATAGTTAGAATCAGAAAGAGTTAATTGAAATTTCTAGGGCACATAACAAGGAAGCGGGCTTGGGGAATTTGACACTCACAGGGATATTGAGAGTAAGAGGGACAGGAAAGCAACAAGTAACCTACTTGATGAACTTGTGTAAATGATTGGCAGACCAAGGACTAGGGAGGATAGCAAAAAGACAAACCTTACTCAGAGCTACAAAAGACAGGAAGTTGTGAAGAGCCGTGACAGCCTATGTCTGGAAGGAACATGGCATGTAAAAGTTTTATTTAATGCTTAGCAATTCAAGTTTGGTTCACTTGACTACAAGTTCTTGTTGAGAAGTTATAAAAAAAGATGTAAAAATATCCAAAGGAAATGTGAAGCAAAATAAAAAGCAATGTATAAGCAAACTGGTCTCTATGGCTTTAAGTAATACTTTGCATTACCATAATAATGGAATGTTACATCATTAGTAAAACTAGATTGTATGATATAAATTTTCTTTTCTTTTTCTTCTCATCTTCATTGCTGAGGGTCAGAGATCATGGACAGTTGCACCAGTGCTCTTCACTGTCGCCTCTTGCTCACCACAACCATACACTCTACTATAGTTTTCCCTGTCCAGTCTCTGATGTTATCAGTCTAGTATTGCCTTGGCCTTATACTCAGTCTCCTGCCATTGATGTGTCTCTCCAGGATGTGGGAGCCTTACAGCCATATCATGTTGAAATCCTGTTTCTTGTATGATCACCAAAGTTATGCAACATCAAGATTGGTCAGTACCGAGATGGGTGACCACTTTTGAATCCTATGTGTTGTAGGCATAAATGTGCAGGTGGTGTAATGGATAATGGTTCAAAGTTGGAAATCAGAGATCTGGGTTCCAAATCCAGCCATGTTCCTTATATTCACTTACGTGCAAATACCTTTAGGAAAGGTATAAATCCACCTCTTTTCACACCAGCTATGGGTTAATTAGTAGGACTTGTATGAGTAAATCATTATCTCCCCCAAAATACTTATCACCTAAAAGCGTTTTTGCTTTAAATAATCTGCAAAAGGTGCTTAAACCATAAAAAGAAATCAAATCCAGCATATGGGTTCAGAGGTTATGTGCTCTGACAACATGGCCAACATATTGTTGTTTTCACTTCCTTATGATTAACTGCCTCTCAATTTCCATCTCCTACAGGACTGACTTTGTTTTGCTATCCTCTGTTTATTGAAATAAACTAAGCTAGATAAAGTGTGACTGAAGCAGCCACATAGATAGGATTTAGCACCATTTAACTGCAGAATGATAGGGCCAGAAAGTTGGAGCACTGTATCTCTGAAGTGTCTGCTGCTCCAGGTTTTTCTCAGAACAGACCTCAATGACAGTTTGTCTTGACAGGTGTGGCATATATAGATATATAGGTCTTGTTACAGACCATTTTAATGTTCAACAATGATTATTTGTTTGATTTGATTTTTGACCCCTAATTGCCAACATTTAATCTATGAAATATCAAGAGCCAAATATAATGGTTTAAAATAAAAAGTAATATTGAAAAGGTGGGTGCACACCATTTTTTTTTTCATTGGCTTGAATTAATTTTCCAAAATATTTAAAGATTTGATGGTAACCAAATTTGTGATTAGTAACACCTTCATGAAGAAAATAATTATCCTTTATTTTGATAGTCTTTCTTTTTTAAGATTCAGAGCTTTTAATTCATATTGTTTTCAATTTCAAATTTCTTAATGTTTGAAGTAATCTGGAATTTTTTCATGTAGCAGTTTCCTAGAATAGTTCCTGGCATACAATAATGTATTTTGTTTTTTAGTCATATTCTCAAAAGTGTGATTATTGTATTTAGATGGAGGGTCAAAGATGGAAAAAAAAAGTCGGAAGGATGAAAAGGAAATAATTTTTTTTTTCTTCAGTGGATGATTAACATGACTGAAAATGGGATAAGTGTAAGCAGAATGTGAGGATTGAGAGCGTGTGTGTGTGTGTGTGTGTGTATATGTCTGAATGAGGGGAATCAAATCGGTACTTACCACTTCAAACCAAGCACGCTGCCATATTCCTGATCAGATAGAAATTGTGGCTGTGTTTGCTTCCTTTTTTATGGAAGAGTGCACATTACCAGTGAACTGGAAGTCATCAGGGATTGGACAATAAATTGCTGAGAAGAGTCGCATGGTGTATAGTTGGAAAGATGGAAAAAATTGTGGCTAACAGAATGTACACAAGTTAATACCTGATCAGTATTGGCTGAGTTACCATGGAGAGGGGGTTATGATTTTGAAAGACCTGAAACCCCTAATGAACCTTGGCTAGAAACATTACTGATGATGTATAATAAAGCATCCAAAAGATGTATTTTACAAAATACCAAAAGAATTTTGTTTTTTCACTATCATTTCTTTTGGTTTAGACAAAACTCTAAAAGTGTTATCTGTGTATAAACCATATTTTTATGTTAAGAGTGACATAGGAAATTTGAGTTGCTTAAGTCCTTTAATTTAAAAGTAAATCTACTAAAAAAATTTAGCAAAGCATTTAAGGCTGAAACACTGGAATTTATGTATGTAGGTGTCTATCTATCTGTTAAATAGACAATGTCTATCTATCTGTATACATGTGTGATTGAATATGACAGACAAGGAATATTTTTATGTGGTTTCTCTTGTTTACATGCAGGAACAATAAACAGTTTCCACATTGTCTTGAACCAGTCATTTACTCCCTTGTAGGAGAAGGAAAATTACTTTCAAATAAATTACCAATATATTCCTTGCCCTTTGTATTCAATAATAAATTTGTATCTATAGACATATAATTTTATTGCTTAAAATTTACTATATTTATAGGGAAAGTGTGTTCCTCATTGGAGATAAGGTTTATTGTTATATGTGAACGTATATATATATATATATATACACACACACACAGATGTAATATTGATAGTAAATATTCCTTAGAAAATGATAGCAAAGATTTATTTTGTATATATTTTTTTTACTTAGTTGACATGTGGGAGGACAATAAAGTTTTTGAGAAATTCAATTTTTTGTCGCTCTTGCAGCCTTCGTCAGTATTCAACATTGTATAACCAGTTTACAAAACACTTCATTATCAAACACTGACAAAAGCTGCTGGAGCAGCTGTACATTTTGTAATTTCCCATATGTATGAATGTATAATACTTTTCTCAGTGCACAAATACTACACTCTGATCCACATTTTAACTCCCTCTCTACCTCACAGTCATAGTATGTGACACATAATTGGTTTCACATGGTATACCTACATGCATACAGTTAGGCTAAGGACAAACATTGCCCAAAGTAATTGTAATGCACATGTCAAAATAGTCCAACTCTTCCCTCTTTGGAGCAATATAGAGATGCTATCACCAGCTTGTAATTCCTGAGATCAGGCCTCTCTTATTGTTAGGCCCCGAACTTCCCAAAAATAAGAATATGGTGCCACATTTTGCACCATTGTACAACAAGGAAGAGATCAATACTTTGATACTAGGCTGAGTGCACACTGAGTATGTTGATCCTCTGTAGGAATACTAATCCATATGCAAATAATTAAAACATTTTTTATGGGTACTATGCTAGTATTGCTATAAGGGGTAATGCTGAAAAGTTATTGGCTTGACCCACTCTTCAAAATCTAACCAAATGACCAATAATCAGGGATTTTTTTTGTTTTTTTCGTTTTTTTTTTTTGAAAGAGCTTCTTGGACTGGTTGAAAACTTTTCATCAATCCTTTGTATCATCTTTTCTATTTCTGGAAGTAATGTTAGAAATACCATGAGAGACTGTTATCAATTCAAGAATTCTGGAGAATAACAGGAACGACTTATTAAATATGTATTATTCACTTGATTAAAAAAAACAAAAACTTTTTGATATCATTTGTCTATGCACTGTTAACTTCTGAATTTTGAAACAGTTGCATGTTTTTCTAATTCTGTAAGTAAAACAACTCACTAACGTATTAAAAAGATTATTAATAATAATGAGTTCTTTTGCAAATTTATTGTTTAAACTTTTCATCTTTGTTTGTTTAAGCTGTAGGATTTTGTTTTATTTATTCAATTCTCTTGTTTCAGGCCTGATGCAACTCGTAATCAGCATTATGCTAAGAAATACCAAACTGCCTACAAAAAAGAATTAATGAACCAGTTAAGGGTAAGTGGAGATAACTCAACATATTCTTGATCATTAGCTTTCTGATTTTAATAAATTTATAACTGTTTAGTGGCAGTTTTCTAGTTTCAAAACTTTGCTAGATTAACTATTTTTCAGATTAACGTTATAAAGTAGATAATAATAACAAAATACTAGTGGATCAACATTCGATTTTTGTCAGTATTTTCATCATCTTACATAGTTTTAATGATTATTTGCTGTTTGGAATGTTTACATGGCATTTGTTCTTTGATTCTTTATTTTATCAACACTTGCTGAACAAGCAGTTTAGTATTTTTTAAAGTTTCTTCTCTTGAATTAAATGCTTATGTAAAGGGAGATGAGAATAAGAGAGAAAACAATTTTGTAAACTAGTTTAACATGTTTTGTTGATGAACCAGTGTTATCAGAAACCTTTTCTGATGACACTGTTTCATAAGTGAAACTTGTCAAAGAAGTTTTCAGAATTGTTTTCTGCAGTTACCATTTATACTTAATACAACCATTGGCAGTTCTCAAAGGTTAAAAATAAATAAAATGGCTGAGGAAGCCATTTTATTCTTTAGATAAGAATGGTGAAGCTTGGGCTTTTGATTTGGATATCTCAGGCGTTTGACAGGGTTTGGCATACTGGTCTTCTTCACAAATTGAAAGGTTATGTTATGTTATTTCTGGACGAAATGAAAGTTGTCTTGAATGGCCAATTTCTAGATCTTTTTATATTAATGCAGATGTTCCCTAGGGCTGTATCCTTGGACATCTGTTGCTTTTAATTTTCATAAATTACCTTCCTGATGTCATCAGTACGCAACATGGTATCTATGCTGATGACACAACTATTCATTCCTGTTTTAATAGTAAGTCTGATAGGTTCGATAAGGTAAAATTGGTAGCTGATCTCAAAACTGACCTACAATCCGTTGTTAAATGGGGCAAGGAGTGGCTTGTTAATTTTCACACTTTCAAAATGAAACTGCTCACTTCTAATCATCAGAATCCCATTTACTTTTCATTAGCATGGCTGATGCTAACCTTCAGGTGAATGACTCATTGTGCCTTCTTGGACTAACTTTTTCAGCTGACATGAAGTAGAAAAAGTATATTGATTCAATTGCTAAGTCTGAAGCTAAGGAAGTTGATTCACTATGTCATGCTAGATAATTTTTCTTGCCAAAATCTCTCACATATTTATAAGTCTGCCATTTTCCTTTCTTTAAATTTTGGTACCACATCTGGTCTGGTGCTCCTACTATATATTTAAAGATTCTTGATAAAATCCAAAGAATCTGCAATGTTATTGGCCCCGACATGGCATCTCAGCTTCAGTCCCTTTTCCACTGCTGTAACGTAGCTTCTCTGTGGTTCTTCTATAAATACTTTCTTGGTAATTGTTCTGATGAACTTTTCTCTATTGTACCTAGACTTTATGAATTTAAGTGCGGTACTAGATTGATTTGGCTAGATGCAACTGTTAAGTTCTATGCTAACAGTTTCTTCTATCGCACTTCTTGCTTGTAAAACTCTTTTCCGGCTTCTTGTTTCCCAGTGAACATTGCATTTAAATTTTTGAAGATCATGTCAATCGTTATCTTCTGTCTTCCTAATTCTTGTTCTTTTATTGTCCTCTCTCCTTAATGGTAGTTTTTCTCATATTCTCAGTAATCCTTTGCATCTTAGTGGAATTATTGCCTTGTTTGGCATGAAATAATTAAAAAAAGAAGAAAAAATAAATATTTCACAAGATTGAGAGATCACCAGCAATATTAATATTGTTATCCATCTAAATAAATCTAATTTCAAATGAATTTGTTATTTTGCCTGGACTAAAAGTGGGTTGTAACTTTTATTGCACACTGGAAAACAAAGAATCTAAAAAAAAAATGTTCAATATTAAAGGTTGTTTGTTAATTAATTTTCCATTTTTGAACTTTGCTCCTTGTCTTCATTTTGTCCTCTGACTATTACAGTGACTAATACCTCCTTCCCAGCAATGCTATTTAGTCTCTGGGGGAATTTTGTTATTTTCTACTCATTGAGACAGATGTGAATTATTATAATATATGTAACTTTTAAATTTTTTAATGGCCAGTTGTTAAGCATGTGGGAAAGGTTGTTGTGGGCTGATTTGGCAAAACTGAATACCATTTCTTTTCTCTGAACATATTTGTATCTGATTGTAACAACTTATGGTCACCTTAACCATAATACAATGTCTTTCACTCACAACAGCTTTGACTTTTCAAATCAAAATTTACTCTTTGATATTAATCAACTCCTGACCATTTTTGCATCCTGATCATCAGCTGAACAGAAGTTGCAGGAAGCAATATTTGTAGTTGTGACAGTAGTCTTAATTCAACAATCGTACAAGGAATTAATGTTTTATTGAGCATTTTATCAGATTGAAATTCTTTGTTGAATTTTTATTGTTGCTAGAAACATTTCTTCTATATAGGCATAAATATGTTTTTGTGATTCAAATAATCATTTGAAAGAATGCTCCATTTATTTTTTCTTTTCCTGTAGGATACTGACAGTGATTTAGATGAAGGAACTCTGCATCAACTTGAAGACGACACTCTTTATGCTGGATCCGTTAACAATATTCAAGATTTAAGGTCTTTGAATCCAGATGCTTATAAGGGTTTCACATTCAGTAACACTTCTTGCATTTTACCAGTTGAGGAACAGAAAGAGAAAGTGAGCAATTATTTCCTTTTTTTTTTTTTTTTTTTTTTTGTTAAACTCTTGTAATTGTATATTGTTTGTCATGTGATGGATGCAAATGTTATAAATATTATAATGAATTTTATTTAATTCAAGAGTCTTGTATTGGCTGACCTGTAGGAAAAGTTTGTCCTTTCAGTCAGAAGGGATCTGATTATTATTCATTAGAAAACGGTTGATTTTGCTACTATGTAATTATTTTGATTATTAACCCTTTCCACATACATTGACTTAATCTGGTTGGTCAAATGGGCATTTTACAACCAAATCTAATTCTAGTATGCAGGATGGGTGTGTCATCAGTGATGTTTTATAACATCAGGGCTTTTGAGTCTTTCAACATCAGACTCCTTTTTTACATTTGACTCAATCAAAGCTGATTGGATCCTGATCCACCTTCCCACAGCTGGATACCTCTTCATACACCTCCATTTCAATTAATTGGTATTTTGTTTTGTTGTTTTGAATGTTATATGTTTTAATGACATTGCCACCAACCAATGGATTTTGAGACCTTGGTCAACCAGCCTCTATTTAATTCTATTTAAGCTGTCAGTTTGATTTGGTGCATTTTCTCAAATAATCTGATGAAGGCTCTGCTAAGTTGTATTTTAGACTATTACTTGTTTATCTGGAAGATTTATTTAAAGTAATTTCCTGTTATTTTAGACCATGCTAAGAAAAAAACAAAAAAAAACAACCCAAAACAAATAAATTTGATAAAAGATTATTTTTTTTATTGTTCATGAACTAACCCTCTTTATCCACAACTATCTTGATGAATTTTTGGTTGCTTCTGTAATTTTCTGGATTGTTCTTTTACTGATACCTATTGGTTTGATCTTTGTTTGAGTTTTACATATTGACACTAATTGATGTTTGTGTGAAATATGTTTAGTCAAGAAACATAGTAGCTTCTATATAGTAGTGACTTGCTTTGAAACAAGCTATTTATTTTGATATTTTTCATCAACAGATGATAAAATTTTTATGCCATGACAACCGGGGATAGAATTATGAATGTTTACAAGGTTTTGCAGGCTATTTTTGACTCTGATGATCTGTTTGAAGCAAGGGTAAAAGATGAATTTAGTTTCAATAATGGCTCAAACTATAGCAACAGTATACCTAGTGCTTGTATTTTTGATGGAAATCAAAATCAATCAAGAGTCCTGCAACCTAATAGTTTTTTAGTTATTCTACACCTACTGCAGCTGTAGTAATGATGGGTGTATCTAGGGTAGGATAACAGGATGAAACCTGCCCCTTTTTAGGTGAGTTTTGAATTTAGATTTGTCCTAGACTGGTTGCCGCACAAGATTAGAGAACCTTATCTGCTCTGCTATTTAACCTACAGCCGTGGGGAAGTGATGGATGCATATTTTTCTCAAGGGCATCTGTATGAAAATGAATGCAACAAACTAGGGTGGAATTTGAACTCAGCTAACCAATTTCACTTTCTCTGCTGATATCCATGACACTACCTGCACACCCACTTGGTCATAATACATACTGTTTATGTTTTGTATTTTTGTGAAGTTTATTTGCATTTGGTTTCCATGGAAATGATCAAAAACCAATAGATATTCATGAATAAAAGTATTTCTGTTATGTTGATAGACCATAATATTACCAGAATATATATGAGCAGTTGTTTTGGGTAAATGAATTTAAATTTGAGTTACCTTAAAACTGGTAAAATTTTTGGGAAATAATAATTTTGGAAAGGTTGAATCTTGTTTTATGGCATCAGCTCTCAAAGATGGTAGATGTTTAAAAGAAAATCATATAGTGTCATAGTTTTAATGTTAATTTATAACCTTATTTTTTGGATGATCATCTTTGATAATTACAATTTGTAGCTAAACATGTATCTTTCATAGCAGTTTTCGCTTATAAAATATATCTATGAGAAAACCGTATGAATGTAAAAAGGATGAAAGTAAGTGCGTAATACATACTTGTAATTAACAAAGAACAATTGTGATTAATTTTAGTGTTTATTCACATCATACGTTGAACATTATAATGTGAAGTTACTTTTGTTACTTAATTATAGCCATGCATAAAGTAATAAAACCTTGTGTGATTGTAAGTCTTACTTAGTTAAGTTTGTTGCTATATTTTTGAAGTTTAATTAAATTTAAAAAAAAAAACTGTTGGCATATTAAATTTATTCCTCTACCTGATAAATTTTCTAGAAAATATTCCTGAAATATTACTAGACCAACCAAGATCAATTTCTGATTGACCAGCCTAGAATTCCTCCTTTACTTTTTATTCTGAAATACAAATTCTGCTCATGTTAGTTAATCTGGAAGAACAAATACCAATCTTTATTGATATAGTGTTTACATTTTACAATAGCAGTGGCTTTTCTGTTTCTTTCAGAAATCACTGTTGCCCTATTGGTGGTACCTAAAATACATGACTGCATTGCCTGCAGAGGGATACTCCACTCACTGTTATGAGGCCCCATTTTGTCCTATTTCTTTATGCTTATACTATAAAATACAAAATCTAACTTAAAATGATGACTTAAATCTGTAGCTACTAGATGTCCTTTTTACCATATGAAAAGCTCTCATTCACCAAACTCTTTAGATTTTGTAATAATAGAATGGAACTTTCTAGAAGTCTCTAGAAACTTCTGGGTTCTAGAGGATACAAAAACATATATAAACAGGAGTTTGTACCAACTAGCCAGTTGCCTCCTGAACCCACAGCCATGACTATTGAGGTCAACTCCAGTCCTTTTGATTCAAGAACAAAGCTTCAACTGAAAGAATCTAAATTCCTACAGTCCTTGAAAAGAAAAGACTATCAGTAAATACTTCACCCCTTTTCCTTGATATTGACCAAACTCTTTTATTTTATATATATGTGAATTAATCAAGCTATTTTTAAGAAGAAAATAATATAATTTTTGGACTAGCGACGAATTCCCATCTATCACCTTAATCTTAACTACAGTGGATTTCCTCTCCCACTCCCTTGTATAGTTGCATGTTAAGCCAACTACTTTCTGGGCTCTTGCACGCTTAGTAACTTGTTAGCATTTCCTAACTTATATTGTTTTAAACCTCATCCTTATTGTTCTAAAATATATTGTAGTATATGTAAAATAAAATCCGCATTTCATTACCAGATGTAATCGCTTCAACATTAATTTCTATGAATCTGCTTCTTTTTATTTTGTGTTGTGCCAGCCATAACACCCACCCAAAAAAGAGGTCACCTACTTGTGGATTACATGCAAACTTTATTATGAATAAAGACCAGCATAAAAAAAAGATTTCACTATTAAATAACCCAACAAAGGTTGATGCCTTAAAATCTCCCAACCCAGAATTTAATGTTTGTAATAAAATGTCAGCAAAATGAGCTAAAAATCAAAAAAATAATTAAGGATTTCAAATGACCTTGGTTTAATTTTGTCTGGGTTAACAAAACATAACCATTTAATTATGAGAATATTGGCAGTATACTGTACTTTATTTCAAATTTTTTCTCTCTCCAGAATATTATTAAAAGGTGCAAATCAGAGATGCAGTTAAATGCAAATAAAAAAAAATTAGAAACATTACTGTAATTTTTTTTAAAGTTTTTTTTTTTTTTTTTTTTTTTAACCTTTGTAGATACTTAACACAATTGAAAGTAATCAAGTGACTGTAATCCAGGGTCCCACTGGATCAGGAAAGACAACTCATGTACCACAAATCATTCTGGATTATTATGCATCTCGTAACCAATATTGTAACATTGTAGTCACTCAACCCCGAAGAATTGCTGCCATCAGTATTGCCAAGAGGGTGTGCCAAGAACGGCGCTGGCAGATGGGTACATTCTGTGGATATCAGGTGAGAAATTAAAAGAATTCTAAAAATGACAGAGCCAAGCATTTTTATTTTTCTACTATTTTTTTTCTTAGTATACTATAGTTACACATGATGATTCCAGTGGCGTTATCACAAATGGTTGCTGCTTATTTTTTGTATTTATGCAAAAAAAAGGAATTTTCTTTTCTTTTCTTTTTCACTATCTTTCACTAATTTTACCTTTACAAATCTCATCGCTGAGATGAAATTCCAATAGTGCATGTAATTTCAAAAGTTGCAAGACATAATGGTTGGTCTGTTAAAAGATTTTTAAGGTTTGAGAAAATTTTCTAAATTTTGTAAAAAGAAAAAAAAAAAGTAGGTGATTGTGAAATAAAGATATGATTGCGGGCAAGAATATATTGGAAGAGCAACAGAGCAGTTACTCTTTGAAATCATCTTACAGTTAATTGCAGCATGAAATATCATGTGATGTTAGTGTACTCACTAAATGAATCAAAATATATTTTTGCTCCAGTAACTAGTTCTTACAAAATGAAGTAGTTATTTTTGTTAATTTGTTTTATTGTGGTTTTTATTTCAGGTTGGAATGGATCGACAAGTGAATCCTAACACTTGCCTGACTTATGTCACAACTGGTGTTCTTTTACAGAAACTAATTAACTTGAAAGAAATGAACAACTATACTCATGTCATTTTGGATGAGGTTGGCACTGTCTTCTCATTTTGGATTTTTTTTCTTTAGAAATATTTCATTTTCAAAATTTTTACTATTTTTTGAATTGTATTTTTTTTTTTTTTAAATTATTTTGTTTTATATTTGTATGCTTTGATAATTTAAAAAATTTCACCCATATTTGTATATGAACTTTTCATTTTTTTTTTTTTTTTTTTTTTTTTTTTTTTTTAGTTCCTCATTCTTTTTTATCTTAAAAATTACTTGAATTACTATTTTCTTTTGTGAGTTTATGTAACAATTTCAAAAACAATGTTTTTTTTTTTTTTTTTCCAAAATATTTTTGGACTTTTAATGCTAAAGTTATTAAAGATTTTTTTCCTAGAAAATGATCAAAATTTAATTCATTTGAAAATCTAAATCATGCAAATATTTCTGCTGATTAATGATAACGCCAGTAGATATTAATAATACTCTTAGACATTGTTGTTGTGCTTTTGTATTTTTAGATTCATGAAAGAGATCAAGATACAGATTTCTGCATTTTGGTTGTACGCAAATTGTTACGCAGTAATTCAAGAGGTGTGCGGGTGAGTATTCAGACTAATCAAAGTTTTTACTTTTATTATTTTATGCACATTCAGAAGAGTGTTGTGAACCTCTTGACTTTATTAAAAGAAATTTTTTTTTGTAATTTTACGTTAATTGTGTTTTCTATCAAACCAATTTGACTTGTCAAATATTGTTGGTTTATTGGATTAAATGAATCCTTTGATTTAGTATGACTGGTTAACTTTTATTTATAATGAATATATTTTAGGTCTTACTTTTTTTTAATGTGTAGAGGTGCTTTATAATAATAGTGTTATGTTTGTATATTACTTTGACCAAATTCTGATATATAACAAGATTAAATGATACTTTCTGTGATTTTTGAGAAGAGTCTTTATTCCAAAACTCATTTAAATATGATCTTATTCTTTTGTTTGCTACACTGATTTGGTTGATCAATTCTATCGTCTTTTACAGGTTTACAATCTGTAGAAAGAAAGAGATGATGGTAGTAGTAGTAGTAGGATCTTTTAATGTGAATTTTTTTCAATATATATTATACTTTATTTTCCATAAAAAAATCCACATTAAAAGCAAAGAAGTTTGCATCTTCTCTCTTCTCTTTATATATAGTGAAGCCAAAAATGTCTGTCAGTGTGATACTGGGAGAAAAGGCATTCAAGGCAATCAGTCTTTGCAATAAAGTGCTCAATATCAGAGATATTAATAGAAATATAAAATTTATCACTTAGCTGTATGATGTTACCTTCAGCATATCGTCTTCGGCGCCCCCACCCCCAGACAAGAGGACAGTGTTATCTGGAGGGGCCATCTACGAAACTCCAGAGTTGGGATGCTGAAGGTAACACCAATAAGCTATCTTTTTATATATATGGGAAATTAATGGTGTCTTTATCTGACATTATTTCTTACTACATCATACATTATCTTGTGGGATAACCATGTTTCATTAGACGCCCTGTTTTCTAAACAGTGTGAATTATCTCTTCCAGCCTGCACATTCAAGAGACTTAATCAAGAAAATGTCTTCTTTAGCAGGAACAAGATGTACATTCTTCAAAAGGGCTAAATTGAACTTTGCTATACTGTGATGCTCTCTACGGCCTAGTGGTCTAAAGCAGGCTGGAGCAGACTGGTTGCTCCTACAAAGAAGAATATAGGTTGAAAGCAAATTTCCTTTACTAAGTCTCTCAATTGTGGAGGCCAGTAGATGTCATTTAAGAAACAGGGCATCTAATCAAACATTGGTATCCACAAAATAATGTTTAGATCAGTAAGAAAGAGAGAAAACCAGAAAATGGTAACCAGTTATGCTTAATTGTATGCAACACAGGTGATTCCTTGTTTTATTTGAGGAGTGAGGGTTGCTTTCCAATTCTTTCCTTTTTGAAGAAATCTGCACTTTAGTCTTTTTCAGCAAGTCTAAAGTATGCAGTTTCTCTGTCTTCAGTAAAGTTTTTTTATCTATAACTTGTGGGCTGGTGGGTAGTATGGTTCCCTTTCTCTCCAAACATGGTCTACCATACCAAATCTTTTATACTTTACTTTTGGATATAGCTTTCTTATATTTCCTGAGTTTAAATTTTAGACAGATTTACACCTGAAAATGTAAAATAATTTTTATTATAAAAAAAAAAATAAAATAGAATAAATCAGTCAATATGTTATGATAGCAATAAAAGTAAAAAAACAAAGAATGAGAATAATATTCTGAACTACTCTCAAGATTGTGAGATTTATTATTTCTGAGGATATACCCTATTGGTTAGCAATATAGAAAAAAAAAAAAATCACATAGCTGTCTTTATTTTTAATATTATTTTTCAATCCTTAAGTAGCTTAATCAGTTTTCTGAAAAATGTCTTTAACTATCCTTAATTGCCTATGAATTTCTGTATCACACTTTTCATTGCAATTGTGGTAAAAACATAACCTGCCTGCTAAATAGCCAGTACATGACTGAAGGCATAATCTACAGAGCTAGGATCAATTCAGACAATAATACTTTGGTTGCACCGAGATCAACTAGAAATTGCATTTTTACCATCATCAAATGATGCTAAACAATATTAAATAGAAAAACTGTACAACACTCTCAAAGTATTTTTGTTGATTAAAAAATCAACTATAAGAACCTTATCCATTAGATGTGAGATAGTTGCAAAAGCTAAATAATACTATGGAAATCAGAATAAGTTATTTTAAAACACTTAAATAACTTACTGAATAAAAGAAGTGAATTGATTGCAACATGTATACATAAAAGTAAAATAGTAAAATAGTTTTTATGAATATTTATATGTAATAACTATTAATGTACATAGCACTCATCATTTTTTATATATCTATAAACACACATAATTCCATATTATAGATTGTACTTAGATTATTTTATTATGTGCATATATGTAATTTCACCTTTTGTAAGTATAAGGCTAAATTCCAAATATATCGTCTTAACCTATAAATAAGTTAACATCATGAGAGCTAAGTTTATTTCATAAGACATTACTTATAATATATTTTAATAAGCACCAACTATTTCTATTACAACTAATGATGGTTTTTATGCAAAAAAGGGAGTTATTTCCCTTGATAAATAGTGTTTACGTAAATCCAAAGTTTTTAAAAATTATTTTAAATAATTTTTTTTAATTTTAATTTTTCGTCTTTCAAATTTAAGAAATTGACAGATATAAATTATAAATAATTAAATTAAAATATTATAACGATAATAAAATGAACAAGTCTAAACACACAATTTTAAATCAACATCAGAGGAATGCAAATTTCATAACGCTTAACAAGCAATGAGTATTCTGCACCTGAAGATTATGTATTCACATGAAACTCAGTGAATCTTGGTCTTTTCTTACAATGTATCACCCTTTTAATGTACCTTTAGTTTTGTAAAGCAATTATATAAATTTAGGTACCTCCACGAAATTGCTAAAAAAAAAGAGCATAGTCTGATGAAAAAGATGCCAAACTTTATGAAAACAAAATTTTATCGTCTAAATGCTTATGTTTTTATGAAGAGAAAAGACTAAAGTTTTTTTTTAATCATTTTTTAAAATTTTTGCTTCTTTTTAGAACATTCTAAATTTTGATTAAAAAAACCTTGTTTCTCTTTGTACCAACATGGGCTAGTAAATAACATAGATAATTTTTAGCACGTTTTTTTGGTATTACACACATTAATTTGGAAAATCTTGCAAAAATAAAAATAATTGTCAGATGTTAATGAAACTTTCAGAAACTATTCACAGATGATCGAAATTATTATAAATATGTTTTTTTTTTATTAAAGTCATGGCAGAAATATTTTTTATATATTTATTAACACCTCCATAACTAATTTTATGAAAAACTCTAGAAATTCGAGTGTGCAGAGCTTAGTGATTACAATAGTTAAAAGCACAAGGCTTTGAAGAATGCAAATCATGTTTTTTTTTTTTTTTTTTTTTTTAATTGGAGCCAACGTACCTGAAAATCAGCTCTGAATTGTAACATACAAAACTCAATAAAACAAATGTATTATTTAATTTCAAATGCTTTTATTTGTTTTTAGTTGTTTTTATGAATATGGACAATATTTTCTGAAAGCAAAAGATTTTTTCAATGAAAATTGTATTTTTAATACAATTATTTGTTATTTCTTTAATTATAATAGATTTTTACATTAAGTTTTTAAAAATATTATAACATTAGTTAAAAGCGACATCAACTTTTCAAAGTGTACAGATGAGATTGTCATTGTCTAGCGCTTTGAAAATTGTATCGTTTGGACCAATCAGATTAGCCATGGTAATTAAAAAATGTAATTTTTGTGCTTATAATCGGGCAGTAATTATAAAGTATGGAAGACCAACCAGAATACAATTTAGTTGCATTATTTGAGTTTAGCATTGTTCTCCGCTGTTAAGGCCTTTACTTTTGCGAAACACGTATGGAGAAGTTAATTTGATGTTTCAATTTCAACTGAGAAGGGTACCTATAAGTATCAGTATCATCTTATGAAATTTAACTACTGCTAAACTTTAATTTATATGATCTTATTTTTATGTTAATCTCAGTTATGACATTTTTCCATAAATGAAATATCAAAATTAATAATAAAATGAATGGAAATACAAATAACACAGTAAAATGTAATAAATGTACATAAAATTATAGTATTTTATGTACACTTCTGATAAAATTTCATAAGAAAGGTACCTATAAATTAATTAGATACCTTTTTCTTATGAAATTTAATCTCACTCTTAACAATCTTATTTTTTAATTTCTTTATATTTTCCATAAAGAATCGTAAACGTAAAAATGAAAGCTAAGTACAAAAAAAAAAAAATTAAAAAATTAGAGCGCTGAAAGTTTTCCTTAAAAGTAACGAGGTAAATAATTTGTTCACTTAAATCTAAATAATTTCACTCCCTTCCATCCGTAGAAAGAATTATCCTCCCGTAAGTTATCTAAACGTCATGAATCACATGCTGTCATCACTTGTCAAAGACGCGAAAGGTTATGACCTGCTTTGTTTTATTTTGAAATTACATTTTTTCGGCACAGAAGCTAAGCTAAGTTAAGCTTGGTTTAAAATATTTTAAATAAACATTATAATTTCTGATTTTATTAAAATCAGTTTTGAAAAAATGATAATTGATTTTTAAAAGAATATCAAAGTCAGATTTTCATCTTTTTTATCAAATGATTGAAAATGATTGATTATCTGTCCTTTTTTTTTTTTTTTTGACAAAAAAAAAAACAAGATTTTTAACGAAAATTTCGGACGTGCTAGTAACGATTAAAAAATGTAAAAAAATACCCCAAAAATACTTTGATCATTCCTCTTTAATAATAATATGAACATTAGATGATAAAAACTTGTTTTCGTCAAGTTTGGCGTCTTTTTCATCATGCTATCTCTGTTTACATTTTCGTAAACTGTAAATTGGTATTTTTCAAGCAATAAAATATAAACATTTGCCTCAAAACCCACTTGAACCACATATGTTCAATATTCATGTCAATTCATATCCAACAAAAGGGAAAACGAAATTGCAAAAAATTCAACTCTCAAGACTGTGTTAAAAATAATAACAATGAAAAGTGTGATACAGAAATTCATAGGCGTTTAAGGATAGTTAGACATTTTTCTGAAAACTGAATAAGCTACTAAGGGATTGAAAAATAAAGACAGCTATGTGATATCCACCTTCCTATATATGCAAGTTGTGGAGTGGTACGGGAATTGTTAAAGGGAGGTAAGAATGAACTGACAGTGGTTAACTCCCTTGAATATTTCAGCTACAAGTCTTGAAATTGTTAATCTTGATTATTTGTTTTCTATATTGCTGACCAAGAAGGTATATCCTCAGAAATAATAAATCTCACAATCTTGGGAGTAGTTCAGAATATTGATCTCATTCTTTGTTTTTTACTTTTATTGCTATCATTAACTAATTTTGACTTGACCCAAAGAGTTGTGAATTCAATACTGGCAGAGTGAACAAAATTTAGAGAGTTGAGTTATTAAAGGGAAATAGCTGAAACTGGAAATCCAGAAAAATTTACTCTTATAAAAGGTGTAGTTTGAAATTCCAATGTATATCATCTGAAGTATACCAGAGTGTACAATGGCTGAAATGTCATGAATATATCTATAAAGATGAGGGACAACAGTCTGAACAATGTAAATGGTGTAAATAAGTAAAATGATTTTAGATATTTCCTTTTCCCCAGGGGAGAACTGGACATCACTTTTATGTATTGGTTGCATAGCAGTTGGTGTTAGCATTGCAATTGGAGCAATCAGACTAAAATGTACATAAGGAATAGAAATTATAGAAGGACAATATATTGTATAAAAGCAGATCAACTTTTAAAGAATTGATCATTATTTGAAAAAAAAATTTACTTTTATATCTTGTTAAATTGGCAGGTTGTACTTATGTCTGCTACTCTCGATGTGGATAGGTTTGCTAATTATTTTGCTCAACCACTTGGTGAAGTATTTGAACCTGCGCCTGTCATTTCCGTGGATGGTAGTATATTCAGTGTCTCTGAATATTATATTGAAGATCTTAGCCAGCTAGGACCGGTGAGTTGCTTTTTTTTTATTTTACTATTTTGTTTTTTAGCATCTCACAAATGACAAAAAAAATAGAACTGTATTGGAGAATTTCTTGCCATTAATTTATCTTTATATTTTTGGTAATATTATAACATTATTAGAGTATGAACAAGTTTTGTAAATATTCAAGATTGATATAAAATATTAATCAAAATAGGAAGAGAAAATGTGAAAGAAGTTTCTGAGACTGTTCACAGAATGTATCTTGTATTTAATTAGTTTAAGGTGCTTTTTATTTATTTTATCTTTATATTATAACCTGTGTAATTGGCAAAATTCTTAAACAGAATGACAAAGTTCTCAAACAATAAGAACAGGAAAAATAATACTAAGCAAACAATATATATATATATATATATCAAAACTAGGCAAAGCAACAGTAATAATGCAAAAAGTTCACAAAGTAAGAATTGTGTTCACATGCTTTAAGACAAGTAAGAACAAAAATATGGCAAATGAGAATTGGTTTATTTTTATTGGTTAGGAAGAAATCCCAGCCTGTATCTTTGAGATTTGTCTATAAATTTGTTAGAGGGATATTCTTAGTAGTCATTCTCAGAGGAAACTTTGCTCCCCTCTTAAACGAAGAGATGAATGCACTTATTTCCCTTCCCTTATCCCTCTCACAAGAGTCAATAAATATAAACAAAATACAAATAAAATATTTACAATTTTTTTTTTTTTTTTTTTTTTTAACCTTTTAACATTTCAAATTTTTTAATATCACAATTTTTTTTTATTTGGCATTTTTTACATTTTTATTTTTAAATCATAATTTTCTTTTTTTTTTTTTTAAAGTATATTGTTTTTCATTAGATATTTTTTTAATCATAAAAGGGGAGGAAAAAGTGTTGGATAAAAAGTGGCAAGCAAAAAGTTCAGGATTGTGCTCCATTTAGAGCATTAAATTTTTTTTTATTTTACTCTATTGATAGGCTTTCTAAATAAATGGTGACATTTTGCTCTGATGGAATATAGTCTAGCTATATTGTGCCATTTAGAACTCTTTATAAGGTGGTAATTTATGTCAATATCTTTTGAACACTGGTGATAGATAAGGTTTTTAGCTAGAGATATAGTACCTTGCCCATTTTCATTTTAATTATGGTGTTTAATAATTGAATATGAAATTTTGCTTCTTGTATTGTGGTTGTTAATACCATGTATTCTGCTTAGCATTTTCACAATGCTACTATAAGTTGTTTTCTCATTTTCCAAGAAATCAGAGAACTCACTGTTTCATGATACTTGAAAACCATACATTCTGATACTATGGCAATCTTTTGAATTTCCCCAATCAGTAGAAAAGGCCTCTTAAGGGCTTAGTGGATTTATTAAACACTAGACAGTGTGTTTTTGTGCCTTTTTTAAATAGCGTCAAACTTGTTTGTCTCTTATCGAGTGATCTGTGGTTAGTTTTGTTGAATATTGTGATAATTTTTTCACAACATATATCTGGGCAAGTTGCAGTCATATTAGATTACTGATGGTTTCTTCATAATTTTTTATCTGCTGGTTCAGCATTGTTTTTGTTTAATGTAGTAATATCCATTTCACATGGCACTTATTGAAGTTTACAATCATGCATTCCTAATTTGGAAAGAATATTTTCTATATTTTTTGTTTGATTCATCTCTATTGGGTTATTTTTAAATGTAAATTGTAAACCTAGAAAGAAAAAAAGAAAGCTATCCAAGATCAATAATTTTTGAATTACATTGATTTGAAAAAAATGTTTTTTTTAATCACATCATCTCAAGCAAGGCAGAAATGCCACTAGTATGCAGGGGGTTACAGGGAGTGAAAGTGGGAGAAAAAGACTGGGCATAGGGAGGATTGAGGAAAGGACAAAAGATGAACGGGATTCAAGACGACAGCAAGTGGTGATTGATGTTTCATTTAAATTTTTGAAGATTTAGTTCTCAGGGAAGCAAGTAAACAGGAGTTTCATGTGCAAGAAAAGAAACTGTTGGAGTAGAAGTGGCATTTGCATTTAGCTATCTCAACAGTAAATGGGTAGATGCCAATCTAGTAGCAAGCTTAAATTCATGCAGTTGGGTCACCAAGGATAAAAGCTCATCAGAGCAGTTGTCATGAAAATATTTGTAGAAAAGACAGAGGAAAGCCACATCACATCAATGAGAAAGTGACTGAAGTTGAAATGCCAAGTCAGGATCAATTACATTACAGATCCTTCTTTGGATTTTGTCAAGAACCTTGATATGAATATCAGGAGCACCAGCCCAGATATAGCAGCAGTATTCAATGCACAGATAAATGGTAGATTTGTAAATGTGTAAAATGGACTCTGACGAGAAAAATTTTCTGACACAATGCAGTGACCCAACTTTCCTTGCAGTAGATGCAGCTATTGATTTGATGTAGTTGTTCTACTGCAAGTCAGTTGAAAATGTTAGGTCAAAAAGGTGCATTGTGTTGTTCTCGAGGACTCTAGTATCCGTTATGCTGATGGCAGACAGAAAAGTTTCTTTATGGTTGTTAAATGAGAGCAGTTTTGTTTTGGAGGCATTAAAATTTATGAGTCATTTCCTACCCCACGAAGATTGATGAAGATTAGAAGCAGCATAGGTTCTAGTATAAAGCCTTGGGAGACACCTATGTTTGTGTGAAAGTATTTGAAAGTGAACCTGTTCAAAATGACCTTCATTTTACAATTTGATAGAGACAACTTGATTAAATCGAACATTTGTCCTGAGATACTATAGCCCTGGAGTTTTTTGCGTAGAAGACCAGCATACTAAACTCTAACAAAAGCCTTCAAGATATCTAGAACCATAGCATGAGCTTTGCTGTTATGATCAAGAGCTTGATACACATATTCAGTGATGGCTGTTAACATATCAATGGTAAACCTGGTGAAATGGAAGCCATATTGTTTGTCTGAGAGGAGGTCATGAGAAGTAAGATGCTTAACCATTTCAGCATTAATTAGAGCCTCAAATACTTTGCTGAAAAGCGGTAAGAGACTAAAAGGATGATGATTTTAGGGATCAGAGGGTTCTCCAGAGTTCTTAAAGACTGGAGCTACAGAGGAGGAATTCCAACAAGCTGGAAGGCAGGAAGCAATGAGGCAATTGTAGAGTTTAGAGAGAACTGGAGTACAGTTCTTTATGATGACGACTGGGATCCCGTAACCACCACTTGCCTTATGGGAATATAATTTGGAAATGATGTCTGAAACCAGTGACAGGGTTATGCACATATCACTCAAGAGAGCCTCTTTTCTAGTGGGGAAATAAGGTGTGGGTACTCCAGATGAGTCGAGTGGAGTTGAAAGAGAACTTCTGAGCAAAGCACTCAGCTTTATCTACTTTAAATGTCAGGACTTCAAATTGATTGAATAGAAGAGGGCTTGACAATTTGCTGTTGTGCAATACACTTTTGCAGAGCTACCAATAATCTCTAGAACCAAACTTGTGAGAGTCTACATGTGGTTATATTCTGTCAGTAAACAGTAACTTCGCTTCTTTGAGGACTTGATTGCACTCATTACAAGCAGAGACTAATAGATGTCTGTTGCAATCAGACATGTCGCTCTGGTACAGCTGGAAGAAGTGATTCCTGTGGGCTATAGCAGCTGAACATGTAGGTGAGAACTAAGGAGATGAATGTGGTTTCACTTGGTATTTCTCTACTGGAATCAAAGCTTCGATGTCGGCTTTTACACAGGAGAACTCAGAGCCAAATTTTTGGACAGGATGATTAAAAACTTAATTCCAGGAGACATCACAAAGGAAGTCATGGAATGAATCCTGACCAGCTTCGTAATAACAGAAAGATATCCTGTTGGTAGGAGGTTCTTGGCTTTGTGGGAGAGCGGAAATAGATGTTTACAGACACTACAGCTTGATCAGAGTTGCCAAGAGGGCAGAGCTGCACAGTACGACATGAGTCCGGGATAGAGGCAAAAAAAGAGATCTAGAAGAGAATTGTGTCCAGCAGGATTACTGGGAAAATGTGTTGGGGAAGTCTATCACTTGCATGAGATTGAGTGACTGAAAAGTTCAGGGTTTGGATGCTAGTGAGGTGAGTGACAGTGATTAATCCACCTGTCATCATGAGCATTAAAGTCACCAAACACTAATATAGTTGAAAACTAGTGTATAGAGATTAACACAGAATTACAATATGCAGCAATGACGATGTTGTCAACTGAAATAACTGTAATCAGTATTTTTTTTTAAAGAGTGGAAGAAAAGGTTTCATGATAAACAATTCTGTATATTTGCAAGTAACCTTTACTAACAAACTAAAACTTGTATTGTTGCCATTTTTTATTTTTAATAGTGTAGACCCAGTGATTTCAAATGAGTTTTACCAGTCGGGAGTGTAGTTAATTCATATATATTGTTCATTTTTAGAGCGTTTATTTCACTTTCCATGGCCTCGCATCATTTCATAGTCAATTGAAGTCACAGTTTCATATTAGTATTGGGTATATATTAGACAGAAATAATGATAATCTATAGTGGGACTTACTACATTGTCCAAATTTTCAACAACAATGTTTTAAGTATTCAGACATTTTTTGCAACCTGCTTGGATATCTTATGTTTCTTAAAATAAATGCTATTCCTTTTAAAAACAAAAGACAAAAAAAAAAAAGAAACAAAAATCAGAATTACATTATTTTGACAAAATAAATGTGATTAATTCATTTTGCTAGCATTTATCACAGGAAGCAGTGATTTTTGTAAATAACATTAGTTATCTCCCTTGATATTTATGTAATTTATGTTTCCATATTGCACTTTGGTCAGACATATGACAAGTGAGTTTACATGAGCAGGTTGTTGCATAAATAAGGTGTTCTTTTTGTAATTATTTTTAAGAGATACAATCTTTAATAGAGCAAGTAAATTTGTAAACCATATTTGTCTTGGCTAGAGGATTTGAGTGTATCTACTAAATTAAATTATTTATTAATTGAGTGTAACTACTAAATTAAATTATTTTTATAACCATAGATTTTTATTATCTGTAATCTGTATGTATCTATGGATTATATTTTTATAACTATTTCATCTTGTTTACTGTTTGAGTGCATTTGATTGCAATAGAATAAATTGATGGTGGTGGGATTTCTATAATGTTAGGCACTGTTATAAGTCTTACTAATCCTCCTTAAAACTTCATCAATATCATTTGGTATGTAGTAGTATGTCCAATATAATTATCCATCAAGAATGTAGTTTCTTAAGAGAAATATGAATTGATAAATAATATTGATTCTCTGTAATTTAGATCTTGCAGGTGAGTTCTGGTTAAGGTTAGCTGTTTTAAATTTTTTATAATAGATAATTTAATTTTCATGTTCTTTTTCACTGGTTGTGGATTTCTTTATAATGTTTCTAAGAGAAAATTCCTCTTGCTTATAGTTAATGTGTATTTAGCTTTTATAGAAAATGTTAATGCTATTGTTTTTATCTGTATGGTCACTGTTGCTTTGGTTACCTTAGAAAGAAATAGTCTAATTTGGTGATCAATGAGGTACTTAAGAAAACCGTTATTAACTAGTGTCTTTCAAAAAAAAAAAACTGCTCAAAGTATCTTTTGCAGTTTTCTAGAGAATTGAAATTATTTGTCATTTATAGAATTTGACAAAGACTGAAATAAATGGTAATCTAAATGTACAATATCTGTTGAATAAAGACAGATGAGTGAAAACTTTCCCACTAAGCTGTAATAATTTTTAGCTCATCACCAAAGAAATATTCAGTCTGGTGTTATCCTGATTGAATCTTACACTGTTTCATGTAATTAATTCCACAAACTTTTCATTGATTGCTGCTTTCATTCTTATAGGATACAGTGTTTGTTCAAATCAATTATATTTTTCTCTATAAGGATCTCAGCATAAAGATCTCTCTTTCCAATCCCTTCATAAACAGAACATCACTTTATCACTTTTGAATAAAGATCAGCCTTTAGTTCAATTAACTGATTAATTTTGCTGGCTCTGCCATCTTGTGTCACATTGTAAAGTATAAACATTTTAATCATATATTACAAAACATTCTTTTCAAAAAACAAAACATTTTTAAGTTGTGATTTACATCCAGAAATACATACCAGTGTAGTTACCTATTTTTAAAGTAACATAGCCAAACTGATGCAAATGATTTTCACTGCTTGTTTGGGATATTTTGAGTATCTTCCATGTTGTATAATGTCGATTATTTGCTGATAATGTCTCGATTTTATCCGACAATAAAGTGTGGTTTAGTAAAAAATATTCATGAAACTTTACAGACCACTTTTGATATGTTCATTCATTCACAGAACCTTCTCCATAAATGACATAGATTAATTTTTGTGTCTGTTTCAAGGTTTTTAGCATAAGACATTGTTGATTATTTTCTTTCATCGTTACTGTTGGAGTCAGTAAACAAAAATAAGACAATTTTGATAATGAAAAAGAAAAAAAAATGCCTACTGACATAACAATTGCCACAATGTAACCAAGTGATTTATTTTTAATGGCAATTTCCTCTTACAAGAAAAATGGAACAAACCTTTTAGATTACTTAGTATTTGTTATGTGGCTTTCTAAAGAGAATCTCAATTTTTATTGTTTTTAAATATACTGCAGTGAGTACACACATCCTAAATCAAATTTTAATTCTATCTCATAGTATTATTTTTTGCATATCATTTGTAAAAACGAGATTAAAAAATTTCATTTTATTTTTGATTTACAATTTATCCTATTCACATCTTTTGTAAATATACAAATACACTTTCATTCAAATTGATGGTAAAGATGATTTATTGACAGATGAATATTATAAATTATAAGTTTGTTTAAATGATACTTTGCTTAGTAATGAGATTAATATTATTTGTTTGTGAAACATGCATCTTGATTTGCTGGTCTTATATATATATATATATATATATATATATATATATATATATATTATTATTTTTTTAATTTTTTCAGTTACCTAGGTTGGACCCTGAAAATCCTCATATAACTGAAGAAGCTCAGAACTTAGCAATTAAATTGATCCAACATTTTGATAAGTTGGAATCTAAGGAACAAGGGTAAGAAAGAAGAAAAAAAAATACAATCTTTATCCTATCTTGGAGAACTATTCTGTAGGGATTTCTTGCATGAATATTTAATTTATTAGGTTGGTGCAAAAATAATGTCGTTTTCTCACACAAAGTTGAACGTCAAAAACGACATTATGTTTGCACCAACCTAATAAAAAGCAAAATATCAAATTTATGAAGCTCTGACTTTAATTTTTGTTAAAATGTTAAATGTTATTAAATGAACTTTATTTGAAAAGACTGATAGAAAAGTGGAGGAGTCTTAAAGCAATCTTTTTAAAACTTGGCTTCATATTTTGAATATACATTTAAAAAAAAAAAAAAAATTTAGTTCCTGTCACACAGACCAAATGTTACAAGTTTTTTGTTACTTTATCACTATTTCCATGACAACTGTTCTGATGAGTTACATTCATTATTTCTGCCAGTTCTGACCTTCATAGCTATGACCTGCCATATCTTTTACACTGGAAAAAAATCTTCATTCCTTTTGTATTCCTTTGGTAAGAAGAAAGTTTAAATCGGATAAATGTTCACTTTCCTACAAATCCTCATATACTGCATTTCTTATTTAATCCTCTTACATGCATCACTCTTAATCAGTAACTTTCTACCTTGAGTGGCTCTTAGTAAAAAAAAAAATATTTTTATGAAATAAGCAAAACGTATTTATTGATACTTGTCTTTCATTACTAACATAGCAGCTTTGTTGAGAAATTAAAAAATCTTTTTAAAAATTTGTTCAGTGCTTTTAGAAAATTGAATTATATTTCTCCCAAAATTTCACTCTCCCCTTCACTGCCCCTGTGATTAAAACCCCATATATTTCTCTTTTCAGAGATAAATATTTTGACTCTGCTGTGCATGGGACTGTCTTGATCTTTCTGCCTGGTAAGTTGAATTAATTTCTTAAAATAAATGCTATTCCTTTTAAAAACAAAAAAAAACCCAAAATCAGAATTACATTATTTTGACAAAATAAATATAATCATGGAGCTCAATAGCTTGGGAAGGCAGTTCACATTGTGGTTTGAAAACTTATTTCAAACCTCTGCTGTCTTGTGGCTATATCCAGCCATAGAAAAGCCTTCAGAAGTAAACTTTGAGTTAAAATCCAGAGACATAGTCCCTGAGGCAGTTTGCTATTGTACCCAACTCATTCTGGCAGCTCTCAAACTGTAGTGACCTTGTTGTTCCTTTGGCCTAACCGGTGACATGGAGAAGGGGGATGTGCTACAAGGGCAACAGTCTGTCCTCCATATCACATCGCTTTGGCTTGCATCTTACCACACCACACTGCACCAAAACACCCTGCACTACACCTGGAGAGGACACTCCAGCTACGCGTTTGGTGTCAACACAATATGAATAATGGCAGTTACTAGTTATAAGCTACCACTTGATTGGCATAGAGCACAGTGCCAGGGGTCATTCTCATCGGTGGGAGAGATTTTCAGATTTCATTGGACAGCTACTGCCTGCCTCAAGCTGGGCAGCCCCCAGCCAGTTAGGTGTTGTCCTGCTACAGTCTGCCTTCTTCAATGGGTGCATGGAGATTAGGAAACATCCGACAAGCAGACTGCAACCTTTGCACCAGACAATAACAAGAATTTACGAAAAAAATCAAGTCTAAAACTGGGCTGTTGGAATGTCTGGACTATGCTGACTGGCCTCTCTGAAGATCCACAGGACATCAGCAACTCCAGGAAAACTGCCATCATCAACGGTGAGCTCAAAAGGCTTCATGTAGGCATCGCCACCCTACAGGAAACGCATCTGGCTAAATCTGAAGGCGAAGGACTACACATTCTTCTGGCTTGGGAAGAGCTCTGACGAACAATGCCAACATGGAGTGGGCTTCACAGTGAGGAACAGCCTGCTGAATATGGTAGAACCAGGAAGGCACCACTGCAGGCCCTATCACCCTCGTCAGTGTGTATGCCCTAACACTCTTTGCCACACCAGACACCAAGGACGAGTTTTATGACAAGATGGCAACCACCATCAGTAGTATCCTCAGAAAGGAACAACTTGTTCTCCAGGGCAACTTCAATGCCAGAGAGGGTGTGGATCATGACTCTTGGTCTTTGAGTCTTGGACAGTTTGGCATTGGCAAGATGAACGACAACGGCCAGAGACTGCTCAAGCTGTGCACTGACTTCTGCTTAGCCAACTCCTTCTTCAGGACCAAGCCCCATCACAAAGCACTGGCACCAGCTGGATCTCATACTGGTCAGATGAGCCGCCATCAAGAACATCCTTCACACACGTTCTTACCACAGCACAGACTGCGATCAAGCACCAGCCCAAGAGATTCCATCGTGGCAAGAAGCAGGGGAGTCCTCGCATTGATGTCAGCAAGATGAGCTAGCTAGACCTTGTGCAACAGTTTGTCAAGAGGTTTGAAAATGAGTGAGCAACCTCACGGACTGGAGACTCTGCCACAGAGAAGTGGGTACACCATGCATCGTACTGCCTTGGCTACCTTTCAAAGTCATATGACTGGTTTGAGACAGTCAACCGAATTGGCTCCTGTCATTGTGGCCAATTGTGCTGCTCTTGCAGAATACAAGTGGTCATTCAGCAAGAGAAACCTGCAGATACTCCAAGCTGCCAGGTGCAAAGCTCATCACACTGCCAGATGCTGTACCAACAAGTACTGGACAGAGGTTAGGAAAACCATCCAGCAGCAATTACAGGGAACATAAGAAAGATGTACGATGACATCAAGACAGCAATGGGACCAGTGCAGAACAAGACAGCTCCCCTCAAATCCATGTAAATCATCGTAGACAAGGGGCAACAAATTTTGAGATGGGTAGAACACTATTCCGACTATTCCAGGCAGAATGTTGTGACGACAACAACCCTTGATGCCATTGAGTGCCTGCCAGTCATGGAGGACCTTGATACTGAACTGACCATAGAGGAGCTTAGCAAGGACATTGCCAGCTTTGCTTCAGGGAAGCCCCCCCACCACCTGGTTGAGCACTGCAAGACTGCCCTACTGCTCCCATTGCACAAGGTCTTCTATCAGTGCTGGTAAAAAGGGGATGCACCTCAAGACTGCAGGAACTTGCCGAACGTGTTTACCCAGAGTTGCAGTGCGGTTTCTGAGCTGAAAGATCAACGGTAGACATGGTCTTCTCCCTCCACCAGCTCCAGAAGTGCAGAGAACAGGAGATGCCCCTGTACGTCACTTTTATTGATCTCACCAAGGCGTTCGGTCTCGTCAACAGAGAAGTCCTCTTCAGAATCCTGTTTAAGATTGGCTGCCCACCCAAGCAGCAGAGTTTGACTGAGTCATTCCACAGTGACATGTGGGGGACTGTGCAGTTCAATGGCAACACCTCTGAGCTTTTCAACATCTGCAGCAGGGTCAAAAAGGGCTGAGTCTTCACTCCTACTCTCTTTTGGATTTTCTTTGCATTGCTTCTGAAGCCTGCATTCGGCACATCAAGAGAAGAGATTTACATGGGTATGAGATCAGATGGCGGGTTGTTCAATCTCGCCTGCCTCAAAGCCTGGACCAAAGTACTTCCAAGAGACATGCTTTTTGCCGATGATGCGGCAGTAGTGATTCACACCCAGTGTGAACTTCAGACACTGATGAATCATTTCTTCCAGGCCTGCAGAGACTTCAGGCTGACCATCAGCCTGAAAAAGACAAATGTACTGGGACAAGGTACCGAAACACCACATGCCATCACCATTGATGACTATGAGCTCGGTGTGGTCCATCAGTTCACATACCTTGGCTCCACCATCACTGACAACCTCTCCTTAGACACAGAGATTGACAAAAGAATTGTGAAGGCAGCCACAACACTTGTGCACATCACAAAACATGTGTGACCAATCCCAAGCTGTTGGTGAAGACCAAGATGGCAGTGTACAACACCTGCGTTATCAGCACACTGCTATATGGAAGCAAGGCTTGGACCATGTACACCAGGCAAGAAAGGCGTCTGAACAACTTTTACATGAGAAGCATCTGCCGCATCCTGGGAATAGCATGGCAAGATAAGGTACCCAACACTGAGGTCCTGTCTTGAGCAGGTTTGCCCAGCATGTTCACACTGCTCAGACAGTGCAGACTAAGTTGGTTGAGGATCCACCACTCCTATCTGCCCACACATGTTCCACCAACCAGAAAGGAGGCTGTCCTGGGTAAGACAATAAACTACATCCAGCGGCAAGGCCTCTGATCAAGAGGTTTTGAGGATCGTGGAAGCACCTCTTAATTGCTGGTGTTCCCAGGTCCACCCTGACCTGGGGTGGTAGCATCTGTTAGGGTCCCAGTTATGGGTAATTAGTTAACACCCAAACTACGTCTGCATCCTGGGTATGATGATAAACTACATCCACATTCTGGGTATGATGATAAACTACATCCACATTCTGGGTATGACAATAAACTACAACAGTAAGGACTCTGATAATACTTTTTTGAAAAAATAAAGTTGCCAGCTATATGTTTTTTGAAAAATAATATTACCTCCTATACGTTTTTGAAAAAAATATAATATCAGCTATACATTTTTGAGGAAAAAAATATTAACAGAAATAGACTTTTGAAAAAAAAGAAAAATAAGTTGTCAGCATTAAATGACCCATTGAGGTTGATATGCCATAAAACAAGCCAAACCAAACCAGAAAAGAGGGACCCCACCCAGACAGGTTTTGGGTTGTCAGACTTTCAAAGAACCCTATTTTTATGGTTATCTAGAAACACTAACAAAACTTTGTTTGATAATTCAAAGGCGATCTGGAGACAGGATTCCTGAATATCCTGGTCATTAAATTGAATTAGAAGGAAAAGGAATCTATCTATTAATCTCCTAAGGATGTGAGAAATCATATTGCTACACTAGTACAGTTTGCATTTATTTATGTTAAAAAGTGTAAATTACCATTCTGTGATTTAGATTTTTGACATGGTAACATTGAAAACACGACCAATGACAAGAAATCAAATTTTAAATTTAACAAAAAACAAGCTTTATTTGTCTGAGGATTCTTTTATGTTTATATATCAGCATGAAATATATTTTGAAGTCCTTAAAATTGTATGCAATATTGATTCTCATAAAAAATTTTAACAGCAAATGCATATTCAATAAAAAAAAAATCTTAATTCATTTTGTATTGATAGGTTTGGTGGATATTGACAATTTATATGATAAGTTAAGAGAATTGTCCATCAGGCACAGGTGAGTGGCCAATTTCATTTTTTTTTATTTGAAGATATTTTATGCTGATAAGTAGAAGGGCAAGAATATATTACTAAATTATAAGAGTGAAAAGATGGTGAATCTTGCTTGTTAACACTTTGTAGCACATATTCTAGATTTTGTAGTAGATATGGAAAATGATACATTCAAATGTTTTGTTTGTATGATTTTTTATTATAAAATTGTTCAGTAATTTTGATTTATTTTATTTTTTCTGCCAGCATCAAAATTGTCACTAATAAGAAAGAATAGAAAAACAAGAAGTCTTGAATTTTTATGAAAGCATAAAAAAAAATTATTAATACTCTTCATGAAATGGTACATTTTCTATTATGTATTTTTCAAGAAGATATGTATAATACAATGCTTCTCAGCCTTTTTCTTTCATTGCCCAAAAGCACTCACCAGAAAAATCCTTTTTTACTTGATGTACATAAAACACTGCACAGAAAAAAAAACCCTGACAAATGAAGAGATATGCATTAAAATATAGGAAACAAATTGCATGTTTGATCAGTGTATTTATTTTAAACATGTCTAACATGATTTTAGTGGCTATTAAAAAGCCTATTAATTATTCACTATAGTTATTTCATCCAAAGGATGAAAAATGTCATTGATCTTTGAGAAAGGTATGAAGCCATTTCTTCTCCCTCCAGCTATGGGTTGAATAGCAGGACAGACTGGCTCCTATAGCCTTGGTTGGTGACCAGTCTACTGCAGAAAGAATTGGCAATCTACTGTGGGTAAATCTTCAGACACTCTTTTCCAACATGCCTTGAGCCTACATTGAAGAGTAGGCTCATAAATATTACAAGAATAATATCTCATCTTGATGCACAGTCTGCAACATTGTGGAGTAAATATTTTTTATTTCAATGTCTGATTACCCAAAGAAGAATGAATTTTATTTTGGGAAGCACTGGCAAGATGGGAGTGCATGCATGTGACTGATGCTGCAAAGCACATAAGGGATTAGTTTTCATAAAATGTTTTTTTCTGGTCTTTATTTGATGATTTCTAAAACAATGTTTTTCAAGATAATATCTTTGCAATAAATGGTAAAAGGAAAATAACATTAGGAAAATTATAATAATGAAATTGTAATTGTTTCAGAAAAGCAAATATATTTTTCTTTTGTATTGAAAATAGTTTTTCTTCACAAACCCTACAAAAGCTTAGCTTAGTTTGGCACAGATTTATAGATATAAAATGTTAAAAAAATTTGGACAATTTAAATTGGTTGATCAATCTGTTTATATGTTAAATTACTCAAATTTCCACTCTGTCACTAGATATTTCTGAAAGTTTCTGGGCATTTCAGCATGGTATAATTGTTAGCAAGCTTGTCTTGCTAGATCAATTATGACTGAGTAGTGAGTTTGGGCCTCACTGGGTGCTATATACTTAAAAGGTGTATAACCACCTCACTTTGAAACATTGGTTCCTGTACAGTATGAAGCTTGGTTAGTACCTAGATGGGTGACTGATTGGAATACTGGGTGTTGTAAGGTTGGATGTTTGGGTGGTGTTGTTAATCTGAGAGCCAAGTCCCAATTCTAGTTGGGTTCGTTATATTCACTTACATGTAAATACCCTTGGGAAAGGTATCAATCCACACCTTCACTATGTGTTAATTTTTAGGATTTGTATCACTAAATCATTACCCCCTCAAAAAAAAAAATTCTTACAATCTTAAATTATTTCCTGGCTTTAAATAATCTGCAAAGGGTTGATAAGCTATAGAAAAAAGAAAAAAAAAAAAATTTCACTCTCTCTTATTAATTTAGCTCCACACATGGAATCTTGTGATGTTGAACTTTTTAGCCATGAAGAAGAGTAATATATGGGTAGTTCAGATTTTAAATCAGAATATTTAAATATTTAAATATACAATAAGAAGAAATATTTCTGTCTGAATTTGTGGAGTAAGGAGTTATCATTATTTACATTGTTTATAGTCAGACTAGGTATTTACTCTGTTTTCCCACAAAGATGAGTTGTGACACAAGGTCAGTTTTTAAGGCGGGGACCCGAGCACGTACACCCAGGCTAGGAACGAAAATTGTCCACAGCCCTCACAACCGGCTGTTACGCTGGCCTTGGTGTGAGCACCAATCCCTCTCTCTGGTATAATGAGAGGATGCGGCCTTGGGCAGCTGTTCCCTAGGGATGGACACCTCTCAGTATAATTTTCCTCAGTTGCGACTCTGTCCTTTGACAGATCTGTTCCTGAGTGCACTCTGCCCAAAGACAGAGATGCGACGAAGAGATGATAAATAATGTGTTACAAACTTACACATTTTTTGTTTATAGTCAGACTAATATCAACACATTTTGGCCATTATGTCCTCTAGATTGAGAACAGTGTACACCACTATAGATTAAATAAAGGGTTCAACTTGAAATTCCCTCATGGTTACCTGGATTGGCAAACACATAATGATTGCTGGAAGATATAACTGGTGAAATGTTATAGCAACAAAGATGAGGACATTAGTTAAAATATAAATAAAGTATTAAAGTTAAAAAAAAAGAAAAATGTTCACTGTATTGTAATCAGTTTCTAGGAATTAACTAGTATCTTAGACCTCATGACACTCAGTTGAATACTCTAGGGTTGCACCAATCAGCATTTTCATTTTTAAAAAAATTTTTTGTTCAATAAATCGTTTTTTCTAGTTGATAATACTCATTTATTATATGACAGAATTTTCATCCTAGTCTTAAGAATCATTAATTCTCTTAGACATAAAAAAATGTACAGGTGTATCAGTGACAAGGGAAAGCTGAATTTCCAAGATTTCCTTGACCAAATTTTGCAAACTTCCCTGACTTTTTGCTATGTTAATCACCTCAAAATCCTCAAATTTGTTGACATCCCCTGACTTTGAGGATATTATTTTATTTTATTTATTCTTTCTGGGAACTGACAAAAATTTCAAATCATGTAAAAATCTGAAAGACTGAAAGAGAGAAAAACTGTATGTCACACAAATATATAGACAATATTATTAGGTTGGTGCAAAAATAATTTCGTTTTCTAACGTATGTTACTATGTGAGAAAACGAAATTATTTTTGCACCAACCTAATATAAAAGTCACTGCTGTATTTTCTTTTTTTTTTTTTTTTTTTTTTTTTTTTTGTAATCTTTTCAGTTCAAGCAAACCAATAAAGCCATTAAGAGGCATGGGGTTACTGAGTGTAAAAGAATATGAGTAAAAGAAAACCTTATTAAAGAGAGAAAACAATAGGAAGTAAGAAGACAGAAGATAACGATTAACATTGCATTTAAATTTTTGAAGGTCAAAGTTGACTGGGAAGCAAGAAGCCGTAAGAGTTCCACAAGCAAGATCTGCAAGAGAAGAAACTGTTAGCATAGAATTTGTGATTACATTTAGCTATTTTAACCATGTAATGATGAGACTTGCCACCAATCTAGAATTTTGCTTAAATTCATAAAGTCTAGGTACCAAAGAGGAAAGCTCATCAGAACAATTGCCATGATAATATTTATAGAAATGGCACAGTGAAGCTATATTACATAGATGGGAAAATAACTGAAGGCAAGATGCCTGGTCAAGACCAATATTGCAGATTCTTCTTTGGATTATATCAAGAATCTCTAAATATACAGCAGGAGCACCAGACCAGATGTGGCAGCAATATTCAATGTATGGATGAATGGTAAGCTTAGAAACGTATATGTATAAGATAGATTCTGGCAAGAAAAATTATCAAGCATGAAACAGTGAATCAACTTTCCTAACAGTAGACCTAGCAATTGATTTAAATATAATCTTTCCACTTCATGTCAGCAGAAAATTTTTGTCTGAGAAAGCATAATAAGTTACGCACCAGAAGGTTAGCATCAGCCATGCTGATGGAGAGCAAAAAGAGTTTTCTCAGACAATTAAAAAAAAGTGCAGTTTCATTTTGAAGGTGTTAAAATTAACAATCCATTCCTTACCCCAGTTAACAACAGATTGTAGATTATTTTTGAGATCAGCTGCCAATTTGGCCTTATCAAACTGATCAGACATCTCATTAAGACAGGAGTAAATAGTTGTCATCAACATAGATACTGAATTGAGGACTGATGACATCAGGAAGTTCATTGATGAAAATTAGGAACTATGGGGGACACCGGCATTAATCTAAAAAGATCTTGAAGAAAAATGACTTGAATGGCTATCATTCAAGACAAATTTCATTTTGTAATTTGATTAGAAAGATTGAATCAGATCAAAAATCTTTCTAGAACTACCATAATCTACAATCTTAAAATGTGCTTGCTTTTTAGCCCATCCTTTTCCAAAATAAATTAACAATTTATTTGACAGTTGTAGGTATATTGACTACTTACTTCACAGCATTATGATGAGCATATGTATTCTGAAGATATGATTGATTACAAGTGATGAGTTATTTTTGACACAGTAAAAATCGGTATTATATCACATAAAAAAATTATTGTGGTTTCAGCAACAAGAAATTCTGTGACATTTCAAAATTTGCAGGAACTTCCCTGACTTTGCTTGATTTTCAGTTTTCCCTGATCATTGGACTCCCTGAATATTCTCATAGTTTTTCATTAATGCTTGTTGACTATCTTTATTGAGAGTAATTAAATTATCAGTTAATTAGTGCAGTGTACCTCTGGTTTTCCATCAAATGTAAATTGACCTTGTGCATAAATCTAATAAATATTGAGAAATAGAAATTTTAAGAGTTTTATTTATGCTCAAGGGTTATATACTCAATGTTACAAGGGTTAATATTCCTAAGAATTCTGTTGAATAAATTACTGTATTTTTCCTAGTTTTTAATCCAGTGGTTCCCAACATTTTTCCCTAGGTACTCTTTTCACCTTTATTTAAAGAAAGTTTTTTTTTGCTTTTATAAATGTTTACCAAATGCAAGGCCCAAGTGCCACTCAAGGTAGAAAGTTACTGCTTGGAGATGTATTAGTGTAAGAAAGGGCAAGATAACAGGGAAGATGACATCTAATTCTAGACTTGAAGAGGTCAAGATTTAATTAGCAAATAAAATCTCAGAGTTCAAGCAGAAATGTTAGAAGTATAGAGTTGAAGTAAACTTTAGACGGGACTGGAAACATGGGATGAACCTCTACTCTTGTTCAAAAGACTGGGGAGTAGTATGAACCTGATTATAGGCAAACTGATTTTTTTTTTTTTTTAAGTCAGTTCACCCCAAGCAAGGTGATAATACCACAAAAATGCATTGAGTTACTGGGAATGAAAGAGAATGAGATTTTAGAAGGAACTGGGAACCTACTCCTAAGCAGGAAACCTCTACTCCTGTACAAAAGACTGGGGAGGAGTGTGAGCTGGATGATAGGCTAACCTATCTATTCCTATTGAGGAAAAATAAATAAATAGTAAATGAAATTACAGAGTTTAGGCAGAGATGTTAAAAGTATAAAGTAGACTTCAGAAGCTTTATTATTTCAGAATAGCATATTTCCATAGATTGTTTGAATAATAAAATGACAGCATTCTAGAATGATCAATATTTTAACAATTTGAATCTCTATTACCCTCTGAAATGCTAAGATGTGATTGATTTTGTGATAAGATGTGATTGATTTTTAAGTATTTGTTTTTCTTTTGTTTTTTTTTTATAAATGCATAATTTTGTTTTCTTTTCTTACAGGTTGTTTGTCATTCCCTTACATTCTTCAGTTACCATTGAAGAACAAAACAGAGTGTTTCAGCCAACACCTGAAGGTCACCGTAAGGTTAGACATTGCCTCAAATATTGATCTGTGTTAGAATAAAAATGTTAGACATTTGCCATATTTAAAGAGAAATATTTCATTTTGAAATTGTGATAAATCATTTAAAAAAAATTGATTTTTCTCAAATATAATTCTAAAAGAGTAACGAGAAGAAAATTTTATGAAAATGAAATTTCTTGTCGATATTATTTGTCAAATTGTAGCTGTAAGTTATATGGTGGAAATATAGTATTCCTAAAAAGAAATGACAATTTTGACACTGGAAAATGTGACAAGTATGCTTATAAAATTGTCAGTCAAGTAATTACACTGGGGAATTGATGTGTCAACAATAGACTTTATTTTAAATTATTTTCAGTGTTTTTCTTAATTCTGTTATTTGAATGTAATCATGTCATTGGTATGTCATATTCATATTTGAAAAACAGAATGATTTGATGTTTCAACAGTAACAATCCATTTTTGTTACTTGCTCAGAAGATAATTCAAACTGCTATGATAAAAATATCAGTCGAGATATGACAACCATTACGACATAGTTGTTTAGTAAACAAATTTAATGCAGCATTCAGTGAGAATTAAGCTTGCTTCAGTAACAAATTAAGCATGGTTATGATTGATCTAAAATTAGACATTTAAAAAATATTAAGCACAAAAGTAGTTATGAAAAAAAAAAATTCTTTCTAAACAAAATTTTACTGAAGCTACCTTTGTTAATATTTTAATATTTGACTAATTTTCATACTTTATATATTTACTAATTAACCAATAGTGGCAAAAATGACAGCAATATCTTATTATAATTTTGCTTGACCCTTCCTTAGTTAGCACAGCCCATTACACCCTGTAAATACCTCATAAATAGTGGACTATTCCGTTTTGATCATGTAGAAAAATGGCAAAGATATCTCAGGGATGCTACTTATTTTCAGTGATATAAAGAAAGAAAAACAAAAGTGTTTAATGTCTGTTTCAGTGAAATGAAAAAAGTTGTCAATTTTCAATATTTTCATTTGTACTCTTTTCTTAAAATAATGACCAACATACATATTTATGTCTGTTATTACAATAAGTTGTTAAGCTCAAATATTTAACAGATATTTTATTGTAGAACTTGCCGTGAGCTTATTCAATCATTAACTTAAGAATTAAGATTCATCAGAAAATGGTGAAATTTTCAGATATTTCATGATTATGTAATTTTATAATTACATTATACATATGAAATATCAAAAACTTTGTTGCAATGCATTTTCTTGATGTTCTATACTTCCTGAATATTAAACTAAAAGTAGAATTAAGTAAAGATAATGATGGACCCTCTGCTTTTTTCTCGTATAATAAATGAAAAACTTATAATAAATAAAAGTAGTTTTTAATATATACATACAGGGTGCGATGTGTAAATTGTCGCCATTTTATATTTTTAATTTTGCACATATGTGTTGTTGGTTTTTAATTTTGTTGACTGCACAGTATAATAGGGTCAGTTGGACACTGTCTGTGAAAAAAAGCACCCCATGATGCAATTCACTCTGCCAGAAATTTGGAAACAGCATGCTGTACTGCTTGGCATTTGCTCTGAAAGCTTCCATACGAACATTTCAGTGTGTTTGAGTGTCAATCTGAAGACAGTGCAGAGGATTCGCAAAGAGTTGGATGAGTCTAATGGTGCTTATGAAGGTATAGCAGCTCAGAAAACACACTCTGATCATTCTGATAAGAACTCCCAAATTTGTTGGTGAGGGCTTCATACTAAACCTGGAAGACCCTTTGTCTGACGACAGGATTCTACACCATGCCACACAAGCAGGAGAATCCAGTGATGTCTGTCAGACAATTTCTGCAGTCGCATTGCCTCTTACATCTGGCCACCTAACTCCCCAGACTGCAACCCCTTTGATTATTGTGTGTGGGGCACAGTTAAGTGAGAGACCGACAAAACTCTTATTGTAACACCAAAGTTGAACTGAAGGCAATGATTATAGCAGCATTCAACAACTTGGACAAAGAAACCATTCAGAAGAGTTGCAGGAGATTCTGAAGTTGTCTGGAGGCTATGATTGGAGCCAATGGTGATTTTATTGAATAAATTTACTCTTCAGTATTTCAAGATATTTTTGTGTGATTTTGGTAACTATATCCGTTAAAATGAGATGTCAGTGTTGTTTTCATTTTTGTGTAATTTAGGTGACAATTTATACATTGCACTCTGTATATTAAACATTTAAGTTAAAAAGCTTATTTTTCTATCATGCTGTTTTTTTGATTTTAATGCCGTATTAATAGAATAATAATGTATCTATTCTTTTTGTGATGTCAGATAAAACTGTTACAAACACAAAATGTGTGAAGGTGCTGAAAAGTTCAAATCCCAAACAAAGACCTCCATAATGAATTCTGATGGTTGGCCAACTTTTCTCTCCAGAATCTAACCTTATATATTTATAAGTCTACCTTTTGTCTATGTTTAGAATATTGTTGCCACATATGGCCACCTTGTTGGCTGGGGTTTCAGAATACACCGACTGCACCTCTGCAAATAGGTAAACCCCGTCCCCAATGAGGCGATCTGTTGGCAGTGGGTGGTGACCTGTTATACCTAGAGATGGGATCTTGGTGATTGAGGGCTTCAGGAAGAGAGATGGATTAACTCCCGAATCCCAACATATCACTTTGGCCTTTATCTGGGCTAGACAGGCAGTTGGAGAGGCCTTGATCCAAAGGTGTTGGATGTAGGGTCAATCATGCTCAGAAGATACAATTGTTCCAAACTATGTCTGAGCAAGTAGTTAACTTGGTAACTAAGATTTAGGAGGTTAAACAATTATTGACTCATCATAGTGTGACTATATTGACTGTATAGCACTGATCTGCCAAGGTGAATGAGCTTCCCCCTTGGCATTTTCCCTAGTAGTGCTCCGTGGTGGGTGGGGAGTATAGTCAATTTCATTATATGGAAATAGAAAGAAAAACCCAAGCTAAGAGACTTCACACAGCCAGATTCTGACCAAGAACAGCCTGATGTACCTTTTCCTAGGTTTATAATACTTGAATCTAGAGAGGAGATCCAACTAACCAAATTATCACCATTCCTGATACAGAAGGTTATATCCTCAATGGTTAATCCGAAATCGGTAAAAAAATTTAAAAAAAATGGAACCGTCCTGAGAGAAATATCAAATAAAAAAACGTGAACACACTATTAAAGACTAACAAATTTTATAACATCTGTATAAAAGCATACCCACATGAAAGATTGAAATCCTAGAGGTGTGGTTCAGAGTGGAAATCTATCACTTTGTATTATAGGAGAAATAAAAACCAAGTTAAAAAACAAACAAAATGTGATTGACGTCAAAAGGATAACAATTAAAAAACAAAATCAAATAATTAATACCAACACCTATATATTATCTTTCAATACTCTGACATCACTACCCAAAATTAAACTTGGATATTTAATAGCTAAAGTAGAAAAATATATTCTAAATCCAAGATGCTATAAATGTCAAAAATATGGGCATCTAAAGTATTGTACAAGAGAACAGGTATGTGCAAGATGTGGAGTAATAGAACCAAAACATGATGATACAACATAGAAAAATCAACTAAAATGTATGAACTGCAATGGAGATCGGAGCTGATGTTAAAGAGTGCAAGACCTGAGAAAAAGAAATAAGAACAAAAATCACTTGAAACATTACATTCCTGGATGCTAGAAGAATTATAGAATCCTCCTTTGCTTTTCAAAATTATGCAAAAATCACTGAAACACCACCAAATATAAATGAAAATCTAGGAAATGATTTAACAAAAAAACAAAACGGAAGCACAATTAACATTGATAAATGAATTGCAAAATCTCATTAAAGCCTTAAAAACCAGCCTAACAAATATGAAAATAGTTCTCTGTACCAAATTAAACCATAACTCTATAACTGAAGAAAAGGAAAAGAATGAAACACAAGTCAGTAAGAAAAAATTTAAATCCATATCAGACACAAAAGAAAAAGACATAGACCCAAAATAGCCAACAACAAAGAAATCTAAAAAATTTGAACAAATAGAAATTGAAGTGGATCCTTCATCCTCAACACATCATAAATGAGATGGCATAACTTAACAAAACAAAAATCTTATAATGGAAAGGAAATATTATTACTTAATACTCAATAAAAGGACATGAAAATCCTGTAAAAGTCAGAACATACACACACACTTAGTCAACATAATGGTACACAAAATTTTTCAATGGAATTGCCATGGGCTAAAAGCTAATTTTAATGAATTTTTATTACTGCTAACAAACTTATGTCCAGATGTTGTTTGTCTTCATGAAACCTTTTTAAAACAAGATAAAATAAATATTAAATATTATCAGATATTTAGTCATATATATGGGTCAGGACAAAAGGCCTATGGAGGAACTTCAATCCTCATTACAAACAGCATCCTCCAGAGCCAAATTAATATAACTATAAGCTTTCAGGCAGTTGCGGTTAGAGCCAGCCTGCATAAAACTAACATATGCTTGGTATATATACCACCAAAAGATCCCATTAATGAAGATGAGCTCCAATGTTTGATAGATCCAAGCCTTTTATTAGGAGACTTTAATTTCCACAATACTGCATGGGGAAATAAAGACACAAGCCTTAAGAGAAAAACCATGTAGAAACTTATAAATGAAAATGACTAAATCTACTAAATAAAGGAGCATATACACATATAAACTCTTTCTCAGGGTACTATTCAGCCATTAATCTAACTTTATGTGACCCAACAGTATATATGGGATATAAAAGATGAGACTTAAGGGAAATGACCATTTCTCAATCCTCCTAGAAAACATCAGACTAAGTAGTGAAAATATATCCTGCTGGAAAATGAACAAAGGAAACTGGGACAAATTCAAAGGACTTTGTAAAGAAAATTTGAACCAAAATGATAATATAGATTCAACAGGATTCTTTACAGAGATACTAATCACTGTAGCAAAGAAATGTATCCCCCAAAATTCAACACCAAGTAAACAAAACAGACCATGGTTCAATAGAAAATGTTTGCAAGCCATAAGAATACGAAAAGCATCTCTATAAAAATTTAACAAAGAATCTACAATGGTAAACTTAAACAATTACTAGTTACATAGAGAGCTATGGCTTGTAGATCAGTGAAAGAAGCCAAAAAAAAAAAAATAGAATGTTGGCAAAAATATGTCAACAAGCTAAACTCTTTGTCAAAAACAAAATCGGTATGGGAAATGGAAAGGAAAATAGCTAGGAAATACCAAACGACACCAATTGAGCATCTTTCCAAAAATAACAATGTTGTGACCAACAAAAAGGACATAGCAGATACATTAGCTGAAACTATTTAAAAAAAAATTCTTCCAAGTAAAAATACAGAAATCCACTGAGTTTATCAGAATTGAAATCATCCATAAAAAGATGCCATGACACAGCAGTTGGACCTTATGAAGTCCAATATGGGTTTCTAAGACAATTACCAGAAGAATCCTTAGAACTTCTTTTAAAAAATATACAATATGGATAAGTGGAAGTTTCCTAGATATTTGGAAACAAACTCCTATAATACCAGTCCCCAAAACCTGGAAAAGACAATTCTGACCTAGAAAACTAAAGACCTATTTCACTTGATCAGCTGTCTGTGTAAAACAATGGAATGAATGATAAATGACAGATTGATTTGGTACTTGGAGGTAAATAAGCTAATCATGGATCTACGATGTGGTTTCAGAAAGAAAAGAAGCATACTAGGTCACCTAATCCACTTGGAATCGCTTATAAGAGATGCTTTTGTTCAAAAAGAACACTTTACAGCAATCTTCTTTGACTTGGAGAAAGCTTATGATACTGCATAGAGATATGGTATCATGAGGGATCTGCATGCCCTTGGTCTGAAAGGCAGATTAGCAAAATTCTTACTAGCAGAAAATTCAAAGTCTAGGTTGGATCAACTCTGATCTATAAACCCAAGAAGAGAGAGTGCCCCAAGGCAGTATTTTATCAGTAACACTGTTCAGTATAAAAATAATATAGTAAAAAAGTTAACCTCCGGATAAGATGGACTTTTGTATGTAGATGATTTCCTCATTTTTTACAAATCCATACATATGCACACTATAGAAAGAAAATTTCAGCAGTGTCTTAATAAATTTAACCAATGAGCAACTGAAAATGTCTTTAGGTTTTCTAAAGCGGAATCTAAATGTATGCACTTTTGTCAAAAGAGAAAACTACACAATGATCCGACTCTAGGATGAAAAGACTGAAATACCAGTTGTAGATTAACATAAGTTCTTGGGAATAATATTTGATAAAAAGCTCATTTTTATCCCCCATTGGAAATATCTCAAGAAATACAGTAAAGCAATACAACTCCTTCATGTGGTGGCTAACACTGAATGGGGAGCAGACTGGAAAACTTTACAAACACATTACAGGACTCTAATTCAATCAAAACTAGATTATGGTAGCATTATATACAGTTTGTCAAGAAAATCCTATTTAAAATTCCTTGATTCTACCATTCACGGGGGTTTAAGGCTGGTACTTCGAGCTTTTAAAACCTCACCAGTTGAAAGTTTATATGCAGAAGCTGATGAAACTCCTAATCTTAGATGTGAAAAATTGGTGCTACAGTATTATACAAAACTAAAATCCTTTTCATCTAACCCTTCCTACAAAAATATTTTCTTCTCTCAACACAAAAATCTCTATAAACAAAAATAAAAAACTGTAAAATCATTTGGGCTTATTGAGGAATCTAAAATATAACTGACAACAGTCCATGGGAATATCACTCCTAACATTGCTCCCAGGACTATACAGTCTTCAAAAATAATATTGGACTTGTGCAAATTCCAAAAAACAAATATGCATCCTGTTAACTTTCAGGATGAATTTGATAAAATCAAAGAAAACTATTCCATTCACACAATCATCTTTACAGATGGGTCCAAATACAGAAATATAACAGGATATGCAGCAATATATCAGAATAAAATAAGCAGTAAGCACCTACTAGATGAAACCTCCTTCAATGCTGTGCTATAGATCTAGTGCTCAGCATTATTTCCATAAATAAAAACAAAAAAAATTATAATCTTTTCTGATTCACTATCAGTTCTAACAACCTGAAAAAATAAAAAACTGGACAACCCATTAATAGTCAATTTGCTAAATAAACTCCATTTAATATCTGTGTTGATAGATGTTGTGATGTGTTGGATCCTAAGTCACGTTGAAATAATTGGAAATGACAAAGCTGACTCAGCTGCTAAACATGTTGAAAATATGGAAATTGATCTGAACTTTTTGCACAGTCCTGAAGTGCCAAATAAACAGATTTATTAAACAAAAATGGCAACAGTGTTAGAGTAACAGTACTCCAAATAAATTACTACAAATAATACTTAGCAAATGGAAGCCAGGATACAGAAAATCCCAAAAAGAGGAGGTAGTATTGGCCTGCTTGTGTGTTGGTCATAAAAAAAATAAAAATTATACATGTATAACTACTGAAAGGGGAAGAACAACCAACATGCCCAACATGCAAAATGTATACACTATAAAACATGTATTCTGAATGTACAGCTCTTGCTCCATCTAAGAAGACTTTCTTCAATATTAACAAGATAAGGGAGCTCTTTGAAAGAGGAAGGATGGATAATGTAATTTCTCAAGAGTGGATTTATACCAAAAAATATAAACCTCTAAAAAAAATATATCTAAACCAACTAAAGTAGCTGATAAAACCCAAAGAAGAAACAGCAATATTATTCATCCTGGTCTTGCAGCTTGGCTTCAGTCACTTTCCCACCACCATAGGGTTGCCATTCTGTGCCTATTATATAAATATTTTGATGGTAATTGTTCAGATGAGCTCTTCACTATGGTACCTAGACATTTTGAATTTAAGCTCAGTACTAGACTGGTGTTGAGATTTCATCAATATGCAATTGAGTTGGTTAGATATTTAGATTATTAATGTTTCTGTTCCTAATTCTTCCACAACCTGTAATCCCTTGTGTCTTAGTGGTTTTACTGCCTTGTATGGGGTGATACTGATTAAAAAGTAAAAAAAAAGGTAAGAATAAATTTTTATTTAAACACATCAGTACACTTCCAAATGGTTCCCGTTGGTTGCATGCAGACCATCTAGACAATATGCCTAATTTCTGTTCAGTAAACTTCTTGTTGGATGTTAACATGACTTGGTGTTATTTTTTGTTGTGTAATTCGGCTTGAGCTGAGTGTCCAATTTGGTCTCTATAAATCAGGATACAAAATACACGTTTTGCAGTGTTGTCATTTTCAATAAGTACTTTTAACATCTACCTGAAAAGAGAATTAAAAAAGAATAAACTATGCATAAATTAAAACTTTATTAATATTTCTTTAACATGCAAAGAAGTCTATTGAATCTTAATTCATTGAAATATTAGAATACTTAAAATATTTAGAATTTTTAAGATTACTGGATAGTTAAAAAAAAAAAAAAAAAAAAAAAAATACATATAAAAAGTGGTGTTTACATTATATTTGTCATGGGATTTTATTACAATCAGTGATGCTCATAGGTTTTTAATGTAGTGAGTCCCTGGGATCCACAGGTGGTGATTTGGGTGAGTCCCTGTGAAATTCAATGGATCCTAACTAAAGTTTCTTAATAAATGTTTGTGTTAAACTACAAGGCTACAGATTAAGTTTTTTTTTTTTGTTTTTTATACTATCATCCCAAAAAACAATTTTAATTCTGCCAAATTACTTAACAGAACAACTTTTGTTTAATTAAATTAATAAATTCATAACAGAAACTGTATTAGCACTTAATCATTGGTCAATTAAGAAACTATATATTTTTGAGAATTATGACACATTTTTAAATTGGCAACAAAAATTTATATTTTTTCCATTGAAATTAAATTTAAAACAAAAATAGTATTTAAAGCAATGGTTCAATAAAATTCAGGTATGTCAAATAAATTATTTTTTTGTTTTTGAAACATTATAAAGTTTCTGTTAAGGTGACATTGATTACATCTCACCCACACATTCCAATGAAAGAAAGGAAGAACTAATAAAAAATATTTGAAAGATTAACATCAAATAATGTTTATATAGTGTTTATTATTTAAAATTATAAAAAAAAATATTCACCTCCTTACAATCTGTACCAACCCATACAGGAAAATTTCTTTTGATTGAAGTCATTTTTTGAGCTTTGTTAAATTTTATTTGATCAGTGAACTGAATTTTAAATACTAATGTCTCCACTTATCAGTTTAAACATTTTGCACTCATAGTTTTAAAAAGTATGATAACAACTGTTATGACGATATAACCCAACTTCCCCATTCACGATAATGGACGGACTGGTTGCTGATTAAGTACGACCACAGCGGACAGTCGGGGAGAACTTCGTTTGTAACACCTATTGAGGTTAGGATACTCTCGACTCTGTCTCTGTACTTGTCACACATACATCCGATTATAAAACTATTATTGAAAAGCTACACTTGGGTTTACTTTGTTTATTATATCTTGCACGAGATATAACAGCTGGCGACGAGGATTGTGCAACATACTTACTTGAAAAAAAAAAATATATATATATATATATATATATATAAGATCACGCATCAGTTGATGCCGAATAGGATTTCGAAAGCGGAGTCACAAGTCAAAAGGAAACTTTTTGAAAAGTAAGAAAATTTTTACTGTTAAATTGTGATTTAAAAAATATATATTGAACCGCGACTCAAATGCGAGCCCGGTCTAATAATTGATTATTCGAGTAAAAAGTACGGGTTGTAAAAATATTACGGCTGTAAATTGTCTGTTAACCGTTTAAAAAAAAAAAAAAAATTTTTTTTTTTTTTTTTGTCGAATTCTAAATAAAGTTAGGAGCAATTAGTCGAAATGACTAAAATGCTGTGTACAAGCTTGCAACAGCAACAACAACAGCACCAAGAGTTACAACAACAAATATTACAACAGCAAAAAAGTCTCGAAAAAATTCTGAAACAGACGACTGGAGAAAGAAAAAATGCTGTTTTTTCTGCCGAAGGAATAGCAAATTCATTATCCGAATTTATATATGAACCTGATTCGGGCATTACATTTCCAGCATACTTTAAACGTTTCGAAAATATATTTACCAAGAGATGTCAACATTGGTCGGATGAGGAACGAGTAACATTATTAGTCCAGAAACGAGAACAGGAAGTACTCAAACTTGATATTGCCCAGAAAACCAGAAGAAGTTTCATTTGAAGAAACTATAAGTATTCTGTCAAAAATATTTGACGAAAGGAATAGTCTGTTCCACACACGATACAGATGTTTAAACATCGTTAAAGCAGATTACAAGGATTTTCTGACATACGCGGGAACAGTGAACTCTCTGGTTGAACAATTCAAGTTAGAAGAAATTCCCAAAGATGTATTCAAGTGCCTAATTTTTCTTCAAGGACTAACTGATCCTAAAGAAATTAGGTCAAGAATATTAATAATGGTCGAGCAAGACTCGAACATAACATTACAAAGGGTGACCGAAGAATGCCAACGTCTCATAAACGTAAAAAGGGATAATACACAAATTGAGAAAAAAAGCGTTGCTAATGTTTGACACATAAAAACTCAAAAAACTCCAAAAGTCAAAAAGACAGAAAAATGTGAGACGTGTGGAAAAAATAACCATGCCAAAAACACGTGTTGGTACAAAAATAAATTCTGCCAATCGTGCGGAAATAAAAATCATACCAAAGACGTGTGTTGGTACAAAAATAAATTCTGCCAATCGTGCGGAAATAAAGGGCATAGATATTCAGTTTGCCGCAAGAAAATGAAATTACAAGATGTAAGCCTGGTATTATCAGAAAAAGAAATTCAGAACGGTAAAAACAGAAAGTACGTAGATGTACGTATGAATAATCATACAATTACTTTCCTATTGGATTCTGGTTCAGACATAAGCATCATTGATGAACAAACATGGAAAAATATTGGAAGACCAAAATTATCTGAAACCAAAAAAACCGCTAGAGGGGTTTCAGGAAAGAAATTAAACTTTAAGGGAGAATTAAAGTGCGATATTTCGTTATGCGGCAAGACTGCAAAAACGAAAGTGTATGTAATCCATGTCTTTTTGCAGTAGACTGGATAGTACTCTTTGATTTGTTTGAACTCCCAATTAACTTGTTTTGCAACGTAATAAACAGTGCAGAAAAACAAAAAAGTATTAAAAATGAAAAATTCATGAATGAATTAAAAGTAGAATATCCCAGAGTTTTTTCTGAGGGATTGGGTTTATGTAGTAAGACGGAAGTCAAATTTGAACTCAAGGAAAATGTGAAACCAATTTTTAAACCTAAGAGAAACGTTCCTTTTTCCTCCTTAGACACAATTAATAAGGAATTGGAAAGGCTAGAAAAAATGGGATAAAATACTAAAGCCTTTTTTTTGAACTGTAAGCATAATTTTTCCCCTCTTTCTGCTATCTCTCTACTTCTTTCACTCTCTCTGAACTGTTGTTGGAGTCCTTTTTAAGGGCTCGCCAAAGGGACGTTTTTGGCAGTCATTTTCAAGTTATACCTGTGAACTTTTACATCTGACTATTTTTTTTTGCCCCCCCCACCTCATTTTATTTTTTTTCTTTTCCCAACCTTTTGCGCCGAATTTGGCTGTTACCAAGCCAAATTTCAACAAACTTGGTTATCTTAAAACACTTAAATAACCCTAGCTTGTTAGACAAGAGAAATAAATTGATGGTTACATGTAGGCATAGAAATAAATATCTGCTTAAATACATTGATCCAGATTAATTTTTAATGTAAATTACAGTTTTTTTGTTTTTTTTAAAGAACAAGTAGTCTCCCTTTAATATAAAAATAAAAAATTAATATTCACAAGATAAAAATTTAATTTTTTTTTTCTTTTACATATATATATATAATATATATATAAATTTTAAATGCCAAATAAAATTTTTGACATTAAAAAAAAAGACTATAATCCCAGTATGATGTATGGCTGTGCCAACATTGCAATAGCCAGATATATTTTTAAAAATTTAAATTACGTAATGGTCAGTCTATACTGAGCACCTGAAGATAATGTTGTGTATGAAACTCTTTGTTGGTGAGGGATAATATGTATATTTAATATATTGTTAGTAGCTCTGTTGTATTATATCAACCACTGTTTTATTAACACTATATGTGTGAGATATATATATATATGTATGTATTTCTACCAAGATTTTCTAAAAAAGAAAAAGTAATTTAATTTCTTTCTGAATAAATCCTGAAAGTTTCATTAAAATCCCCAAATTATCTGATTTTTGCAAGAATTTCCAAATCAATGTGTTTTACACTGCAAATAGACAAGGTTCTAAAAAGGATTAAAAAATTCCTTTGATCTTCCCTTTTAATAATAACAAAGTTTTCACAATAAAAATTCATTTTTATTAAGTTTTGCTCATTTTTTAGTAAATCTTTGGTGGTACCTACTTTTTAGTATCATAAAGCAGACTAAACTTGTCCAATAATTACTTTTTTAAAAATTTATGTTGATTATTCTGATATGTTTTTCTTTCCATTTTTTCTATCTTTCTCTCTTCCCTTCTTCCTCTTATTGATTTTAATGAGGATTTCTACTACTCTATTTAGTATTTAAATATTTTTCTCTTTGAATTTTTCCTCTACAAGGTGATTCTGTCAACAAACATTGCAGAGAGTTCGATCACTGTTTCTGACATCAAATATGGTAAGGAATTTTCGTTTAAGCTTTGATAAACTTTTTTTTTTCCTTTTTATTTCATTACCTTTGAGCTAGTATACATCCTTTGACCATTAAAATAATGAAAACTGTGCAATATAATATTATAATTGTTCCTCCTTTTGTATGCCTGTTATGTCCTACCATTATCCAGATAAATAATGGATTGTTCTGTTTTGATTAGGTGGAATGATGAAATGTTTAGTTTTACTGGAAAAAAAAAAGAAAGATAATCAATGCCACTTTAAATTGCTTACCATCTGCTTCAGTGAAATGAAAGAAAGGCAGGAAATAGAAATGAACAGAAAGTAAAAAAATGAACAGAAGGGTAAAGAAAGAAAGAAAAATTGTTTGAAATGCAAAGAAGTGTGAATTATTTTAGATGATTTGTTACCATAGATAGCTCTTATCAAGTTATCGGTTTAATGCCATCAACATGCCTTACAATAGTGTATTATGCTTTTGTTAGAGTGCAGCAGCTTCTGTTCAAAAGAAATTTGCATATTTACTTTAGTGATAAAATTGTAAAGGTTAGCTAACACCTTACTGCATTTATATTAACACAAATGTAACAAAATAAACAACAAGAGAATAACAAAGTTCAAGGCAAAATATGCATTAACAATGAATAGATTATATACAATAACAAGTACAATATTTGTTGAGTGTAGTATTTTAAATTGTTGTGTTTGATGGTTTGAATCTCAATAATATTTTGGATCAAAAGGTTGTGTGTTATAATGTCTGTTCAAATATAAGAAAGTATATAACAGTATTTAGGTATTTACGGTGAATTTAAAACAGTTTATGCTTGCAAATAATTTGTGTAAATTTCAAAAGACTTACTGAGAGGTTGAAAGTGTTATCTTTCTTTGATCAAATATTTTATATTGAGTTTGGTTGCTGAGATTTAAACAAAAATTGGGTGGTAGGAAAATAAATTTCCACTTGAATCTGTTCCCGCTGACAGCTAACATGGAAACTGGAACAACACTTTGCTCAGGACTCTCTTTCCTGCACACCATAAACAACAGTACTATCACTCTTTTTCTGGAACACAGGTATCACCTTTACCAGTCTCAAAGAACAAACTCTTCTGGAACAAAAAGTCAGCTCTTTTTATCCTTCCTTGGTCTCTGGCAAGAAACCGAGATCTCTCACTTGTGTTAGCCTCATTCTCGCCAATAACGCATGTTCTGTATCACCTCAATATTAATTTGTCAGAGTTCACCTTGCAGGTCTATGATGTCTACAAGCACATGTACAGACAATTCGCCTTCTCTTGCTTCAGTGAGGTATGTCTCCACCACACTCCCCCAATCTCATCATCATAAATAGGGCACCTAGGGGCAGGTCTCTTCTGGCGGGTGCTCCTTTGAAGTGGAACAACACAGCCTTTGTTCTTAGGTAGACTGTCATCTGGAGTTTCACTGATCGCGTCAGCATCCGCTGGTAGACTACTGATGTTGGGCCATCATTTGGGGCACCCGACCCCAAATAAATAAACTGCTCACTCTCTTCTGTGTTGCTTTTTGCCACAGGTCTTTGACATGGTGAAGTACCCCATCAATCTGCACCTACTGCAGGCTGACAACTTTGGTTATGCGCTCCGTCCCAAACTTATACGTTATACCAATAAACCACCTCTAACACGGAACATTTTTTTTCTGGCCATGATAGTCTTAATACTTCTGTGGTTGTGTGCCACGATTCCATTTCTGGCTGGTGAATGTGCGCACCGTAACCTCAAGCACATGCCCCAGCTGCTTGCAAACTCCTTGAAGTGCCTGCAAGTGAAGGCAGTGTCATTGTCAGTTAATATTTCAGTTGGCGGGTTTTGTTCAAAGAAGATCGTCTCCAACTAGTGAATGAAGCCTCTTGCCGATGCAATGGCCACCACATTGCAAATCTGGAGGGACTGCAATCAACGAGCAGTAGAAAATGCCTGCCATTGTAATGGGTTATATCCATTGCTAATGTGCTCCAGTTCTCCACATCCAATTTTCCTTTCTTTCAATGAACTGGTGCTGGATCTATTGACTGGCAGGCCTCGCAGGCTTTAACAACTAATCTTTCCTTAGACACCAGAGGGTCGATAGATCAAGCAAAATGTAATGTCCATTTCACACCAGGATGTCCACTTTGGTGGTGGTTGTCGGTCACCCGACTCTCATTCAGCTAGCTCCCCATTGTGGTGTAATTCTCCGGTACCGGTTCTCCTCCCTACTTGTAATAGATCCAACCACATTTGTGGCACTCTGGTGAGACAATCTGCGCATTTTTGACAGGATTTCACTAGTGTTACATTTATGTTCAATCCATACTCTTCTGTCAATCCAGTGTTCCAAAGTGCTGACTCCCGAGCATTTCATCAGCCACCTTTGTTTTCACACATGCCTTCCCTGTCAGGGTGTCAGATATCCACCCATGCACCCATGCTGAATTGGTGACCACATGCAACACTGGCTTGCCATTGAAGGGCTAGATTGATGCGTTTGAGTACTGCATCTAGTTCAGCTAGATTGATATGCCTGGCATCTTTGGTCGGACGCAACCAACAAGCATCTTCAACAATGTTTCTATTTGCTTTCTAATGCCACTCCCGTGGCCAAAGAACTTGTATCCACCCAAACCTTCATCTCATTGCTATCCATGCACTACACTCCCCAACAGGGTCCATTTCACGTACTCTGGTCATTGTTTCCGCCAACATGCAATGTAGATAGGCATCTCTGACTTTGTTGGCCCAACTCTTGGTCACTGTGCTAGCTTGGTGCTTGATGAATGCAATTGCCACCCTAAGCCAGCCAGGGAAATGACCTACACGTTTCCCACAAAGGGAAAATATACATTGACGAGTTACCATGTTGGGAACTTCTAGGACCTTCCAATGGAGGGTGCTGTTCTCTACCCAGACCTGCAGGCTGAGGACACTAGTTCTGTCTCAACTGTCATGGGTCTTTACAGACTAAGTTGTAATCTAAAAAATGCTGTTGCATGTGTGCTGCAGAAACCAGGCTTTCATTGATAAAAATGTTCAACATAGACCGATGTGGCACTCTTTATTGCACGATTTTGGGACATTATTGCATCAACGACATATTTCATGGTGAGTGGTGCTATGTTTAGCCCAGACCCCAACTGTGTAAGGCAGAACTGCTTGCTCTTGAAAATGACCATTTGAAATGGCAACAACATTTTATCAATGTGGATTTGCAGGTAAGCATTTTGCAGATCTAAGAGCGACACATCAACTCCTTGTTGCCGCCATTCTCTAAGCTTTAGCGTGCATGCTTCCATAGTGGATGCCACCACAAATCCGTTTAATTCTAGGCAGTTGAGTACTGGCTGGAGCTTTTGCTTGTGCTCCTGCACGACCACCATCAAGGTAATCAGATCCTTGGGTGGGCCAAGTTCCTCCTCAGGTATGGCACCAACCACCCGTTATGCTGCCATAGTAAGAGTTCTCTCTCATATTGTTGTGGAGTCGTTTCATGGTGGAGGCTTGTATTTCAATGTCGTCCTAAATTAGGTTTGCCGTACAAAACGTTAGAACTTGGAAAATAAGAGTTAAGGACACAGCAATCTAGTTGTGATGGTTGATACTTCAATGTCCGATATCATCTGACTCGCTTAACACCACCTGTCCTGAACTGGCGACCGCTACTGCTACTTATTGTCTCTGGAAGAGTCCATTACCATAGAATAGGTAGTATAGCATCCCCCCCCTAAAACTTTATTCCGCCGGAGTAAAAAGTTTTCTTTATTTGTTTTTTTTTTTGTTTTTTTTTTTGTTTTTTTTTTTTTAAATTTTTTTTTTAGCAACATCGTAGCGTATCTCCTACGTTTTGGGTCCATTAGTTGCCTTTCTTTTTCTCCTAGATCGGCGTATCTCAGGTAAAAGCATTGCAGGCGTAGTTAGATCAAACGTATTGAAAATCACCTCCATCGGCGTTTTTTTTTTCTTCTTTTTTGTGGGACCGCTGTCAACCATGTCTGAAAAACGTCGTCTGATCTGGTTAACTGCATGCGAGTTTTTCCCCTTTCACCAAGTACGTCATATAGCCAATCCGCTTTTCTATTTTTTTATTTTTATATATATCTCCAAAGTGTTACCAGAAACAACCATCTGCTTTGCACTTCTTACAAATGGACTCCCAGTTTCTGTAGGTTCTTCTTGTTGACTGAAATCATTTAATAATACTGCATGTCCCTTGGTTGCCTGTAACTTGTTCCTCAATTTTTCTCGGTGTCAGCTTCATTTTTAATTTCTGGAGCTTGTTTTTCACGTATATTGTCGGTGTTAAGCATTCCATATTTTTAAATATGCCATTTTTCTCTAACCTGTTCAATTGAAGTGAACAGCACATTCCTTTTCTTTTTGAATACCGCCTGAGCACTTTGTTTTAGTTGGAATTTTGCCTCCATCTTGGTACACGTTCCCAAACCTGGAGAAAAAACAGTAGGAAAAGTTCCCTTTAGTTTTTGTAGTAATTTTTTGGCTTCGCAGTTTAAATTTTCAACCTTGTAACAGAAAGAATTTATTGGTAAATCCCCTATTGAAATTCTGTTATCCAATCTGTACCAAGTAAGTTCGTGGTATTTTCTATGACAAATAGTTTAGCTCTTCGCGTTTTTTTATTTAACGTGACGTTTGTAACAAATTCTCCAATAAATTGTATTTTTTCTCCTGTCACGGACCTTGCGATTTTATTTGTCTTCATTAAAGTTGGTTTTCCCAACTTCTTCCATGTATGCAAATTTATAATAGATAGGTCGGAACCAGTGTCGAGTTGCATTTTTATTTTTTTATTACTTATTTCGACGGTAACAAATTTTCTAGTTATTCCGTCGTTCACTTTGTAGGACTTTAATTTTCTTATTTTATTGTTTTTATTTTTTGACCTGCAGTGCGAGCTTTTATCCCCCACTCTTTCACAGTTGAAATATTTTTTATTCCTAAAATTGCAATATCTATACCAGTGAAGTTCACCGCAAGCAAAACATGGCTTCGGGAGTTTTTGTTTAGTTTTTCCTGGTATTTCACTTTTTGTTTGACAATACGCAATAGACTGACTTTCTTTTTTGTAACATATTTTCCTTACATGCGAAATGCCAGACTGTTCTATCTTTTTCGAGTCTTTCTTTATGCTAACATATCTTGTGCAGTCTTCCGCCAAACTCTGTACTGAAATCCTTGGTTCGTTTTCCAATTTTGAAAGTACCAATTTCCTTAATTCTGTGTCTCTTTCTGAAACTAACCCTTGAACAAATACTAAGCACTTAATTCTGCTAGTTTGAATTCTTCACAATGCTTGTTCACATTAGCTGCATACGTTATGAAGTCTTGTTCATCCTCTTTCATCAGATTCAAGCATTTCCACCTCTTGTGAAACAAAGATGTCTTTTTACTAAATAACTCACTTAATATATTTATCGCCTCGGTAAAAGTCAACTCGCTAGTTTTTTTTCGGTAAAATGTAGTTTACCAATTTGTTATGCTCAGCAGTTCCTAACTTGCTTAAAAGAAGTCTAACCTTCTTTCCTTCAGACCACGTGGGGCAGTCCTCGTTATACACGTCCGTATATTTTTTAAAATGCTCTTCAAAAGTTATCTCTTCTTCTGGACTCTATGTGAATATTTCAATCGAATTCCATATTGTATTCTCTGGGAAAGAATCATTTCGTAGATTTTTATCTTTCCTCTTCTCAGTTATTTCCAAAATTTTGTTTTGAAACTCCTTATGCATCTGTTCCATTTCTCGTTGAAACTGCATTTGTCTATTAAAGGTTTCCTCCTGAAGTTGCATCTGGAATGTTTTCTGTTGTTCCAATATCGTCTTCTGTTGTTCCGTCTGGAACTTAAAAAATTCCTGGAATATATTTTTGTATTCCTCCATCTTCGCAAAAAGTTTACACAATTCTTAAATATTGTAGAGGGGGGTCCAGAACGAATTTGTAATTCGTGACCTATTTGAGCAAACTGTCTTATCGAGAAAAAATAAAATTCTTTTCTCAGTTGAGAATACGACTGATTTTTTCATCACTAAGTTGATGTTTTGTCTTTTGAAAAAACTTAGCTAATTTTTTTTTTATATAAATCTGAGTTGTCGCTGAAAATTTGACGAGCAAAATTTTTTTCTTTCATATGAAAATGAATTTCGTTACTAAATAACGTAAGCGAAATTTTTTTTTTCACTATATGAAATGCAATCCCACGTACGCCACGTTTATTATGGCGGGTGAATTTTTTTTTTTTCACTTCTGTACGAGTTACTAATCCACGTTGACAAGTGTTGTAGAGTTAACGCAAAAATTTTTCTTTGTATCAGTTTCGGTCGCCAAAGTTGTTATAGTTAGGTGTACGAAAAGTTTTTTTTTTTCTTTCTCTGTCTGAGTTTCGAGTCACTTGTCGCCAAAAAATGCTGTTAGGCGTACGAAAAAGTTTTTTTTCTTCCTTTCTCCATCTGAGAAACGAATCCCTCGTCGTCAATGTTGTAGTAAAGTAACCGAAAAATTTTTCTTTTCCCATGTGAATTACTAATCCTTCATCGTCAAAATGTACTGTGGCGAACAAAATTTTTTTTTTCTCTTCGCAGGTATGAGTCTGAACACCTCGTCGCCAAAATATGTTGTGGTTGTCGTTTCACAGTCGAGGCTTGTATTTCAATAAGTCGTCCTAAATTAGGTTCGACGTACAAAACGTTAGAACTTGGAAAATAAGAGTTAAGGACACAGCAATCTAGTTGTGATGGTTGATACTTCAATGTCCGATATTGTCTGACTCTCTTAACACCACCTGCCCCGAACTGGCGACCGCTACTGCTACTTATTGTCTCTGGAAGAGTCCATTACCATAGAATAGGTAGTATAACACATATGCATCCCGGTCATGGTCGGTCGCAGTGTACTTTTGTACACTATTTGTCAGCTCATTGGGCAAGTGACCACTTGCCCATTTCCATGAGGCAGTCCACGTATTTTGACTCTGATTGAATGCCACACTGAAGTTGGGCTCATCAATTGAAATAGCAGCACATCCGTTCAAGTCTCTAAAGTGTGCTTCACCCAATTTGGTTAGGTGAATTCCTCGTAGCTCTTTGATTGCATTGATCCCAAGAAGTAGGTCAAAACCCAACAATTGTTCATCCACAACTAAGACCATGGAGAATTTGACACTTACAGGACATATTGAAGGCAAACAGTGAGTAAATGTGGCAGACGTGATGAGACAGGACCTGGGACGAGCACAACTGGTTGCCACTTGCCTTGTCTCCGCCAAAAAAAAGCCCATATTTGCTTAGCATGTAAAGCTACTGTAGTTGAAATGAGGGAGAAAAAAAGCACTTACCGCTCTGCCGTAATCTGTCCTCAGCCAGATAACATAAAAGAATGAGGGGGGACTTGCATTGCATTTTTATACAATAAAGATACAATGCATTATGGGACAGGGATGCAATGAATTATGGGATCGCATAAAGACGCAAGGGATTATGGGTATATGGACAAATATAAAAGTAACCAATTTTTCCCAGTGCTGGGTACTTGGAGTGACGTTCACAGTTGGCGGCTAGAAAGTGTTATGTTAGTGTGATTTTGAGACAGAACTCAAGGAATGACTCGAAGTTGGAATACCAGTTGGGAGAGCTTGAATTTACTCACCGGTTGCTGTTTTCTTTTTTTTTATTCTCCACAGTAAACTACCTAACAAGCTTGTGTAAATGGATGTGGAACAGTGAGTGAAAAGGATAATAAAAAGACAAACATTGCTAAGAGATACAGAAAAATAGAAAATCGTGTCCTGAAGAGACATGACACAAAAAGAAGTATACTGAAAATGTTTTTCTCATTTAAACTGTTGTATTTTTACCATATTAAGGTGATTATCAAGATCTTAAATGATTTCATAATATATTACACCTGATCATATTTCTTTTGTTACTTTCATTATAGTCATTGACTTTTGTCTAACCAAAAACTTGCTCTGTGATAGCCAGACAAATTTCACCAGCCTCCAAGTGGAATGGGCATCTAAAGCAAATTGTATTCAGCGCAAAGGTAAAGACTTTTTTTTTCTTTTAAAGATGATTAAGTACTTCTTTTTTATGTCATTGCCAATCATTTTGATTCCTGCTTTCAAACAAACTTTAGATTACATACATTTAAAGGACAGGCAGTAAATGTGAAAAAATAGGCCATTTGCTTCGTAGCCACCTGCAATTAAATTATTCCTTCATATTAATTACTTTATACTATCTACTCAAATGTAAATTTTCTGGCCTACAGATAATATAAAAAAATACATATAATGAAATTTTGAAAGAATAAAAAATCAAAGAATAATGAAAAAATGGAAATCTATCTTTCTGTTTAATAGTCCAAAAGTGCTGAAGCTTTCTAAATCATTATGTTTATATCTTGGTAGGTCGTGCTGGACGTGTGTGCAATGGCCGTGTATACAGACTTATCACTCGACACTTCTGGGATAATTACATTCCTGATTATAGCACACCCGAGATGCAGGTAGGATTGACAAAAAATTTATTTTGTTTAAGGAATCAGGAGTAATAAAAATTTAAATTTAAAAAAATTTTTTTTAAGATTACTATCTTACCTTTTTATTCATTTATTCTAATTTATTTTACCAGTTTTTTTTTTTGTAAGTCTTTTGATAAAACATGGGCAATATGATGCACCAGCAAACATAAAATTCATGCTGAATGTACTTTGAAATATTTCTGTACTCAAGTCATAAAGTACCTGTACTGGAAGGCTAAGGGCTAAAGTAAGACTATATGCAATTTTTCTAAAATTACAAAAATTCTTGCATCAAAAATATGCAGATATCAACAATTATGAAACAATAGATATATTCACAATTACTTTTACACTCCGTGCCAAATTATTATTGAGTTAACTTTTTTCTAATATTTCAAAAACTGTCCAATCAATTCTCACAAAATTTTCACACAATGTTGGCAACACTGACCTGTGCAAATTGAAATTTTCGTACTGATCTGTGCAATGTAAACAAACTGGCACCATATTTGTTATCAGCAAGGTGATTTGAGCGTGCCAAATTATTAGAAAGGTTTAGTAAAATTCCCAGAATTGAGCAAACAAAACGTTTATTAATGTGAACGTGAATGTTTATTATCGAAAGAAGCTAATAAATAAGATAATCAAACAAATAATAAAATACAAAGAAAGGCTCAGTTTTAAACAAATTAATAGGGAATGTGTTTTCCCTGTTTTGAAATTACTTGAAGAAGTTGACGATCCATAGAATTTGTTAATTGTAGGATGTCATCTGCTGTAATGCCACGAGATATATCAAGAATTGCTTTCCGCAACTCGGCGTTGCTCCTGAATTATCGTTCGTTGGCGTACAGACTTCGCTTCATAATGCTCCAAAGGTTTTCGATTGGGTTCAAACCCAGAGAATTTGCTGGCCACTTCATTTTTCGAGGTCCATCGAAGCCTGTTTCAAATATTCAGTAGTCTTGTGAGCAGCATGTGAGGGAGCATTATCTTGCATGAAAACAATGGCCCTTCTGAAGGCAACTCTTTGCCTTTTCATCCACAGTTCAAGATGCTTCTTCATAAATGCTATGTATGCATCAGCAGTCATTTTGACGCCATCTGGTACTCTCCATGGGCCCACTAATGTTTTTCCAATAATACCGCCTCTGATTATTATGCTTCCACCGCTTTGTTGGCGTCTCAAATGCTGATGGCGATTCTGTCCGTTCATTACCCAGACTTTGTACCATCTATCTGGCCCATCAAATGTTGCTCAAGTTTCGTCTGTGAACAAAACTTTAAAGAAGTCAATCTTCATATTGTCCTCGGCTCATTTCAATTGATTTTGAATATGATTTCTCGTCAACGGAGGCTTCGATACCGGTTTGTCTGTTGTTGCTATTTCCCTCAGATACTGACACTGAGTATTTTTAGACACAGTAGGATCCCCAATGCGACTGAAAAGCTCTTGACTCATAAGTCCAGGGTTCTTCGTGGCCTCTTGTTTAAGTTGTGACATGAGACGACGTGAAATAAACCTCGACTTGCCTTTATCTACCCTTTTACATACTTGTGTAGGGTTGGCGGTGAACTTTTTCACTGTTTGATGACACCTCCCTATCATTTTAGAAATTTTTAGGGTAGATTTATCTTTTGAGAATTCTGAGGGGATAGTTTTCTTTTCAGCATCACTTAAACTGCTTTTATGGCCCATCTTTTCACTAAATTCTTACACTTTTCTAATAATTTGACACTCTCAAATCACCGTGCTGATAACAAATATGGCACCAGTTTGTTTACATTGTGCAGATCAGTACGAAAATTTCAGTGATTGCGCAGATCAGTGTTGCTAACATTGTGTGAAAATTTTCTGTGAATTGATTGGACAGTTTTTGAAATATTAGAAAAAAGTTATCTTGATAATAATTTGGCATGCAGTGTAGAATAACAACAAAATTACATCTGGAGTTTCAAATAAAAACCTCAACCACAAAAGGAACAGTGTCAACTGAAAGTTGTGGGTGGATAAAAAGCCACTTACTGCCTGAGATAGGGTTAAAACCTTGCTTGTGTTATAAAATATTACATATATTATGTTCAAATAAACATTATTGAATTCCTTTCTTGTATACTCTTTTCAAAATATTTGATCTCTTTAAGTTTCAGATTCTTTAACCATTCAATACATCTTGCCATTTTTAGTTCTACATTTCATTTGTCAGGAAGCGTTAGTTGCATACATGTGGTTATAAATGTATACAGATCTTTAGTTCATCAATCACCAACTATTTTGACATTTATCTTTGAGTTTCTTTGCTATCATTTCAGAGATGTCCTTTGGATTTATTGGTGTTGCAGACAAAAATATTGGACTTAGGAGAACCAAAAGCAGTTCTTGCTCTGGCACTTTCACCGCCTAATTTGGAAGAAATTGAGCGAACAATTTTGAACCTGAAAGAAGTAAGTAACAATGCATTTGAAGAAAAAAAAGAGGCAGCATTCTTTCATATATACCTCCATCAATTTCAGTTGATTTTGTAGACTGTTTAGATAATTAGTGTTTTATCAACAATTTTTTTTCTTTTCTCTTTCAAACTGTAAATGTTAGAGATAAGGAAATTTTTTTTCCTAATATTGTTTCATCTTGAAAATCCTGTATTCTGTAGCTGTTTTTTTTATTTATGAAAAGTCTTATAAATAATTCTAAGTTTTAATTATAAAAAGATTAAAATATTCATATTTTGTACAGCAATTTCTTAAATATAGACATACAAGAAACTGTTATTCTCGTGAAGTCGAAAGGTAAGCCAATCTGTATAGCCATTACAGTAATTTATGTGCTAATGTCATAAAGCACAGACAAAGAAATAGGTAAGATTTATTACACACTATATAATACCAAAAGCCAATACAAACTGCAGGAAATTATCATCCTCACAAAAGACTTAGATGCAAATGTAGGAAAATAAAAACTAAAATAACAAATATAGACTTGGATTACACAATACACACAGAGAAGAATAGTTCCAATGGTGCACAACAAACGACCAAATAAGAACCAACACCTGGTTTCAAGAAAATCAATATGCTTGTGAACAGGAAAAAGCCCAGGAGGAATCATAAGTAAACAGACATACCTTCTAACAATCAATAAAATACTTGAATTTCTGCATTCTAAAACATATCCAAGTGTCAACTTTGTAAATGCTTATGTCCCAATCATATGCAAATAAAAAAAAAACAAACTCTAAATTTATAGTAGCAATAAACACCTGCAATATGTTTTTTCTGTCTCTCATCCGCAATACTTGTAGCCAAATCACAGTTCAAATGATAGTCTGTTGTAACAGTCCAACAGGCAACATAGAAACAACAAGATGAGGTCACAAATCCAACCTTCACTTCTCCCCAACAAAAACGAATACTTGTCCACCAAGCTCAGAAAAAATCCTACCCTCATAAGCAAAAAAACAATGGCTTTTATTCACCGAGCGATTTTTCTGATTGGCTACGTCTTTCAGGGGAGGAAAGAACATTAACATAGATTCTGATACTTAAAGTAGCAGATTTTTGCTAACTATTTTCAGTAATTTTCCTTTGGCAGATCACACACAAAACAGAAACTCTTTTTCGAGGTAGGTGAGATTATCTCTCTTTCACTACAGCGAAAGATAACCTGACAAAAATTAAAGAAACCTGAATTAATGTCTAAATGGTGTGACAGATTACAAAATAATTTGATTTGTTGACAAATGTATGATGTAGAAGTTAAGAAAAATTATAAAAACTTGGGAGAAGTCAGTAACTCTAAGTGGAACACTTTCAGGGAAGCAGGGGAGTGATGTTGGCAATAGATGTCACCCCAAAGGAAAAGAGATGAAAAAAAACAAAGAACTAGATGACAGATGAGATTCTTGAATTAATGAAAAAGTGACATCAGATAAAGTCAACCAATAACAGAGAATATAGGATGTTAAATGAAGACATTAAAAATAGATGCAAACAAGCAAAAGATGAATAACTCAATGAGAAGTGTGTAGAAATAGAAACACTATAAAACAGACATAGTAGGCCATTGTAGAAAGATAAAATATATCGACAGAAAATGTCCTCATTGATAGGATGTGTGAGGTCTAAAAAAAGGAACACTCATAATAGATAAAAGATACTTAGCAGAAAGAATGCATACATTCCATGACAACAGAGGAACAAAACTGACAATATATATAAAAACATAGAAAGACCAGTTGTACTAAAATTTGAAGTAAAATTAGCACTGGCCCAAATGAACAGGAACAAAGTAGAAGAATTAGATGGGATGGTAATAGAGATTCTGTCATGTGTGATGATTTTGGGATCAATAAGATTACTGAAATAATAAAGGAAATATGACAATAGTGAAATACCAAAAGACCTAAGTAAATCTATCTTTATAGTGATGCCAAAGAAGCCAAATTAATGTAAACTCTAATGGACAGTCAACTTAACGAGTCACATAACATATTGTTAAAATTCTAATGACTAGAGATCATAGCAGAATTAAACTAGATAGGAAGTTGTAAAGTGCCATGAACATTGTCCTGAAAGGACTTGCTATATAAAAGAAAACATTAAGTTAATATGATGGCTGTCTATGAATATTTTTGTTTTAAAATAAAAATTTTGAATCAGTGGATCAGGGAATTTTGTTTTTCTAGTTTATAAAAGTATCAGTTTGCTAAATCATTTTAAAATAGTAGAAACATTTTCATGAATTTTCTTTATAGACCATCATGACTAATGGTCTGGACAATATTTGCAACAATGATCCTGGATTTGATTGGTCCTTGAGTTTGCATGCCAATTTATATTTTACCAAATAGGTTTTTCAGGACTAAATTGCAAGATGACTTCTGAGTGATCAATGAATTCAGAGTTGTTATTCTAGACTGGTTGCCAACATAGGCTAGACTGCTAGTCTAACCCTATAATTTTTCCTTTAGCTGGCGGAGGAAGAATTAGTGAATTAATACCTTTGCAGCACAATAGGTAAATCCCAGCTGACTATCTAAACGCAAAATTAATTAGGCTCTAAGCGAAGTTATTAGTCAGAAATGTCATGTGTTGTGTTTTTTTATGGCCTGGTGTTCAAAACATCAACCCACTTGACCCAGTGGGAAGAAAATAATAAACAAATAAAAATGTGGAGTCAAGTGAAGCCAGATGTTTCCATTTGTATCCTTATATAAATAGAGGCTTTATGGTGGGAGCAAGAGAACTGTCCATCTAATCAGCCTTTGTGCACACTGACATGAACAAGGAGCAAAACATGGCATGGGGATTGATTTATCCTGTTGGTGAAAGGCTGAGAGAGAAGCCCCATTGTATATTCACACCTTTCTCAAGGGCATTAGTGTGAGGTGAATATAAATACTTTCAATTCAAATTTGAACTTGGCTGACTGATTCCATTTTTCATGCTGTTAACCATTAAGACACTTGTGTATCCATTTTAGAATTTCATATTGGTAATACTTACCTGAATCAAAATTATGGTAACCATATTTTACTAAATTTTGGGGAAAATGATTTAATTTTAGATTGGAGCCATTTGTATGCCTTTGGATGGAATTCATAAACGGTATGATGGAGACTTGACCTATTTGGGACGTGTGATTGCTGCTTTGCCTGTTGATGTCAAAGTTGGAAAACTACTGGTTCTTGGTCATGTCTTTGGATTTCTCAAGGAATGCTTAATTCTTGGTAAGTATTTTGTGCAAGATAAAAAAAAACAAACTATTATTAATGGGAATAATCTGAACTGTTTTAGTCTATTCAAATATTAAGATCTCTTTGAGATAAATTATGCCTTGATTTTTATATTTTACAGTCCTTCTGATTACTAAAGCCCATATTGTTTTAATTGATATTGAGTCTATTTCAGAATTGTGTAAGCTTTTGTGTGCTGATACCAGTTTAGCTGTTTGTCTAAGCGTCTTTCTCTATGTCCAGCATATAGTTAAATGCAAAGAGAGTTCTTGATTGTTTTTCATAAAAATTGTTAGTCATTTATTTTATTTTTTTCAAGTTCAAACTAGAAACTGAAATTAAGACAGTGAATTTGTTTTTACTGTTTTTTCTTCCATTTTCTTTTCAGGTGCTGCCCTCTCTCTCAGAAGTATCATCTCTCGACCTTACAAGAAATATTTGGAATCTTATCAGTAAGTGCTATACTAATTTTTGATTATGATTTTACATTTGACATGACCTCTATGGATAAATTGTCATCTAAATTATGCAAAAATGAAAATAATACTGACATCTCATTTTAACAGATATATTTACCAAAATTACACAAAAATATCTTGAATTACTAAAGAGTAAATTTATTCAATAAAGTCACCATTGGCTTCAACCCTGGTCTCCAGATGAATCTTCTGTACTGTCCACATATTGACAACCCAAACACACTGAAATATTTGTATTGGAGCTTCTGGCACGAATGCCAAGCAGTACAGCATGCCATTTCCAAGTGGAGGGAATTGTGTCATGGTGCTCCTTTTCTCACAACTGACCATACTATACTGTGCAGTTGACAAAAGCAAACAATGAGCACATGCAAAATTAAAAATATAAAATGGCAGCAATTAACTCTGTGTGTGTGTATATATATATATATATATATATATATATAGTACAGATAATAAATCTGTTGTTATATAATCCAAGTGGATCCTAGGAATATAAATATTAAAACTGATCCCCAAAAAGAGTTCAATGTATTTATTATTGCAAAAAGTACTACACAATAAAATCCGAAATCACCTCATATAGGGAATGAGCTTGTTTTGACAGATGGTGAAGTCTGTTTCATCGGAAACGTTGAACTGTCTTGCAAGTTCACCACACGTTAGACTACTGTCCTCTTCAATGGCCGCCTTCAGGCTTCGTCATTCAAGACCTGTGGTCGTCCACTGTGAGGCTCATCATGGAGAGACAAATCTCCTGACTTGAATTTTCAAAACCAACGCCTTGCAGTACGTTCATCCACAGCACTATCCCCAAACGCTTGACATATGCGGCGACTTGATGCAGCTGTGGTTACCTTGTAGAATTTGGAATCTTAAATCTAATGTTCTATCCTGCCTGTTGCTGTCACACTTGACTGCATTCATTGTGGCTTCTCAGTGCTACAGCCATGGAAGCCTTCCTGTCTATTGTCATTCATTATTAATGCCTTCTAGGTTATTGTGCATAATTATCACATTTCATTATTTAGTTGTAAAACATGATGAAAATTCAATTAATAAAGAATCAAATTTTTCAAAATTTACTTTTTATTTTTGTTAATATTTTTATTTTTTTCAGACGCAAATTTGGTTGGGCTGATGGTTCTTTTAGTGACTGTATTGCAATTGTCAATGTTTACAAGGTAAGTTAGTCTCATGCTTTATGGCATGTAAAGTTTCAGGAAACTCACTGAAAATTCAAAATTCATTCTGCCTTTAAAACATTTGTTTATTATGGAATTTTATACTGAAACCTGGAAAATCGTCAAAATTTTTTATATTTTCATTCAATTATTTGTTCAAAGTAGAATATTCTTGTGAAGACCATTTCTTTTTGTTTTTCAATCAAGATTGTCATGTCTGAAACCAAAAGTTGCTCTTAGCTTTTTCATCTGATAAAATTATGACTTATATATAGGTTAGCTTGCTGACTGCTGGCTTCAGCTGGTAAGTTTCAAAATAGTATCAGCTCAATCTACAGAGGCCAACCCCCCAGTCAGTACTTCTCTCTCGGGAGGGGGCTAGGGCAATTACCAATTTATACTTAATTAAAAATTAAAAATTACTTTGAAAATAGTCCACCAATTAAACTGGAAATTACTTTGTTCTCAATGTTACAGTTTTTTAATTGTATTGTGCTAACAAAATTTTACAGTGATCTGGTATTACATTAATAATCAAATAGAAATTGGGTTTTATTAATCTAAATGAAGGATATCTCATGGGGAAAATAGCCTAGAAGATTAAAGCATTGGTTATTTAATGTAGTGGCATAGTAATTTAAAGTTCAATACTCTGTAGTACAAACATTCTAAATTACTGGAAACAAGATGAGCAATAACTGGATGCAGTATTAAAAGACAATGAAGATATCTCTCAACATAGTGGAATGAGAACAATCTACCCCATAGATTGAAAGAAATGTTCAATTTGAAGTTCCTTGAAGCCTATTGAGATTGCGGTAAACCTGAAGAAGACTAGAGTGCACAATAGCCAAAACATTGTGATTACAACAACAAAGTTGAAGACATTAGTCTGACTGTGTGGTGAACTGTCCAATAGAGGCAAGCGAGCCAGAGTGGCTTGCATCTGGTGCATAGGAAAATAAGGGTCTTACCTCGACATTTGGCACATAGCATCGGCAAGTTTGCTCTTTGGAAATGGCATTACTCTTCCATCTAGTGATTCCAGCAGTATGTGCGGTAACAAGGGTTTTTGTACAGTCTGGCATGCTTCGACCAATAGCAAGTTGTGCTCTTGTGAGTTGAACTCGAGGAGGCTATTTACCTGGGTAACCGAGAATAAAAGCAAAGAACGCTGATTGGTTGGTCGATTGCAGTGTTGGCCTGATAAAAGAAGGCTAAAGCAGCGAGAAGGGGTGGGGACGGATTTTACGTTTTGAAGTGTTCGGAAAGAATGGCGGATTGAACTAGTGATATCTTGAATTGTACAAGCAACATCTTAATAATAGACTCATTTAAGCGACAGACTGTAAATAGTATAAATAACTCCTCATCCCAGAAATTCAGAAAGAACCATATTAAACTTTTACAATAAACTATCACTTAACTAAAAATGTATTTATTCATTTGCTTAATGTTTTTTGGTTGTTCTACTTCTGTTTTACAGGCATGGGAGAGTAACTGGTCTCGTGGGATTTTCAAACGCAGGGGACAATCAGAGGCTGAGTGGGGAAAGAGTAACTTCATTCAAATCAAGAGAATTCGGGAGGTAATTTTTTTTTTACCTTTTGAGTTGTGTATAAGTAGAATGGTAATAAAGAAATATAAAGTTATTTTTTCAGAGTTGTTTCATTTTGTTTTATATATTTTGATTAGCATATGCAAGAATTTTAGATGGAAAATGATTTTTCTATCTAAATCTGTGCATCCATATCTTTTGGAGAGTTTAAATTATGAAAAAAGTTAAGGGATTTAACATTACAAGTGTATGTATGAAATGCAAAGTGCGTTGATATGTCCCCCTCATCCATTTTTGTTAAAAGAATTAAAAATTAGTTACTTGAAATAAACATTACAGGCATAAAAATTAAATTTTTCTTTTTTTTTTTTTTCACTCTAGTTTTTTTTTTACCTGCTGTTTTTACCCCCCCCCTTTTTTTTTGCTGCCATTTTTCATTTATTTTTTATTTTCTTTCCTCCTTGGACGTTTTTTGTTATTTTTTTTTTCTTAGACATTTTTTGTTTCTTTTTTTTTTTCTTGCCCGTTTTTTGTCTGTTTTTTATTTCTTTTTACCTGCTGCTTTTTGTTTCTTTTTTCTTTTCCTGGTCATTTTTCTTATTTTTTGTGGACATTTTTTTTTTTTTTTTTTTTTTTTTTTGCACCAGGTTTTCTGTTTTTTTTTTTTTTATACTCCATCTTTTTTATCTTTTTACTCTCCAGTCTCTTTGATCTTTCCCTTCGTTTTTTTTTTTTTTTTCTGCCATGTTTTTGGTCTTTATCTTCAGTTCATTTTGTCTTTCTTGTTTTTTGGTTCTTTTATTAGCTTCTTTTTTTTCTTTAAATTATCTGAAGATCTGGATATAAAATGAAAATGAATTTGTAAATATTTCATAATATTTGTTACAATTATGAAATTGCTCTGATATAATCTTACCTTTGTAATTCTGAATTAAGTCTTTGTTAGCATTCCACAAATTATTCAATTGTTGCACTTTTTATCATTACATTTTAACTACTATTCTATTATATTACTGGTGATGGTATTTGGGTATAGAGTACATGCAACCAGATTTTATTCTGATTATTGTTTGTGGGAATATTTGATGTTTAAATCTAAAACCATCTGTGATATAAAATCCAATTGGATGAATAAAAGACTTGAGGAAAGCCCAAGAACATTAATTCAAATGTGCTTTAGAAATGGCTAAATAACATGTGGAATAATCAATAATCAATTTCCTTGGAATATGATTTTTCTAATTGCAGGATGAAAGGAATAGTCTGAATGTAATTTCCTTTGTTATTTTATCTTTTTTAATAATAATATATTTTTTTGTGGAGGAGGATACTTCATAATTTTGAAGTGATTTGTCTTTATTAAATATGACAAAACCACTGCATTTTGAAATAATAAACTACACAGTCCTGATTCCAATGCATTTGCCTGCAATACTTCAAATTTCATCTCTTTTTTTTTTTTTTTTTAGGTAGCTGATTTAATTCGAGAATTGGAATGTCGTCTGGCAAAATTCAACATTCGCATACCAAAGGAAAGCCCATCTTCTAAGAAGGAACTTAATGATCCAGAAGAAAAATTATTGTTTAAGGTTTGAATTTATTTTTAAGTTTTATTTATTTTTATATCAGTTTATTGCCATATGAAGCACTTGTGTGTCTTGCAACATGTTGTGTATTGTCTGTGGTGCACATGTGCATCCATTCCATGGTTTTATTTACACCAATATAAACAGCTATGGCAAAAAATCTGTCATGTTATTTTTCTATTATGACTTGTAGAGCATTTTTCTTTCTCTAAAAACTATCACGATGACCAAATGTATCATGTGATACTGTAATGTTACTAATGTAAAGACTAATAGCACAGGACTAAATCTCTCGTACAATTCATCTCTGGACTTCTTCAATTAATGTTGGCTTTGGGTGTTTTCTTTGAACGTAGATCTTCTTGAATCTTTTGTCTTTCTGATCTTAGGCCAGGGTGTTTATATGCCTTCTGTCATCTGGTTGTCCCATGTTTGCATGTCCTAAGTGCTGTTGGGATTGACTACTTGTTTATATATCAGGGCAAGCACTGACATCCTGTGAGGTTGAATATGTACCTGATGGCTTTGAGATCAACTTTCAGATTAACCTTGTGATGCTCTTGGTTCCTATTATAGATAAGAATTTTTTGTTCTTCTCTTAGAACAAAAAATTCTTATCTATAATTCTCAAAATGTGTGTGTGTATGTATGGGATCGGATGTTGTTTATGCGTTTCCACAGTTTTCATCCAATTTCCATGAAATTTTTTTTGTTTGATAGATAATTCTTCAGTGCTAGTTTTGAGTTCAAACTGTTGGTGACAATGTCTCTCCACTACTTCCTGTTCATTATAACTCTCAGCAACATTTTACTATTTACTATCTATTCTTGGATATATATCTTTCATAAAAACTTTAATAAAAATAAATACTTTAAATTATTACAATAATATTATTTATTATTATACAGTTCTCTTTTCAGACCCCCATCCCATTCAAACTGTTACCTCCCCCCCCCCATTTGGGGATGTGCTTCAATTGCACCCAAATGTTATTACTAATATTGATTTTCGGGTGGGCTGACATTAAACTTAAACTGCTCCAATTGAATGGTAAAAATTCCCAGTAATGAAAAAACCCAGACAAAGACAGGTTATACTGCTAGTTGTTTAATAAGTCTAAGAAAATAATGCATAAGTAATAGTATGCAGGAGTTTGTAATAATAACTAAATAAAATGCTGTAATCATTAGGTCAGGGATCAGTGATCCAAAGCAGTAGTGAATGTACTGAACATTTTCTTTCATTTTCATTAAAAGACTTTTCTAATTTGTCTCTGATTTTTGGAATTGATTTGTTACTACAGATTCTTTTCTCAAATATGTTTGCTGTTGTGTTTTTAGATGTTTAAAATTATTTTTTTGTTTTTCTTTCTTGCATAAAACCAAAAATACTGCTCGGGCATGAATAAGCATTGAATTTCTTCTTTGTTATTTAAATATTACTTACAAGAATATATTTTATTTTTTGATACATCAATATTTGTGTTGGCACATTTTAAAATGGTTATTTCCAATGCTTCTCATTACCAGTTATATCTTGTATAAGTTATTTCATTGGCAGTCAGTGTTCCATGAATCATTGGCACTTTGTTCTGTGTATTGATAAAAACAAGACATTTTACTTCTATTATATTTAATGGTCTTCTTTTTTTTTTATAACATGTGAATACAAATGTGGTTGCTGTTAGTGGATAAATCTTCCAAAATTCATGTGTTATCCCAACCTTTTAACTGGGAGCATATGTGTAACTCTACGAGTTGATCCTTGTCACTGGCAACAAATAATGTAGCTTTAAGCCCTGAGACCACTGTGGTTACCATCTAGCTGACTCCTCACTCGTTAACACATGGCTTGCTTGTTGCTGGTATCATGATGATTTGCACGGTTCCACTTAGCTGGCATTTGTCTGTTCATGACCATTCACTCCTCTGCCATGTTGTTTCTTTTTTTTTCTCAGAGGGTGAAGGAAACTGAAGTGAAGACGAGTCGATGGCTGGGAGCTACACAAAAAAGAATCTTTTAATAATAAAGAATTAACTTGGGTTAAAAATGTAACAACAATTTGGTTTTGTATATGATTTGTTATATAAATCAGTTTTAACTGGGATACCATTTGGAGTCTGCAGCTTGTGTTAGTAGTACCCTAAATTTCTAAATTCTGGTCTTCAGAGCCGGCACAAGATCTTGTTTAGGAGGTCTCGGTGAATGACATGATTTCCAGTCGCAGTAATAGTTGTCCAAACCTCTAGCTTATATGGAGTCTAGTTTTCTTCCACTATTAACATCAAACTTTTTCTAAAATTCCATATTCTCAAAATATGTTTACTCTAGTGATTTTCCAGATTTGGGAGAGTGGTCAGAGGAATGCAGCTGCCCCTTAACCCCAACTCCCTTCACATCTCATCTTGCACCATTGCTCCATTTAGGTGGTGCTAATCTCCCTCTTCCTTCTTTCACTTTCTTGGTATCTAACTTCAGCCCACTCCAAGAACTGGCAGACTGTCTCTGATGAATCCAAACTTTCAGAATGTGTAGGCAAAAATGTTTTGATTTATGCTATTTATTTTACAAAAAGGCTGCATTAGTGTAGTTTTCAATTTATGCCACTTTTTCATGAAAGGCCAGCAATAGTACACCCCAGCAATGGGTTAAATAGTGGTACAGACGGGGCTCTTCAGCCTTGTGTAGCAACCAGTCTAGAAGAAAAACTGAATTAAAACTGTCTCTAGCCCTGGCGAAGCATGTACTATGCAGCTAATGAAAGGATTGTGGAGTTTACAGTGACTTTAGGGTCTTGATTCCAGTCGACCTTGATTGATTACATTAATACAGGTTTTGATTTATGCAACTTTTTTCAAATTATGCCATTTTTCTTTATGAAAGGCCTGCTTTATTACAAATTGTGCCGTACTATAGCTTTCAATTTATGATACTTTTTATAATTTTTGTTTTATGGAGGTTTTGTATTAGTAGACATTTTGATTGGTGATACTTCTTTTAGTATATACTTGATATACACCACTTATTTTTAGTACAGGTTTTTGTTTATGCCACTTCTTTTCATGAAAGGCTAGCATTAATACAGGTATCGATTCATGCAATTTTTTTTTAAGGAATGACCTGGGTTATTACAAGTTTTGATCTCTGTCACTTTTTTTACCAAAGGTTTGCATGAGTATATTTTTCAATTTATACTACTGTTTATTAGAGGCCAAGTTTATTAGTACAGATTTCAATTCATGTTACTTTTTTTCACAAAAGGCCTTTTATGAATATAGGTTTCTATTTATGCCATTCCTTTTATGAAATGTTTGCATTAATACAGTTTTTGATTTTTGTAACCCACTATCTTAGCCTTTATTACTCTGTCTGTGACTTCATTTGTTGTGCAAAAAGTTTATCCTGCCACTGAAGGTGACTCTGATCCCTGAACAATTGAGAGGCCTTGAAAAAAAAAAAAAAAACTATCAAAATAACCTTTACCTGCCTGCCCTGACACTTGATTGTTTAACTTCCTGCATATATTTTTTTTTTTTATCAGACATTTCTTTGTAGGTACTGAAAACAGCTAACAAACCTATTCTAAATCTATGTAACCTTTCAAAATTAAACTTATTCTTACTGCAATCAGTGCAGCAGTCATATATTGTAAAAGTTACTTTTTGGGTTTGGGAAAACTTAAAAATTTTTCCTATGAAAATGGTAGTGTTTCACTTTATGCTGTTAAAGCTTAGGAAAAAATTAATAGAAATACTCTCCATTTGCAGAGAGAGGGTCAACTTTTATTTGTAAAATTAGTGTAAGTTTTATATGTTATTCTGAATACCATGTATACTGATGAGTGAATATTTTCTTCATTGTTTAATGTTGTGGTCAATGATAAAATCCAAATTGATATTTAAAACTTGTATAAACCTGTGTATAATTTGTTTTTATCAAACATTTTTAAAGATTTAATGGGTTATAAATATCAAGGTGCTGCATTCCATTATTAATTGGTTTGTTAATGATGTTTTCTTTTTAGGCTTGCAAAATTATGAAAGTAGTAAAAAAAAACAACAGTTTGTGATATGTAAATATTACTATTAAAAAAAATTATGATTCCAGCTCACGATTTGTGGTGCATTCTACCCAAATTACTTTGTGAAAGATTCTGTTGATGAAAGTGAAGCAATGAAGATTCTGTCTGGGAAAGATCCTTACAATACAGTTATGGTGAGATATTATTTATCAGCTATTGTTATTTTGTCATGTTGGCTGCATATTTATAATGACTCGTTCATATCTGAACAGATGTTTTACAGCCATCTATTTGAAAATATACAATGTACTCAATACACTTGAACAGTTCAATCTTATGAAATTTTAGCATACTGCAGCTCTCACAATAATCTCAACTCTAAAACAACTTTATATGCAATGGTAATTATAGCTTGTCATAAATCATTAACATATCATTTATCACTTTTTGATGATTACATTAAATATATTTTTTGTTTTGAGTTTATCTGAAAGTTAACATGAATATACCTTTTGTTTACTCTTCTTCTTCCTCTATGTGCTGTGTCCCTTCAGGATGTAGCTGATCATGACTCTCCACAATTTCCTGTCCTTTGTAGCTCTAAATGCATTTTATCTTTTTATCTCTCTTAAACTTTGTTCTGCTATCCATTTACTCAAGCTCTGTAGGTAGGTTATGCATTGTTTACCACTGACCTTCTTGCCATGAATCTGTACTGTATCAAATTTTCCAAGCCTTGAGAAAAGCCTCATTATGTATCTAAGAAATTACTACTGTCTCTTCTGGACGTTAAGTGTAAGTCCTTTTTGTTTAATAGAAGTATTTGAGAGCAGAAAATAATTCTAAAATATAGAAAATTAATTTAGCAGTTGTGTGCAAAAGTTCCCAGCAAATTTCCTTTTTTTTCTTTATGGAAACTTTTACACAAAACTAATATTTTGTATAATTCCAGCTTAGCTACTTGCTTTAACTTTAGCACAAATGCCTTTGGGCTTTTCTTCTCCTGTGGGTTAAATAGCAGAGTAGACTGAGCTCTCTATCCTTGGATAATTTCTTTCTCTAAATCTTAATTCAGGCTTTTGTTCATTTTCTATGATAACAAAATCTGACAAAACAGTGAATCACCTCAGTTTTTATTTAATTCATCTATTTATTAAATGGCTTTTAATCCATCAGCCATCATTAATTTTTGAATAGTATTTCTCTTGACCTGAATTTAGTTGATTTTTATCACAACTTGCTTCTGCCTACATAAACCAACAAAAACACCAAGGAATAACATCCAAACCCTTAAAAATGAAAGGGTAAATTTAGAATTCAATAATAAACTATGGTTCAAATTGATGTCAATAAATATATATCAAAATATAGAAGAATCAAATAATGTTATCATATCTTCATTAACTGAAGCACATGAAACCACCCCAAGAATACCTAGAAGGAAAAAGATACGCCTATGTGATGACAATCCTGAGTTTTAAAAAAATGATACAAGAAGGAAACAATGGAAGGAAAAATACCAAACAACAAAGTAAGAAAAAAAAAATGTTAATTCTTTGAGAAAACATTATCTTTGGAATGTTAGAAATGAAATTAATGAAGTCAGGCAGCATAGACAAAGTGTTAAGATGAGGAGAAAAGCGAAAAATCACAACAATATCCTACAATTAAAACCTCCACAGAAGAAATGTCCTGGTCTCCAAAAAACACTGAGAAGCCCATTTCAACCCTTGCTATACTAAACATAGGATGTCTGCAGAAATAGAACATATATAAATATATATCCAATCATTACAAAGTCTGTCTCCAAACATAAGCAATAATAAACTTACTGATGAGGAAATTAAGAAAGCTATTAAAAAACATGAAGAAGTAATAAAGTATCATTTGACATTGAGGCTGAATTCAACAAGTTTCTCTGTTTTATGAAAGAAGTCTGAAACCAGAAATGCATCACCAAAAAGTGAGGTTTATCATGCATGATGCATTATGGAAACAAAAAGGTTGTCCTCAAAACCATTGCACATACAGAGGTATCTTAGGTCAATCATGGTGAAAGTATTAATGAAAATTATAGAGGTTGTGGCAGAAAGACCCCCCACATAATCATAAGACATTAGTGACAATGGTGTCTTCATCTAACTAATGTCTTATGATTATGTGGGTATTATTTCTGGGAGGTATATATGGGAGGTATTTCTGGTGCACGCTATATTAACTAGTTAACTGTAGTTTTATGAAAGTCAACTCCTCACAAACTAGTTTGGTTTTTATTCTGATAAGGGATGCAATGATGGCATATATGTCATCAAACAACTGCAAGAAATTGCTTACTTTTCTAAGAGGAAACTGTATACCTGCTTTGTTGACCTTACAGCAGCATATGACCACATCAGTAGTGACTTCCTCTTCTCATCCATTAGAAACTACCTTCCAAGCTCTGAATCCACTGAATGCATCAATCTAATAGAGGAACTGTGTCAATCTACAAGATCTTACATGACTGGCAAAGACCCCAATATGGAAATATTTCAAAACCCATCAGGAGTATGACAAGGAGGAAATTTAGTCCAGTCTACTTAAACTTTTCCTAGACTATGCCCTGTACATTTACAAACACAGATATGAAGAGATGGACACTGGCCATTTAAGCGTGTTTAACATTCAAACAGACTATGTTGATTAGTAAACAGAATAGGTTGGAAATAAAGAATAGTCTGTTGGTAACATTCCATTGGAAGTCTTCAAAAAACCTGTGGCTAGCAAAAGTTGAAATCTAGCTATATATAAGTAGGACGCTAAACTTTGACTAAATTACTTTTTTTTTCTTGGTAATTCAATATTTTATTTATTTTTACATACACTTGTTATATTAGTGGTAGTAACATGACTTTTTTTTCTCTTGTCAACCATTATTTCTTATATACATGCAGCTTACTCATAGCCATAGATTGGTAGTCTAAATAGTTGCAATGAAAAGCAACTAAGATTAAAGAAATACTAGTCAAAAAATTAATAGTTGACAATACCTCATCTAATAAAATATTAATCAAGATAATGTAGCTGCTTTAATTAGTCTCTAATATAGGTTTGATCTTTTGGTTTAAATAGTCTGAGAATTTCCTTTTTAAAATTTTGATGTATGATTTTCTTTACTCACAGGTGAGTGGTATCCCTGCTAACCAAGGCTCACTCTACAAACCTCAGATTGAACAAATGTTTAGTATCTGTGGTAATATTCTTGCTTTACACATGGAAGAAACCAAGTTAGTAATTTTTATGTTCTATGACTTTATAAATGGTTTTATTTATTTGGTCATTTGAGTTGTAATAATGTGTAAATGATATTTTAATTACAATACTGCTAGAACATTCTTTGTCCAGTAAACCAGTAATCTTTCAAGTTGATACCACTCTACTCAAAGATCCTATGTTTTTATAGTAGTCAGATACATTAAACAGAAAAGTAAATTCTAAATTATAGCTTCTCAAATAGACTTATAGCACATGAATAAGTTTCATAAGACAATTTTTATCTCCTTTCTGCTTTGTTCAAACTTTTTATGAGAGGTTTACTCATGCACTTCCACACATAAATTGACTTTGTTTTGAGCATGCCAGATTCTGAGTTTGATAGAATAACCAATAACTGGGTGGTACTTAGAGGTAAGTATATGGTTCTGGGATTGAGTAAGTACCCTACTTCCTGATGTACTTCAAAGTATAAAGATTGCCAAATGACATCACCATGGTACTTTAAATTTTGTATTGAAGTCTAATTGAGTCTGCAATGCAGAACCAGCCTGCTCACAAGAGAAGCCAAAGCATTGTAATAATATCAGCAATGCAATGAAGGAACTCCATTTTCAAAATAAGTCTTTTTCTGTTAAAAAATAGAAAGAGACCAGACTCATTTCTTATAGACCTGTTGAAAGATGATTAAATCTAAATTGTTTGTCCATTTAACATTTATCACTCTGTATGTGATTTCATTTGTCGTACAAAAAGTTTATCCTGTCACTGAAGGTGACTCTGATCATTGAATTTGTCCTTCATAGTTGTTTCCATATCCTGCTATGGCAACAGAAAACAACTTTGAGTGAAATTAACAATACAGATACTGCAATTGAGAGGACTTGAAAAAGAATGCAGTGGAAAGGGTAATATTAATAATGCAGAGTGCTAAATGTTAAAATATATTATTATTGAAATACCATGCTACCTAATAAAAATATGTTCCAAAATAAGGACCACCATGGAGCCATACACTTAATAACTTAGTACTTAATCCTCCTCTGAATTGATTTTTTAATTTCCATCTATCAAACTGAATTTTCACAAAATAGTTTTATGATGATTCAGATCCAAATTCACTTTGAAACAGAAATTTTGTGAAAACACATTTTTGTAACAAGTTGTGCAATCTTAAAGATTCTCTTATATCATTGAAGTTGATTTGAAGCTAAGGCTTACATACCAATTGTTCAGATTGATGCTTCATTTAACTTTATGGTTTTTATTTTCAGATAAGGGACAGTTTATTGAGGCAGTTTCATAGTAATACATAGAAATATGGAAAAGAATGATAGTGATAATGAATTTTAAAATTAAGTATGAAGGTCACATTATTCAATCTGATGTCTTTGCCTTTCCTAAGTTCCAAACTTGCTTATTAAAGAAATCACATTACTTTTTGCTGCATTGCACCAACAGTTACATTTTTGTCAGCTCCAAAAGTATATTGTCATTAGTTTTAATTATAAAAGTAATATAAATCATTCCAAGCCAAAATAGGTTTTCTTTTAGTTTCATTATCATTTAAGTATCATTTTTGGATTATTTGGGTAAAAAAAAATATACGGATGTGAATTTTCAAGCCACTTGGATCAAAATTCATTGAATTCTTATAATTTAATATGAAATCCCATTATAAGAGAGACATACCATACTGGCATGGTTAATCCCACTTTACAAAATATCATTCAATTGAGGAAAATGGTAAAATCTTCAGATGCATCAAAAATGGTGTCCCTGTGAATATCTAGAGCTAAAATTCTTCACTTGTTCTTAGTTTTGTGTTAGCTTATCATGGTTAAAAAGTAGGAATAATCTGAGAGGAATGATGGGGGAATTTGATTGATTTGACATGGAATGTCTCAGTTGTTTACTATTTTTTACTTGGTGTAAAGAAGAAAATTGTGGAAAAGGACTTGGTTCATCCATATGTTTAAATGTTGATGTGCCATAAAAATCAAATTATTTATATAAATGTAACAGTATTGCTTATTAAATATATATTTCTTTAATCAATTCACACCTAATGCAAGGTGATAATGCCACTAAGATGCAAGGGGATACTGGGATTGAAAGAGAATGAGAATACTTTAGAAGGAAGTGGAAACCCAATCACTTAATTCAACACTCGGGTGATCATTGTCACCATGAGAAAATACAATAAATTACCTTGTTTTTATTCTTCAGAATTTTTATTGAATTTGCCCGTCAACACAACTTGAATCGAGATCACTATGACCAACCTATTGGGATGGGTGAAACTGGGAAAGTGAACCCAGCTGTCTACCTGGCTCTAAAAATGCGGTAAGTTCTCGGGGCTACCTTTTTTGTGTAACTTTCTTTGATTGACTTATATCAGGCTGTCACTTTCACCAAAGTTGAAAGTAATTTTAAATATTACTTGGAATAAACAAATTTAAATTCTTTTAAAAAAAAAGCTTTACATAATCTGTGATATCATTGATAGGATATATATTTTAAAGTTTACATTCTTTCAAATTATCAGTAATAGTGGCTCCATAAATATATATTTGTTAATGTTTACTTAATACAAGACCCAAGAGCCACTCATGGTAAAGGGTTATTAAATGATGTTTTATGGATGTAAGAGGAACAAGTAAATGCAGATTATGAGCATGTGTAGGATATGGTTAGGAATATTGGAAAGGTGAAAAATTAAGGTAGCAAAACATCACCCCACTACATACACCAAGTAGTATATGTGAGAACTAACTGAATTAGTTGTCAGAGAACATAACAATCCTGATAGCCTCCTTTGGAGTTAGATTGGATAATGCCAACTAAGAAAACATTTACCTTTAGCACCCTTAGTGAAGAGACAAACTGCCCAGGAAAAAAATACAGGCATACTCTTCATTTAACCAGATAAAGTAGCCGAACTTTTAAAGTCAAAATTATCATGACTATGCTGGGAGTCCAGGTACATAGACAGAACTCACTTGCAGGTGAGGATGAAATGTCCCACTGGAAGATTACAAAGGCTTCTCAGAGATGAGCTGACGTCCCCTATCCACACATCTGGTGGTGGTAGGGCAAAACAATCTATCTGTATTTTAGTGCTGACTGCATTTGAACCCATAGCCAAAGTTTTATCTTTATTTTGTGTATTAATAAAGTAAATATTACTAGTGGCAAGAATTAATCATGGAATCTTGCTACTTTTAGCATAAAATTTGTTTTTGTTAAGTTTCAGTACTCAATCTGTATGTTAGGCATTGAAAATAAGAAATAAAGGGATTGTCAGTGATCAGGAATTAAGGTAAGCATTAATGACAGCATTGTGCTATCATGTGTATATTTATATTTTTAAGAACACAATTCTTACATTCCTAAAGATCTATTGGATTCTCACATTACTAAAGATCTATTGGATATTCTTGCTACAATATATTGCACATCTGAATTATGTGGCATATTGCCTCTGACACAAGTGCATCTATTCCATGATGCATTTGTTAAAAATTAAAAAAAAAAAAAAAATATGACCATAATATACAAATGTGGTATTCTTTATATTTTAATAAATATTATTAATAATACAATTTAGAAAAAAGACTTTGAACATTACAAGAATTTAATCCTTTTTAGGTCATTAGAGCTTCCAAAAATTGCTCAATAATTAACTAGCACTATGATATTCAATAAATCAAAAGTTCAATTGACTTAATTAGCCAACTCCAGAGTTTTACATCAAACTGCTCTTCAAGGGCCAGATGTTCAATACATTGATTTCTCAAGTGTTTGGCCCCAAAGTACATTTTGATGTAAAATTCTAGTGTCGATCAATAAAGTAACTTGATATAACTTTGTCAAATTGTTTAATAAGTATATCTTTGTATCTTAATGTATATGAAACATCAAGTGAGTAGATGCATTTGTTGTTCATACTATATCAATAGTTGGTAATAAGATTTGATAACATGAAATGAATGTGTCTCATGTCGCTTGTTGTTCTGGTCACAAGTTTGCCAATATTCTGAACAGAAGACTCGTCATCACATGTTGCATTTATATATTTCCCCACAGAAATGCAATAGCTAAAGATTAAAATGAATTTTTAAAAATGAAAAATCTTTTTTGAAGCTTTTATTTTAGTTTTAATTTCAACCTAGTAGATTAAATTTAATATTTTCAATAAGCAAAATACTTTGCTGTATTTTAAAACTAATTGAAATTGACTGGAAGGAGTTTTTCTTTTGAAATCACTAAAATTGCTGATTTTAGTGCCATTTTTAGTCATGTCATCACAATTTAATTTTCTTTATTAATATATCTTTAAAAAATACAATATACTTTTCTGAAACTTTATTTGAGTGATATTAACTGAATTAAAGATTAATTAATCCGAGTTGAAACAAATATTACTTTTAGTTTAAATATTGCAGAAATTCATTTTTTTAACACAGAAGTAAGTGTTTTTTAAGGTGTTGAAACCTTGACTGACAGATGTAAATTTAATTTTGTTCTACAGAGGAATATAATTTATTAGATATATAATAGTCACACTAGTCTGAACTTTGAATCACTTGTTCAAAATTATGGTGATGATAGAACAACAACAACAATTGTATATGTTGGTTTGCTTGTTCTCTCACTTTTCAAAGCTCAGCAAGTGTATGTGTGTGTCTATGTATGTATGTATGTAATTCAGCCTGCCAGCTTGTTACCAATGATGTTTTGGTTTCAATCTGGCCAAAAGTTGCATTCTCTCAAGATCTCTTGTGTTCTGGAAAGCATATGGCCAGCTTGACTGAATTCTGATAGCCTACTGAACCAAAACTTTCTTCCAGTAAGACCACTGGTTAATATATCTTTGTATAAACAATATGGTGATTTGGTGAACTTTATCAGAAAGCTTTTTTAATCTGCTCAAGAAGCAGATCAATCTGATGGGTAAATCTTTCTGAAAACAACTTAATCTGAGGAATTTTTAGGGATAATTTTAGCTTTAGCTTTGGCCAAGGAAGTAATTTATTACTTGTAATCGTTTTTTTCCCTACTTGGTAAGTGTAGCAGGTTAGTACAAGTTCATACCTAGTTGTATAAGGTTATCTCCAAGTTAACATTCATTGCTTTTATCCTTTAAAGAATCTTGTAACCTTTCTGCATTTGATTTCAATCATAAAACACATTCAAGACTTGTCTTTCCTGTTCTATACCATAAAATATGTAATGTAATTGTTAACCCCTTTCAATCATTGTTATGGGTCCTCACTCATTGTGTCAAAATAAGAAATGGCCAGTGTAAAAAATATGTGTCTGTGGCTGATAAAGAAAAAATAATCAATCAATTTCATACTTTGTTTTGACCCACATACATGCATATGAGACTGTGATTGTCAGTTATTATTTCTCATTTTCATAAATATTGATTTAAGTTTTTAGTGTTTTGTCAACCAGAAGAACATATTATGGAAGGATGTATTTCTGGATGCACCATGTATCATGAGTGTGTGGGTGATCATGACTCTCCACAGCTTTCTTTTGCTGCTCTGAGCAATACTTCTTAGTCTACATGTACATGTTCCTCCATCCATTTACACAAACTTGTTGTTACGTAGTACAGAGAAGAAAGCTAGAATAGAATTGTTACGTAGTAACGAGAAGAAAGCAAGGATAGAATAACCTTTTCTTAATGCTTTACTGAACTTAATTCACAGCAGTCAGTAATCAACAAAGGAAAGAATTCAGAATGAAAAGGAAGAACGATGCAGCCTTTAAAGAGGAAAGGGAACATGTGAAAAGTCACGTGGACAAGAAAGCTAGTTTCCTTTTTTTTTTTTTTTTTTAACGAAAATATAACATTCTCCCTCACTTGCAAAAGAGACTGTAATTGAAAAAGTTTTATAAATCCAGTCGTTGGATTGGTCTATGAATCCTGCCAGACCGGCGTGGAGGTAGTTCACCACTGGAAGAGCCAGAGCTCTGAGGAGGCTGACTTTCAGGATTCTGGCTATTATTCACAGATTCATTTTCTGTATAAGGTGAAGAAATATTAACAGGACCTGCATCAGGCAAAAGGGTTGAATCTGCATGGTCCACGTCAGGTTGAGTATTTTCATGTCCATTTTGAGGTCCATCTGGGCGTGGAAAATGTGCCAACCATCTCAGCGCCACCGAATCTTCCCGGCCATCATTGTGACGTATTTTGGCATGCGTAGGGTTGGCCTCAAGGAGCTCCACCACCTCAACGATAGGGTCATATTTAACTCTGCCACCGAATCGTTTTAATAATACCTCCCCAGGCTCACAGAGCGAAACAGGCAATGCAGTACCGGTGGAGGACCGCCTTTCAAAATTGAACATTCGTTCGTGGGGGGTTGCATTCGTAGTGGTGCATAGCAGGGAGCAGATAGCATTTAACACATCATGTAGAACATCCTGCCAAGCACTAATTGGTAACTGTTTTGATTCCAGGGCCAATAATATGGTATTCCAAATTATGCCGTTGTAACGTTCGCATTGGCTATTGCCTCTAGGGTTATAAGCAGTAGTATTACTGCATCCAATTTCAAGTCGTGTTAGAAATTGTTTAAATTCTCCTGACATAAATGAAGTTCCTCGATCGGAGTGAATGAACGAGGGAAGCCCGAAAATGGAGAAAATACTTGTCAGGCACTGAATAGCAGTTTGCAAAGAGCAATCGCGGCAAGGAAAGGCAAAGGGAAATCGACTATATTCGTCGATAACAGTAAATATATATTGGTAACCTGTCGGAGATACCTGGACAGGCCCTTTGTAGTCTATGGAAAGATGGTGAAATGGCGCAGTAGAACGGATCAGAACATTACTAGCAGAATCGAAGAATTGGGGTTTTATTTTGGCAGAGGTCGTACATTCAGAAGTCACATGTCGGACTTCAAGCGAATACGGCATATTCTGAGACCTTACAAAATGCCAAAAGCGCTGTACCCCAGGATGTATTAAGGAATTGTGTAGCGATTTAAGTTCCTTCAAGGAAGAAGCAGCAGCACCACATACTCTGGATAAGGTATCCGCAACTGTGTTTTCATTTCCAGGACGGTGTTTTATGTCGTATGAAAAGGGAAGAAGTTCCATTTTCCACCGTATAATTTTATCGTTTTTAATTTTTCTGCGATTAGCAGGTTTAAACATAAAAGATAACGGCTTGTTGATCAGTAATAATAGTAAAATGTTTCCCAGCAAGGAGGTCTCTCCATTTACGAATGCATTCGACTATGGCATATCCTTTTTCGACTATATGAAGTCGTATTTCAGAGGGGTTTAGCGACCGAGAAAAGAATGCTACAGGTCGCTCAGCTTGTAAAAGAGTACCTCCAATAGCTTTTTCTGAGGCATCGGTTTCAATAGTAAATGGCAATTCATCATCAATAACTTTTACAGATGACTCGGCAATGCCTTTCTTAAGTTTTTCGAAAGAATTTATAACTATAGGAGGCATAGGGAATTGTTTATTTTCGACCAGTGGACGAATTTTGTGTGAATATTTAGGTATCCATTTCGCATAGTAAGCAAACATACCATGACACCTTTTTAATGAATTTGAGTCGGAAGGAGGAGGCATTTGCAAATGTGGCTTCAAACGCTCAGGATCGGGTTGGATAGTTCCGTTACAAATTTGATATCCAAGCACGTTAATAGAACGAAGTGAAAACTCTGATTTTTCCTGGTTTATTTCGAGGTTGTATGCTGAGGCAGCCTTTAAGAAACATTCCAAATTGACGTCGTGCTCCTCCTGGGTTTTACCGCAAACAGTTATATCATCTATATACGAAAAGGTTCCAGATAATTTGTTATCAGAAATGAAAGAATTCATAAATCACTGAAAGGCAGAAACCCCGTTAGTAACACCCATGGGTATTTGTTTAAATTGGAACAGACGATTTCCAGCTTGAAAGGACGTATAGGTGTGATCTTCAGGGCAAATTTCAATCTGATAGTACGCTTTGGACAAGTCAATTATACTATAGATACGATACTGGGCTATTTGGTTTACGGGATCTTCAATTCGAGGCAAGGGGTAGGCATCAAGTAAGGTGAACCGATTAATAGTCTGGGAGAAATCGACTACCAATCGTTTCTTTTTATTAGGTGACGAAGTTACAACAATTTGAGCACGCCACGGAGAGTAATTTGTTTCAATTATATCATCCTCAAGCAGTTGTAAAATTTCTTTTTCAATAAACCGAGCATCCTCCGCACGGTAATTTCGGGATTTAGTAGCAATAGGTTTGCAATCAGGGGTCAAGTTTCGGAACAACTTAACAGGAGCACAACTGATCTTGGTTAAAGCGCAGATTTTTAGAATATTCTGAGATCCACCAAAAGAAATAGTGATACTCTGGTGTAGTTTTAAGAAGGGCACTCCGAGTATAATATCCATACAGGAATCAGGAAGTACTGTAAAGTCAATTTGTTTATATTCGTAACCATTGAAGATAATATCCTCAGTACAATATTCAGATAGTTTGAAGGAAATGGCAGATGATGCCATGGAAATTACGGAATTCCGTTTAGAAGTAGACAGTTTCATTGTTTTAACAGTACGGGCACTGATAAAGTTATCAGAACTACCGGTGTCTATGAGGGCAGTTAATCTCTTTCCTTTTAATTCTAAAGTTCTAGTAACCGGAGGAGACCTATCATCGTCTTTAGCACGGGCTACTATAATAGCTGAGGTAGAACGTGAAGGTGCCGGCATGGTAGAACGGCAAACTTTAGAAAAATGACCGAGTTTGCTACAGTTTCGACATATCTTATCACGGGCAGGACAATAGCGACGATTATCCTTAAAGTGACGTTTCCCTCCACAGTTGTAGCACTTGCCACGAGCAAGGGCAGCAGACAATTGTACAGAGTCACACTCCGTACGAGAATCAGTTAAGTCAGAAAGCATATTTTTAGTAATAGTAGTGGAAGTGGCCTCCTCGGTAGAATCAGTAAACACATTTTTAGTCCTAGTGGTAGTAGCAGCGGCTGATCCAATCTGAGAAGCGTATGATTCAGCACGAAAGTGAGCCTGTTCTAAGGCTCTAGCACATTGAGTAGCCTCCTTGAGAGTTAGCGTATCATTTTCAAGCAGTCTGGCACGTATTACGGGGGACCGGAGACCACGTATAAATGCATCACGGACAGATTCATCCCTGTAAGTAGTAGCAGTAACATCTTGAAAGCAACAGTCAGCAGCAAGTCGATTCAAGGCCTGAAGGTATTGGTCTACAGACTCATTTTCCTGCTGCAGACATGTAGACAACAAATGTCTAGCATCAATAACACTTGGAGACTTGTCATAAACACTTTTCAGCAATTCAACAGCATGTTCAAATCCAGAACAACCCTCGATAACATCAGCAACGGTAGCACCGATGTTTAAATGAAGGACTTCGAGTTTGTCCGGGTTTAAAGAAACAATAGTTGATAAGTAATAATTAAAATTACGGTACCATAGTCTCCAGAGCTTGCTAGCCTGAGGGTCTGCAGAAGATATATCAAACCTGTCCAGATGAATAATCTTGTCCATGAGGAATTAAGTTCAGCAAATTGTTATGTAGTAAAGAGAAGAAAGCAAGGATAGAATAACCTTTTCTTAAGGCTTTACTGAGCTTAATTCACAGCAGTCAGTAATCAACAAAGGAAAGAATTCAGAATGAAAAGGAAGAAGAACGCAGCCTTTAAAGAGGAAAGGGAACGTGTGAAAAGTCACGTGGACAAGAAAGCTAGTTTCCTTTTTTATTCTCTTTTTTTTTTTTTTTTTTTTTTTTACGAAAATATAACACTTGTCAAGTATATTTCTTGCTGTTTTTTTCTGTATCTCTTGTTTTTGATGTCTTATGAGTGTTAAATTCTCCAAGCATTCTTTTGTCCTCCAAATTTGTTTCTTTATTATTATTATGAACAGGTTTTTGTAGTTTCTATTCTTTTAAGAACTTCCTCATTCCTCACATGTTCTGTCCAATTCATTCTCAACATTTTTTTGGTAGAATCACATCCATCACTTGAAGTCTTTTTTTTCACTTGTGACAAAATTGCCCAGCTTTCACTCCCATATAGCAATGCAGCATTCTTTTCTTAATGTTGAAAATAAGAATAGCTTTTTTCCAAATTTGTTTTTTTTAGGCAATCATGTCGTCAACATCTGGAACTGCAGCAGTACACAAGGAAGGAGACAAACAGACTGATGAAGATGGTGCAGAAAGCACAGAGTGATAGCACAGAACAATTGCAAAAACTGCGCACAAACAGGTTAGTGGATTTATTGTCATGTAGCTAAAAATATTGGAGGCTTCTGTATATGGGTAGTTAAGGCAGGTTGTTTTTTCACCTTTTTTAGACCAACAACATTGCATTCAGTGCAAAAGCTGGAGTTTGATGTGATAAGCACTGACACCAAAAATTAGATTCATACTTTTTACCAATTTTTGAGCATTTAGTTTTAAAGATTGTTTGAAAAAATCTACAGAAATACCTAATTTCAGCAGGTTTTTGCTTACAAACTGGCTTAAAAAGTTCTCTTAAGCTTTCAGAAGAATGCTTAACATTTATGCTTTACAATATTTTTTCAAGGTTGAAATTTAATAGATGGTGATTTCACTACCAGAGCTCAGCCTCTGCATGATTTTACTAAATTTTCAATGTCTTGGTCCATTTTCAACCAAGACGTATAACACCTCATTAAGGATTTCATCCTTGAAGTCCCTGGATGTCCTATGTGAAATTCTTTTAGCATACGTTTTTGCAATGTTGCTGGTATCACAATTCTTTCTGCATACATAAGTACATTGTCTTATATTGAAAATGAATTGCTTCCGCTAATATTTTTCTTTTTTTCTTTAAATCTCAGTTGTTTCTTCATTTTCATTATAAAGTCATGTTTTTCCGCTTTAACTCCTATTTCCTCTAATGTTACGGGCAGTTTTATTTGCTGTATTATATACGACATTCTTAATTTCATTTTCAACCATTATCACTGCAATTACTGTGTCCTCTAGTAGTTTGCAGAATGTTGGTATTAATCTAGACATTTTAACATAGTTCTTTTTTCTTAAATGGTTGGATGTTACGTACATGTGAAATGTCTCGTTCCTCAATCCTTGCAGTATTGAGTTTCAGATTAACTATGCACTGACACTCTTTAGCTATTTTCTGGAGGGTTAATTTTGTGTCCATTTCTAATTTAGACAGATTAATTTAGATTCTTAGCTCTTATTTCTGCATCCTTATTAGCAGTTAACCCCTGTACAAATATTGGACTTTTGAATAAATTCGGTGTTAATTCAATTTCTCACATTTCCAGTTTACTACTCCAGCATAAGTGACAAAATATTCATTGTCATCCTTTACTAAGGCAACACATTGTCAATATGTGTTAAATAGTGAGCTCCTATCACTGAAAATTTCTCACAGAATTAATACAATTTCATCAAAATTTATCTCACATGGTTTTTTTTTTTTTTTTTTTTTTTTTTTTTTTTTTTTTAGCAAAATAAAATTCACATACTTTTCATGTTCCATAGAAAACAGTTTTCTTAATAATTTCCTTGCAAACAATCCTTTTTGAAGCTTTCTTTGTATCTTCTATAATATGCTGGAAATGTTATTCCTCCATCTGGATTGTATATAAATTCACTAATTGAATTGTCGACAGTGACTGGAGTGAATAAATCTGATGTTCTTTTGAGTAAAGTTTTATGTAATAATAATTCCAGAACTTTCTGTTGTTGTTGTTGCAATTGTTGTTCCAACATTTGGACCATGACAGACTTTAATTCTTCCATTTTTCTGTATTCCACTGAATTGATTTTTGAATATCCTTGTCAGGTTATTTATTTGTACTTCTGCGAAATTCGTGGTTCTATGAGTCGTTAATTTCTGAAGTGGTAAATATTCACTGAATATCCTGTTAAGATGTTTTTTTTCTTCTTGCCTGAGTTTAATGCAAATTCCTCATCACCTCTTTTGTGATGTATTGTGGCTGTTAATAATTAAGTATAACTCAAGACTTCAATATTAAAATAAACAGTACTTAAAGATTATTTACTTTTTTTATTAATAATTTGAAAAAAGGCTAATGAACTTTTATCACAGTTTGATTTGTTTGAAAACAGCATTAACAGAGTATTTATGTTAATATTTAAATAAAAAATAGTGTCTTTTTTAATAAAAATATGGGGAGGCACAGCCCCCTAAGCACTCCACCCCAAGCATGGTATTGGTAGTGTGGTATTTTCCTAAATTTAGTTATTTTCTAACAAACCATAAAAAAATAATGAAGTTTATTTTTTAAAGATTGAATAAAAAATTATTATCCATAAGATGGTTGAAAAATATCAATAAATTCTCAATAATAACCTATTATTCAGAGATCTTGGCCCAGTAACACTGGGTATCCCCACTAGTTGTGTCATATGTGAAAACACATTACATTGTGTGAAGAGGAAATAACATTATTTTGAAAAGAAGTTGATGACAGTTATTTAGTTGTTTGTAGATGAATGAATGTAGCTTTACTAGCTTGTGCCAGCCTAGTATGAAAATTATCTGAAGCACCTGCCAGAGAAATGCTGTGCGTGTGTGAAACTGTAAACAAGGTGATATCTGCTTTAAAGTTTGCCAGTGGAAATTATGTAAAATCTCTTAGGTGTCATTGTCTATAGCAATTGGTAATAATGTCTATAACTATCGAGCCTGATGTGGCTACTGTCAGCATACCTTTCTTACTCAGCAAGGGTTCCATGAAAGCTACAAGAACAATTATTGATTTCAGTGCTAAAAAAGCTTAAAAAGAAGAAATCTTGGCCCAGATGGAGTTAGGGAATTGCTGGTGCATGTACTCTTTCTAGAAGAGAAAAAAATAGTAAAAAAAAATTACCTTACAATTTGGACATACCAGAAGTGAAAAGATTATTGAATTGATAAATGTTTTTGTTATTAATAATCTTGATCTAAGTGAGAAACAGAATAAATTCACTGTGCAAAAGATGAGAACCCTAGTATCAGATGTGTCATTGCATTCATTTAGCAAAAGAAATTCTATGAAAAATGTGGGATTAAATCTAAAAGATTTTTCTTCTTTTATATACCAAGTCTTTTCAGGACACAAGCAATCACAAACTCTCTACACCATTCACTCTTTGTCTCTGTTTTGCCATCCATTCACAAAGTCATTAAGTAGGTTATTTTCTGTTTTCTTTGCTTCTCTTGCTTTCAGTATATCCTGTGAGTTAAATTCTCCAAGCCTTCTTTCCTCATTAGGTAACCCAGAAAATTTCAACTTATCATTCTGATTGCAAATATAAGTTTATAAGAAATGGAGATTTATTAAAATAGCAGACAAAAGTTGTTTCCAGTTTGCCTTCTGAGACAGGAGATCATGTATTTTACATGAAAAAAATAATTCAAAAAGGTGGAGAAGACTTTGTGTCATTATAGGGAATAAAGAAGACAAACAAATTTTGTAAAGATTCATCAACCTGCATAAAAGTGAATATAAGACTGTTTTTGGAGCATCAATTTGAGGGAATAGACTTATGATGGAAGTGAAGTCATATCAAGCTCCAATTTGAAACAACCCTGAAGAAGTCAATCATCGGATAAAATAAATTTCTACTAATGAGAATTCTGATGTCACTGGGTAGAAATTTGAGATTACATCATTCAAATGCAGTAGCAGAAGGATTATCTAAAATGTCTGGTGGTGATCATTTGTAAAAGTCTTTACAAACTGTATAAACTCTTTTACCAAATGTTACCTCAGATAGTAGTGAGTCTTTAGAGATGAATCAGTTTGCAAGCTGGTATATTTCCTGTTAAAGGAAGCAATATATTGTACAAAGTACTGGACTCTCAAGAAACTGGTTAAGTTTTTGGAAGATACAGTAAAGCAAGAGGAAAAAAAAAAGATGTAATTTTATGTATGTATATATGCACACATGCAGCTTTTTTTTTTCAGTCAGATCCCAGTATTTGTTTGTCTCTTTACTAGGGCAGATTTAACTCGTGGGAAAAGTCAAAACTTGTCCAAGTCCATGCAAGTACTGTCATGTGGTTTTCACAAACTTTCAACTTTTCCTTGTTAGTCTAATGAGGGAGATGTTGCTGCAAGGTTGGAATCACTGTGGTTAGACACAACTTATCACAGGTGACCAACAGCCTGCAAATGGAACACACCTTATCACAGGTGGCTAACTACCCACAAACATCTCCCACCTCATCACAGCCCAGAAATGGATCCTCCTTTATCACAGGGAACTAACTGCCTGCAAACAGACCCCACCTTATCATGGGCTAACTGTCTGCAAATGGAAATTGAACATTGCTGCTTATTTGTTTGGGGGTGCTGCAAGGATCTGGTATTTTTGAGTAAAATATCAATTTGAATCAATAGGATAAAAGGACTAAAGTAAAGCACAAATTTTAGGGAATTCTTCTTCTGGAAGCATAAGAGATCGTTCTAGGGTTGCCTTAATAGCACACATGGGTGACTTTCTATATTGTGGTTCTGTAATAAGTGAATTGGGGGAAAAAGTTGGATTCCTTTTGCTATCTGGATTTGGAAATAGAGCAAACAATACATGAAATGTTTTTTGTCAGCAAGGAAACATTGATGAATTTTTTTTTTAATCATTTCACTGCAAGCAAGGTGATAATGCCATTAAGATACAGGGAATGAAAGAGAAAAGAAAACTTTAGAAGTAAGAAGTGGACAAAAAAGGAACAGCGTTCAGGAATACAGAAAATAGTGATTAATGTTGCATTTAAACATTTGAAGATTGTAGGTGGCAGGGAAGAAAGAAACAAATATCATAGAAATAGCTGCAGGAGTCGCAAAATCAGAAGGGAGTTCCACAGGTGAGAAGTGTGAGTAAAGAAACTATTAGAATAGAAGAGACAGTTCCGTCTAACTATTTCAATAGTAAAATCTAGTAGCACACTTAAATTCATGCAGTCGAGACACTAAGGAAGAAAGCTTATCAGAACAGTTGCCATGAAAATATTTATAGAAAAGACAGAGGGAAGCCACTTCACATTAGTGAGAAAGTAACTGAAGTTGAGATGTCTGATCAAAATTGATTAGATTACAGACCCTTCTTTAAATTTTGCCGAAAATCTTGAGCTATACAGCAGGAGCACTAAGCCAGATAAAGCAACAGTATTCAATGCACAGATGAATGGTAGATTTATAAATGTGCATGATGAATTTTGATAGGAAAAATTGTCTTTGAAATAGATATAGCAATTGATTCAATATAGTCACTCCACTGTCTGGAAAATATGAACCCAAGAAGGTGTAGAGTTTTGCTCATCTGGAGATTAGCATTAGCTATGCTGATGGCAGACAGAAGAGGTTCTCTGTGATGATAAAATGAAAGGAGTTTTGGAAGTGTTAAAATTTACAAGCCAAATATTTGTCCTGGGATATCATAGCCCTTGAACTTGCAAAGAAGGACATCATGTCAAACCCTCTTGAATGCTTTTGAGATATCTAGAACCACATCTTGAACTTTGTCATTCTTATCTAAAGCTTCAGTGAAGGCTGTTAACACATTGGTTGTAGACCTGGTGAAATGGAAGCCATCTTGTTTATCCAAAAGGTGGCCATGCAAAATAAGATGCTTGACTAATTTGGCATTGATTATAGTCTCAAGTACTTTGCCACAAAGCAGTAATGGTGTGATAATTTGAAGGTTCAGATTATTCTCCAGAGTTCTTAAAAACAGGAACTGCAGAGTAGGAGTTCCAACAAGCTGGAAAGCAAAAATTCTCCAATATCTGAATGTTGAGAGAAAGAAGATTGAACCTTTAGCAAAGGAAGTATCTCTAAATATTTGCATCTCAGTTGGTCAGTTTATATGGGCATTCAGTGGAACAGGGCCAGGTATTGTGTTTAATACTTACCAACTTAGTATGGCCATTTACTGGACATGGAGTAATAGTTATTGCAGCATCCTTTTCAATTGTCTGAATATTTTTTCTTCTTAATATTGTTGTTCATAGTTTTTATTTTGAATTTTTACTATTATTTCATCACTGATACTGATTGTCAATGTTTTCATTCTTTTCTAGAATTACAGCATCCACTTCCAATTGTACTGGGCAGGTCAGATTACCAGGTTTAAATGAATCTGTCATTTTGATTACAGTATCAGATGTAAGTTTTATTCTTATTTGGATTTATACATTGATTCAGGTTTTCCTATGTTGTTGAACCTTTTCAAAGTTCAAAAGCATCAATTTGATTCATATTGTGTTTGCAAAGTATTTATTATTAATTATTATTTCTTTTGACTTAGTTATTTGAATCTCTGTCAGTTGTTTTTGGCTAGTCAGTTCATCAATTGTATGTCACCTCTGACATGAGACCATGATGACCGCCAAAAGAAATGAGTGAGAAAAAAGCCAAAAGCATTTGTGCTATACAAAGATCAAACAGTTGTTAGAAGGTGTGATGATTTCCCAGATATTTTTCTTTAATTTTATGCCACATCTTTTCAGGATGTACTTTATCATAGCTCTCCATAGAATCCTTTTCTTTATTATCTGTGAATCATACACTTAGGACCAAATGACAGGCACCAATTTCAAAAG
>OZ010578.1:113440639-113508442 GCA_963932145.1 Acanthosepion lycidas | reverse complement strand
GACGGTGAATTGAACCAGCAATATTTTGATTTGTACAAGTGACGTTGCAGCAATACAGACTTATTTAAACTACACTTTTTAATTCTGAGAATTTTTGAATGCATTCTAATGCATTTTAATTTAAAAATATTTTTGTAATTACAAATCATATGGTGATAATTTTTTTTACAAAAAGCTGGCTCGGTTGATAATGAATCTGTATATATATATTCATTTTGTTGTCAATTATTATAGTTTTTTAGTTTTAGCCACACACACACATGCACACACACACACACACACACACACACACACACACACACACACACAACTGCTCTTTATATATGTATAGATGTAGATTCAACGACCAAAATCTCATATACTGACTTTAAGGAGTTCATTAATGAATATATTCAAAAGGAATGGCAACAGTTCTGGGATGATAACCTACACAATAAACTCTTTGCAATTCAGCCCAAACTAAGAAAATGGAAGTTGGCTTTCAAAAAATTTCAAAAGGAGGAAGTAGTACTGGCTTTTTTATGTGTTGGCCACATTAGAATAACCCACAAGTATTTGCTAAACAATGAAGATGAACCAGTATGCCAAGCATGTGAAATGGCATACACTATTAATCATATATTAACCGAGTGTTCAGACCTTGCTCTCTCAAGACAAAAATGCTATAATATAAACAGCATGTATGAGATCTTTGAGAAAGCAAAAGTGGATGGCATAATATCATTTCTTAAAATAGAGGGCTTCTACCAAAAAATATAAACCAAATGAAAATGACAATAAAATCTATTTCACTATAAACTATATAACTGAAAAGAATGCATTAATGTAACCAGAATCTTGACAAAAACCCTCTTTACAAAAATACATCAATGAAACCTGATTTACAAACTGATATCTTACAAAGAATACATATTCTATTCATACAAATCTATTGTAAAAATCTTGTCAGCATTAAATAACCCATTGAGGTGTTGATATGCCGTAAAACAAAAAACAAACAAAAAATCTACAGGGAGCATGAAGCACTGCACTATCAACATTAAAGTTGTATTCATTAATACAGCACTTGACTTCATAATTACTCTGCTTTTCTTTTTGTTGTCTTCCAAAACTAGATAATTAATGCTAGTAATTAATACTGTCCTCTTGCAATTTTATTGTTACTTGTCTTGTGCAGCGGTGTTATACTTAAATATATGTAGTGAACAACTCCATAGAAGCAAGCGAGCCAGAGTGGCTTGCATCTGGTGTATAGGAAAATAAGGGTCTTACCTTAACGTGTGGCATGTGACATCAGCAAGTTTGCTTTGTGAAAATGGCATTACTCTCCCGTCCAGCCATTTTAGCAATATGTGCAAGGATGAGGGTTTTTTGTACAGTTTGGCATGCTTCCACCAGTAGCAAGTCGTGTGCTGCTTGGTCGAACTGGAGGAGGCAATTTGCCTGTGTAACCGAGAACAACAGCGAAGAATGCTGATTGGCTGCTGAACCGCGGTGTTGGCCTGATAAGAGTGCTGGAGCAGTGAAAAAGGGGATAGAAATGTCGGCTATATGTAGTGATGTGTGAAGAAAGTGAGGGCGGTGAATTGAACCAGCGATATTGTGATTTATACAAGTGATGTTGCAGCAATACAGATTTATTTAAACTACAAGCTATTTCGGCCTTTTCTCTAATCATGGCAGACAGAAGTTTCGATATCAGGCTGATACCTGAATTCAGTGGAGCTGCTACCGATCTACCAATTGTAGAATGGATGGAAAATGTGGAGTTGGTTTGTGAACTTTGCGAGATGAAGAAAGTCGAGTGGGTACTGCCACTGTCAGCATGTGCCACCTGCAAAGACCAAGGTGGATGTACACCAAGTGGCTAATGTCCACTGAAAAACCGGACACCCGGGCATGAAAAGGACCCTGTACTTTGTTAGGTTGATAGACCCTTCAGTATTGTTAGAAATTGTAAAAGCCGTTGTCAAGGAATGTGAGGCATGCCAAACCATTGACCCGGCTCCAGTGCATTGGTGAAAAAGAAAGCTGAACGTGAGGGACAACTGGAATAGGTTAGCAATGGACATCACTCACCATGGTGGTAAGCATTTTCTGACAATTATTGATTGTGTGCCTTCTCGGTTCGCGATATGGCGTCCACTACGTCAACAAGATTCTACTAGCATAGTTTGGCAGTTACAGGCAATTTTTTATGAACGGGATCCGCCACTTGATATATTGACAGACAATGACACAGCATTCACGTGCAAACATTTCAAAATTTTTTTGAGTAATTGGGGTGTACGGTTGCGGTTCCAGTGTGCCTAAGCACATGCCGGGAATGGTATAGTAGAAAGAAATCACCAAAGCATCAAAACCATTGCAGCTAGAAAGCAGTGCTCTATACCGGAGCCAGTTTATTCGTATACCGTTACGCCTAAAGATAATCATTCGCCTACCACTGCACCAGCTGATGCACTTTATAGGTACCATACCTGTGTATGGGGCATCGAGGCTATGTCCCCCATTGAATCTTCAGAATATTCAAGGAGCATATGAAGTGGGAGACATCATTTGGGTGAAAACTCCCCACGGGAGATGCACAACTAAATTTAGAATGGATCACGTGACTCAGGTTAATAGCCCACAGTCAGTGCACGTTGATGGAGTTCTGCGTCATGTGAAGGACTTGCATTCCTTTATGGGATTGGTCCCGACGGATACACAGGACAGAGATTCTGAAGAGAGTGAGCAGTTAGTAAATTTGAGATCAATCCCATTAGGAGAAACTGATCACTCTCTTTATACTGACCTGTTACAGGCGACACAAATGGGGAAGACGCCTCCCCAACTGTTAGCATCCAAAATACTAATGTGGTACATCCTGCTAGCTCCCCTAATAACATTTCATCTGAAGATGAAGCTTGTGTTGCTCCACTTCCTCAGCGAAGTACCCAGCAAAAGCGACCTGCTCGTGACTGTATGTTTTGTGATCATGAGATCAGTGGGGAGTGTGGTGAACAGCCTTGTAGAAGCAAGTGAGCCAGAGTGGCTTGCATCTGGCGTTTCGGAAAATAAGGGTCTTACCTTAACGTGTGGCATGTGACATCAGCAAGTTTGCTTTGTGAAAATGGCATTACTCTCCTGTCTAGCCATTCTAGCAGTATGTGCAGTGATGAGGGTTTTTTGTACAGTTTGGCATGCTTCCACCAATAGCAAGTCGTGTACTGATTGGTCGAACTGGAGGAGGCAATTTGCCTGTGTAACCGAGAACAACAGCGAAGAACGCTGATTGGCTGGTGAACCGACCGCGGTGTTGGCCTGATAAAAGAGTGCTGGAGCAGTGAAAAAGGGGATAGAAACGTCGGCTATACGTAGTGACGTGTGAAGAAAGTGAGGACGGTGAATTGAACCAGCGATATTGTGATTTGTACAAGTGATGTTGCAGTAATACAGACTTATTTAAACTACAATATATAAATGTATTGTAGATTTTATTTTTTTCCATATTGTGTTCTGTATAAAATTTTAAATGGGAACATATATATTTTGGAACACTAGATGTGACACTATTCTTCAAAGAATTGTTTTAAATTACTAAACTATGTTTTTCTTGAAGATATATTGTAGAAATATTTTACTGAGAGATATCTTTAACTTTTTTATAAGAAATTTCCCTATATGAAACTTTTTTACTTTTTAGGTGGTGGAGTGTGGTCATTTTTGGGCACGATATGTTGAAAATGAAGATGATCTTTATTTTGTGCAAGTTACCCTTAATCATAATGAACTGATTGTAAGTATTTTTCAACCACTTTTCTTTGAATTTCTCTAATCATTTTGATTGGTCTTATCAGTTGTATTATTCAGATTACTTATCTGTGATTTTTGTGTCGTATAGTTGCAATTTTTCTCTTTATTGAAGTTAGTGACATGTTTACAAGCAATTCTATAGACCAAGGGTCGGCAACCTTTTGGAGAGAGTGGGCCAGAATGCTATGCAGTGTTTTGTACGAGGACCATGATATCAAATATTAAATTGTCTCAACTTCAGATCGCTCCATCCAGAAGGCTGGCTTGGTCTGGAGATTTAAAAAAAAAACAAAGTTAATGATGTTATATTATCTAAACAAGGTTGCATTATTTTACTGCAGAAATTACAAGATAACAAAAAAAAATGTAAATTCCTTACTACAAATGAAATACAGAAATGGCGAATTATTTAATAAGACACTTGTTTCTGTTTATTGTTTGATAACTTCTCTACATCAGGTGAAATATTTGTCAATGACAGTAGCAAAACATCATCCAGGTGGTCATCACCTAACCTTGTTCTTAAACAACTTTTAGTATATTTCATTTTTGGAAAAAGTTGTTCACAAGCATATCTAGTTCCAAATAATGATACCATCATTTTCACATTATTCAATCAGCTTTTGTTTTCCGCTTGGCAAAATATATTTCTTGTAGAAGTCAGCAGTGGATTCAGGATTAAATTTTGATTTAAAAAATTGTTGTCTTGTAAGTCTACTAACTCCAACTGATATTTTTCTGCGACTTGTTCCACGTTTTTTTTTGTTTTTTTTTTCGTAAGGAGTACAAAATAATTTAAATTGATTTCCATATTGCCAGAAGTCAGCAAAATAAGAGGAAAACTAGATTCCCAAATCCTGAATAGAGCTCACAAAGATGTCTGATATTAAATCTATCTTGTTGTTGTGGAGATTTGGAAAATGAGAGTAGTTGCCTTTCTGAAGTTGTGATTCCCATAGTAAGTTTTCTTTCAAAAGCAGTAATTTGATCAAAAATCTCAAATATAAGCTTGTTCTTTTCTTGAAGCTCAAGGTCAAAATTCAAAGTGTTCATGTGAGTTGTGATATCTGCTAATATTGCTAATTTGACAATCCACTCTATCTTGGTCTTGCTCTTCAAAAACATAGTAATCTCTTCTCTAAATGCATATACTCGTTCCAGCATTTTTCCATGGCTAAGCCATTGAACTTTTGAAAAATATGTAAAGTCGCTATGCTGTGCTTCAATTTGTTTTAGAAATTCTTGAAATTAGCAATGATTTAGTCTTCTTGACAGCATAAAATTTACTGTTTTCACAACCACTGTCATGATGTCCTTAAAATTCAATGACTTTGCACATAATGCATTCTGAGGGATAATACAATGAAATTTGATTACCTTGTGAACAAAACCAATGTGTTTTTGGAGCAATGCAACAAACCTCTTTTTCTCTCTGATCATTGTTGGTGCTAAATCTGTGGTTATTCCAATAAACTTTGATGAATCAAGATTTGTTTTTGTTATCTATTTTATCACACTTTCAAAGATTTTCTGCTCCAGTGCTAGTGTTCTTCATAGAAATTAACTGTACAAATTCTTTCAAAATATCAAATGTTGGTCTTAGCCCCCTCACAAATGCTGCAAGTTAACAAGTATCTGTCATATTTGTGGTTTCATTGATAGCAATGGAATAATACTCCAGATTTTGAAAAATGTTATCCAAGCCACTTCCGAGATTTGCTACCAGTTCTTTAATTCATTTTGTTACTGTTTTTGTCGTTAAGCTGATCGCAGAAAATAATTTCTTTTTTTTTTCTGGACAAAAAGCATTCACTATCTTCAACATGCATTCTTTGAAGAACTTTCATCATTTAAATGTTTTATCCTTTCTGCAATTAGTTTTGACACATTGTAGTTAGCACAAGTTTCTATCATTTTCTTGAATCTTTCTAATGAAAAATGATGACTGCTTTGTTATATCCTTTCTCAGCCATGCAACTTAGTTGTCTCATGCCTTTCCAAAGAAATTTTTATAGTGATTATGTCATGCTTCAAACTTTCTTTGTGGCAATGGTTTCTTGACAAATTAAGCAAAAACATTGTACAATCTTCATTAAAATTTCAGCACTCAAAATTCACTTTACTTTTCTTAGTTTCCATAGGCTTGTTTTTGTTCAAATAAAAAAAAAACTTTTGGAAAGGAAAGAAAAAAAAGAGTATAGTAAATGAGTTAAGGTTAAGTTGGTGGGCTGGATGTGGCCTGGGGGCCAGGGGTTGCTGACTCCTGCTATAAACTATATTTCTGTTGTTGGTGCATTTTTGTTTAAAACATGTTGCAGATCCTTGTCTGAGCTAGATAAAGCAGAAGTTGGTAAGAACTTTCTTTTATTGCTAAGCAAATGGGATAGTTTTCAAGAGATTTTCACTTTACTTTATTTTTTTAATGAGAAATCCATTGTAGCATAAAATCCCACCCTGGAGGCCCGACTGCCCCCCTGCAGAGGGTAAAAGTCCCTCAATGGGGCCACCTGTTGGCCGTGGGTGGCGACCCGTAATGTCTGGGGACGGGATCCTGGTGGTTGAGCAGGTTGTAACCCAGGTGTAAAGCGGTCACAATCCTGTAACACACCACTTTGGCCCTTACCTGGGCTAGACGGGCGGTCGGAGGGGCCCGATCCGATCAATCGGCTGGTCATGTCAAGCCCCATCATATATAATTCATCCCAAACCTATAACTGACACTCCTCTTCCCAACCAAAACTAACACTTAACCTTAAATATGTGATGGAAGGCGGTGGCTGAGGGTCAACCAATTTGGGAGAAAAAAAGGATCTGACACACTTGCTAAACCTTCACAGCCGTAATACTTGGAAAACGGAAACAAAGGAACACGTGTGCTCATAGACTCCTCCCAAAGAGAGTATATCATTCACGTAGCCCCGACATGGCAAGGCGAATGGGTTTCCCCCTTGTCATGTCCCAATACTGGACTCCACGGTGGGTAGGGAGCGAGAATGATGAAAAAAATAAAAACAATCAATGGAAAAAAAATCTTCCAAGAGACCATATGTGGATAACGACTCGGAAACAGAAAATGACAGCGAAAACTTTCCACGATTTATTGTACTTGAAGCAATAAGCAAAAAAGCATTAACAGAAATTTCACCATTTAGAATACAAAAAGCAATATCAAATATCATTATACCAAAAAATGTAAAAAAATTACAAAATGGAACACTAGTAGTAGAAGTAGAAAAAAAGATATATGCGGATACACTAATAAGACAAAAAAAACTACAAGAAATAGAAATAAAAGCCTACCCACACCAAACCCTAAATTTCTCAAAGGGAGTAGTAAAAAGCAAGGAGCTCTCTCTGTGCACTCTAGAGGAGATAAAAACAGAACTCCAAACTCAAGGAGTTACAAATGTCAAAAGAATAACAATAAAGAAAAATGAAGTAGAGATACAAACTAACACCTACATTATAACTTTCAACTCCCCCCAAATTCCAACAACAATTAAAATTGGATATGAAAGTATAAAAGTAGAACAATACGTACCAAACCCTCTTCAATGCTATAGATGCCACAAATTTGGGCATCACAGAGATTCCTGTAGAAATAAAAGAATATGTGGAAAATGTAATGAAAAAGAACCTGAACATAAAGAAGAGAACTGCCCAAATGAGAGCCTATGCTCAAACTGTTTGGGAAACCACTCTGCTCTTTCAAAACAATGCAGTATATATAAACAGGAGAAAGAAATAATTAGAATAAAATACAAAAAAAAAATATCTTTCATAGAAGCACGAAAGGAAGTTAAAAATAATATAAAAGAAAACACCTATGCTTCCATGGCACAAAAAGCAAATAAAATAAACAATGAAGATAAAATAAAAGGTTCAATTGAAATAACAAATTTATGCAAAGAATTAAAAGCTTTCCTCGAAGAATTAAAAACCTTTTTAATTGAACTTAAATCGGATCAAAATAAAACTCAACAATCCAGATCAAATGGAATAAACCCAGAAGAAGGGAAAAAACTTTGGAAAGAAAACATAGAACAAAATTTCAGCGAACCTTCTTCTTCCCAAACCCAAAATAAGAAAATGAAAAATAAACAAAAAGAAAAAAAATGACAACAGAGCAAGAAAGCACTCGATCAAGATCTAATTCAAAATCAAGAATCAATATATCAAATGAAAATAAATTTGAGCCTATGGAATATATAGAAATAGAAGAGAAAGAAAACAAACAAAATTCAAAACAAAACCAAAAATCTGACCGAAGGATACCACAAGCAGTTGAAGACAAAGCTTCTAAAAACTCAAGAGATGGAAAAAAAACTAGAGAGGACAAATGATATAAACCTAGCAGGTAACTTTACCCCCAAAAAATGAAAGTATAATCATGGCACATAAGATCCTGCAATGGAACTGTCGTGGAATAAAATCTAATTACAATGACCTATTCATACTTATGTCACTACTGTATCCAGCCGTCATCTGCTTACAGGAAACTTTTTTACAAGAAAATGCCAACTTAAAAATTAAAAATTATAAACAATACCACTATAACCACAATACAGGACATAGAGCTAATGGAGGAGTGTCAATATTGATTAGAAATGACATACCGCAAAGTAAAGTACACATTAAAACTAAATTACAAGCAATAGCAACACAAGTGACACTAGATAAAACCATCACAATTCTTTCCATCTATATACCCCCACAGGAACCAATAAATACAACAGAAATAAACAACTTGATGGAGCAACTCCCTAAACCCAGAATCTTACTAGGAGACTTTAACAGTCATAATCCTATATGGAATAGCAAAAAAATAGATACTAAAGGTAAAATAATGGAAGAAATAATTAACACCCATAACTTATGTCTATTAAATCATAAATCCTCAACCTACCTTAATCCCTCCAATGGAACAGAATCGTCAATAGACTTAAGTATATGCGATCCAGAAATTTGTATGGATTATACATGGAAAACACATAGCGACACATGTGGCAGTGATCATTACCCGATCATTCTAGAAAATCAAAAGCCTGCCAAGGAAGAAATTAAAATACACAATCAGAAACAGTCACAAGAAAAAGCAATCCCAAAAAACACAGAAGATTATGAAACCCAACAGCCTTTCAACCTTTTATACAAAATAACCATCTTAAATTCATAAATTAATAAGGCTTCGGCATAAATTGACCCAAATAGGAGTTGACATGCCGTTAAATCCAACAACCAACCAACCAACCCACCCTGGACTTCAGTGACCTCTTTCATTGCCATGACCATGTAATGCTTAAAAGCATGCATGATTGAGCAAGGTAGAGTTGATAAGAATTTAAATTGTTGTCCTTGTCTTTTCTGTCCTTGCTTGTGGATGCTGATGTTATGATTGCAGGGGAATTACCTTGAAGGGTGTTTCAATGCTCTTGTGTTTGGTGCCACTTATGAATTTGCCCTCATGTTATAGGCAGGGGACAATCCTTTCTTGATGCTGTATGGCTGATGGGAATTCAGTTCAGGTATTCTATCCTATATTCGTTACATTTGCTTATAAATTACATAAACTATGAATAGGTGCTGAAAAGTTATTGACCTGGTCAATAAAAAAATAAAATTATGTTTGATCATTTGATCAAATTTGGGGAAGTGAATGTGGCAGATAATTTTTTAGCACATTAAATGTAATGACTATTATAGGGCAGGTGCTAATAGTGAAGATGCTTCATCTAAAAAGCGATAGTAATACAATTGAGTAAAACTAGTAATATCATGATAGATAAAATACTTCAGCACAAACAAGTTTTATTGAATTGTTGGTTACTTATTAACCTATTTAAACTTTAATACCAGGTTTTACTGGTACAATCCTGGCATCTAATTATCAACAAGAATTGGACAGTTTAACATATAAGTAGAGTATGATTGTCTATATAGCCCGAGCCAAAAGTAGGCTTACACTTAGTTGGTGTGCATGTTACACTTTTTAAAATCATCTTATTACATTTATATTTATTTGTTACAATCAGATTTGTTCAAAACTGTTTATGTACATTTGTTTAACACTTTACTTACATTTTTAGCACAGTTTAAGCTCTTAAGTGCTCAAAATGTCCTCCTTCAACATTGCAGCATTCCTCAAACCTCTCCAGAACACTATGAACGCAAATCCTGATCTGCATCAATTTCAATAAATACCTTTGAGTTGTACTCATCCACTGTGTGGAAATTTCTCTCATAAACCTTCTTTACTACACCCCCAAAAAAGAAATCCATTGGTTTTAGGTCAGGTTAATGTGGTGGCCATTTGATACTGCCCTTCTTCTGAATCAATGTTGTGGAAAGGATTGGTTAAGGTAGTCCCTTACTGCCAAAGTATAATAGAAGGGTGGTGCTGAAAGAACAGTTAGGAAAAGTTAGCTCTGATTCTGAGCTGTGATCTAAAATCTGAAACAAATAGTGAAACAATTGTAAGCCTACTTTTTGCTCACCTTGTATATTAGCAACTTTACACTGGTTATTTGCTAATCTTCACTGCTGATTTGTTTTTGTTTTACACACAAAGTTCTGAAATAGCAAAATTTACCCAAAATATTTAAAGACAGAGTAACATCAAGTGATCAGGTCCTAGGGTTCAATGTTAGTACCATGGGGTGTTTGAGCAGCCCACAAAATATTTTCCCTTAATATTTAGCTAGTGGTAAGTCAATTTTTTATGATGAGTCAAGTTAATTCTTGAATATGTTTGTGAAGCAAGTACAAGGAATTACTGATAGTAGCCACATATATTTCTGAACTACAAGCAGTTTTATTTGTTTACTGAAAATAAAATGAACCCTATTTTTGCATATTTGGACTCTTGAAACTTAAAAACTCATTTTTAATGTTGTCTTTTTTAATTTTATTTTTCAAAATAAAGCCTTCTGTTTTTAATTGTTATTTATCCTATAAAAACCAAAAAAGAACACTGAAGACAATTCATAGCAATAAATTAATATTGAAATGCTATGCCTATAATATTTTAAATGGGGTGTTTGAAACCTTCCCAAGTACTAATGGTTAAAAGAAAAGGTAGTGAGGGCAAAGACTCAAATATTTGATTAATTTTTAAAACATTGCAATAATTTAAATAACAGTTAAAGCTTGCAAATTCATTATTTTAAAATTCCCAATATCAATATTCCATCATATTGTCACCTGTCACCATGTGTCAAATTTGTTTTGCTTGAAACTATATATATTGTAAGAATAAACTTTGTTTACAGTTGTTATTAATGCTTGTCAATACATTGAGCTCAAAATTTTACAGCAACATTTATAAATGCATTATTTCACAGAAGAAAGCAACACATTTTTTAATGAGAACAAATAGAAGAATTTAAAAGTGCACGAGGAATTATTAATCTATGTAGCCTGGTTGATGACTTTTTAGCAGGGAAGGTTTTCTAGTAATTCATAGAGATATAAAGGACTTTGATTCTTGTACTGTATTTTAATCAATTTGGGCTGGTCTCTGTCCGTGTTTTGCTTAGTAACAGGAGTAGATAATAAACAGACCTCTTCTTGTCACTCTTGACATTAGTTTATTCTATACTTGTTGATAAGATATTTGTATGAGCTTCTTCAGTAACACATAACTGTTTTTAAAATGTGGTCAGGTGTATTTTTGATAAGCAAATCAAGAATTTCTGGGATGAGTAATCATTATTTACACTATTTACTTGCAGGCTATTGTCCCCAAGTTTGTTGTTTCTATCACAATTTTTCAGCTGTTGTGCCTTCTGGCTTTGCTCAGGTGCTTGTGGAGTACTATGAATAAGAACTAGACATGGGCATAAGAACAATCTGCTCTTGTAGATTAAATAAAAGGTTAGTTTGGAATTGCCTGTAGGTTAACCAGTTTGACATCCACCTTATGAAGGTCAGAGGGCACAATGGCTAAGATGTGATAACAATAACAAAGATGGGGACAAGAGTCTGCATGTAAATAAAGATTCTTTTTTGGAATCTGGGTAACTTCAGAAGACCTTAAATCTTTGTCATATTGCTCAACTCGGTGGGTTGGGGAAATATCTAGTCTTACTAAATCTTAATAAATTCTAATTGGTTTATTTCAGGTTAAAATCTTACTAAAGCCTCCTCTGAACTCATTTTACGGCTTCTAATTATTATTTTTAATCTTTTCTCTTCTTATTCTGCTTGATGTCTAATTAGTTTGTCTAAGTTTTTTTTTTACTGTTTAATCTTAATTATTTCCTGCTTCAAATCATTAAACATCCCCATGCATTAAAATGCTGAACTAAAGTTGCCATTGTGAATCTCACAGGACACAAGCTGAAAAAGTTGTTTAATTCAAATTCTCCTGGCATCAGTTTAAACTGACACTTTCCTCCTCTATATATTTAAACTGTAATTTTGGAAAGTCATATATCAAAAGAATATGCAGAATAGACTTTTTCAATTTAAAAAAAAATTGATTAAATATTAAAAGATATTTTTTTTTAAAAAGATCCTCATTAATTTTTTTCCTTTATGTATCATAAGTGTAAAATACATTTTAATATATGAAATTGGAATATTGTTATAAATTTCAGAAACAAATTTAAATTGATTTATAAGTTTTAAGGATTTCTCTTTATGCAAGATGTGTTTAGATTTGCAGATATTAGGTTGGTGCAAAAATAATGTCGTTTTCTCACATATCTTACTATGTGAGAAAACAACATTATTTTTGCACCAACCTAATATTTACTGATATAGCATAAAATTAAAAAGTTGGGTGTGTTAAGTAACTAAAAGAAATATTTCCACTAATTCTTTTTACAAAATGACTTTTTCATAACTTTAGTATTCAATGAGTAAATACCAAAAATTCAGATTAAAGTTTATTTCATGTTTGACAATTTTTTTTACATTGGTCATAAGCAGTTTATGAGAATATAAAGAAAAAAAAAGCTAACCACCTGCATAATGATGATAATGTCAATATGCCACAAAATCATCAGCAATGTCCCAAAAATTACTTCACATTTAACAATTCTTTTGACAAATATATCAATTTTTTTATATATAATTATGTCATATATGATAATTTATAAGAATCGTAAAAATCAAAAATACACGCTTTGGTATAGTTAGTATGCTAATAAAATCATCAGCTATGTCTAATTTTTATATAGGATTTCCTCTCTTTCTGGATTTGTTAATTTAAAACTGTACGTAATGCTAATGATTCTTATAAATGCCAATTTACCACCAATATTAATTTTCTTTTTTTTTTCTTTTATGCAAATGTCTTTTTACATTTCAGATGCTGAAAGATCCTCATAAAGGCATGATGTGTGCTGCTCCATATCAATGTGGCGAGGTTGCTTATTATAGAGCTAAAATAGAACAAATTGTGGACAAGGTGGTTTATGTGAGTTGGCTATTTTCTTCTAAGGAAATGTAACAAAGATTTTGATTGGTTAATTGTCTATAAATCTGAGAAGAGTCTTTAAAGTTTTTTTGCACAAATGAACTGTTCTTATTTGAATTTGACACAACATTTTGGCTGATGAGGAAATTAAAAGAGGCAGCCTATATCAGTTACTTGATCAAGTGCATAACTTAGTCTATTATGATTTCAACACTAGTTTTGAGCTGAACTACAAGCCATAAAATGGCACTTAGAATGATAGAAAATTCAAAAGATAGGAAATTCATAATATTCACATGAAAATAATGCAAATCAGCCTTATATTCAAGAAATCCTAGAAACGTCATCATTTAATAAAGTACAAAACAATAATATTGACTTGGATTCCTAGCCATGTGGGCATCAAGGGAAATCATGAAACTGACACACTGGCAAAAGAGGCAATGAAAATGAAAATAACTAACATCAAACTCCCAAATACAGATTATAAAAACAAAATTACATAACACATCAAAAGAAAATGGCAAGCAATTTGGGGCATATTCCCAAACAATAAACTATAAAAATAAAAAAAATAAACCATTTATATTTTTAGTTTGATGAAACTTGTAGAAATAAATCATGATTTATAACTGTGTGTTTGAGATGTATTATGCTCTTCCTTGATGTGTGTGTGTGTGTGTGTGTAGATATATATATATATATATATATATATAGATATATATATATATATATATATATGAAGAAATATAGTTTTAAGGTGTGCTATATTTATGGGATAAAGTGCTCAATATCAGAAATAGTGTATGTAAATATGAAAGTGAACATTGAAGTCAACACTCAGAGATGACAGACCGTATCAGGCTAGATGCAATCATCAGGCCTGATGATTGTGTCTAGCATGAAACAGTCTGTTACCTCTGAGTGTTGACTTCAATGTTCACATATAAAATACTGTATACTGATTATAAAGCAGTAGTGAATAGAATTATATTTAAGAAGTGGCAAAATCATTGGGATAAATACACTAATAAGAAACTACAAAACATAAAACCTACCATTGGAGAATGGAACACAAAATACAAGAATAGAACAAGTTTTGTTGACCTGCCTTCACAGAGGAGGTCACACCTGCACCACCCACCATCATTTACTGGAGGGCACAGAATCCCCAATATGTGCTACATGCCAAAAAAGATTCACAGGTAAACATATACTGCTTGAGTGTATACACTTGAATCGAGTGCGGAAACAATACTACCAAACAAGTAATTTGAAGAAACTCTTTATGGAAATAAAACCATCTAGGATACTAGATTTTATAAAAGCAATTGAAATGTACTCAAAAATATGAGTGGTTGAATACTGCTGCATATGTGTATGTATGTATGTATACGTGTGTGTGTATATATATATATATATATATATATATATATATATATATATATATAAAAAGGCTTAAACACTAATATTCCATGGTCATAATTTATTCCATTGGAATCGTAAATACGATCCAATTCATCAGACCTACAAATTCAAAAAGAAAACTGAAAAAAACCTACTCCGGAAATAAAAATAGAATTTAGAGAGAGTGTAAGTATGAGAGTGTGGGACGAATGTTAGTTCCAAAGAGATAATCCAGTCTTTTCTGTTGTTTAAAACATGACACAGAGAAAAAGAGATGTATTAATAACTTTTACAAGGATATTTATGTGAAAGTGAACCCAATTGCCATAACTAGAATTTGAACTTGGCATGCTTATCACACTTTGTGTTGATAACCACTATGCAGCGTACATCTTGCAAAAACATATTTTTCAATGATCCAAATTGTTACAATTTGGATCATCCAGATAAATTGGTTAAATATATTTAGAGGCAAAAGCATACTTTCCTTTCTGTTTGGAATACAGGTGTGATAATTTTTATTAAATTTTGCACTCAGACATTAACCTACTTAAGATAGTTCAATGATATACATATATAAAATAAAAGCCTGTTCTCTTATGGGCTTCACTATATATCCACAATGAATTTTATGTCTTTGATTGCTACTTACAGGTGTTCTTTGTGGATTTTGGCAATGTGGATAAAGTGAATGTTCACAGTTTGAGACAATTGCCAAGTTCTCTTAAAACCATTCCTTACTTGGTAAGTGTTTATTTTTTCCTCTTTCTAACATTTTTGTAATCAAGTATATCTGTTTTATTTTTGCATGTGTTTTGTGTAAGTATCAAAAAGGACTATATTGCTTATTTAATTGACAATGATACTTTAATTTGTGTAGGTTAATTTCCTTTTTCTTTGCTTCACTGGGCCAACCAATCATTTCTTTGCCTGAGGGATTTGCATACACCTTAAAATGGTGTTAGCAAAAGTGTTGTAATTAAAATAGTTTGAAGAGCATCAGCATTTTGAGTAGGTGTCTATTTCATCTACAGCATCTGAAATATTAGAATTTATATGATGTTAAATTTTCGACCTATACTTTTAAACCAATGACAATATTGCCTGCTTCCATTTACACCCAAATTGTGATTGAAATGCTAAGGTGGTTACCATTCATGACAGAAAATAACTCCATTTGAATAACAAAGCAATTACAAAAGCCATCAACAAAGCATTTTTTAAAAAGATTGCAAAAGATCAGAGTGCAAAAGAATAACAAATGCAAATTAGGTATCTCCAGTAAGTAAGAACAGCTGATTTGGGTTAAGTGTAAGATACATACTGCTAGATATAAATCAAAATTGTATTTATTTGATGTTGCTATTTTATGTAATAAATATTACAAACTGACAATCAACTTTATATACATTATTTTTCAGGGTTTTGAGGGAGAAAACACTGAGAATTATATATATATAAGATACACTATATCCAGTTACTTGGACTAATGTTTTCAGTCCCTTATATTGCTAATTCTCTCTGAATAGTTTTTAGATTGGCTTCATTGATACTTCCAAGCAACATATTCAGGTCAAGTGAACATGGTTAAGTGTAATTGACAATTCTCAATAAGTGGAATTGATAAAACTCAGTGAACAATAAGGGGAAGAAGGAAAGAGAATAGTATAAAATAATATGAAACAAATATAACACAAGTCAAAAACAAAGAAAATATTAGACAGTAATAAAGTAAAAAATGTTCATAAAGTAAAAATAGCATTTGCATGCAAAAGGGATACAGTCAAGTGGCTATAGATTGAGAATTGTCAATTTTTTATTGGTTAGGAAGCAATCCCAGCATGCATCTGTAGGATTTGTGTATAAATTTTGTTAGAGGAAGTTATTCTCAGATTGGAACTAACAGTTACAGACCATTTACTTTTGTGTTTGTAAAAGTTTATACTCTGATAATTTCTTCTGGGTTCTAGCTACTGTAAGTGGAATGATTCTATTTGTAACTGTAAGTTCTATGCCAACAGTTTCTTCTGTCACACTTCTCACCTGTGAAACTCTCTTCTGGTTTCTTGCTTCCCTGTCAACTTTGATCTTCAAAAATTTAGGTGCATTGTCAATTGTTATCTTGTCTTAATTCTTGTTCTTTTATTATTTTCTCTCCTTAATAGTATATTTTCTAACACTCAGTAACACCTTGTGTCTTAGTGGCTTTATTGCCTTGCTTGGGCTGAAATGATTAAAAAATATCTCCAAAAATTCATCCACTTGTAATGCATTCTCGGTCCTTCTGATGGCTAAGAATACACTGCAGAAATAAAAATAATCACTCTCCTGACAACAGCCAATAAGATGATTACATTATTTGTTGTTATACTAATTTTCAAGAGCTTTTCATAGTAGAGGGTTACTGTGTAGCATTAATGTAGGAAAGGACAAGTGTTAAGAGTAGAGAACTGAAGTAGACTTTAGAAAGAACTAGAAACCCAATCCCAAACAGGAAACAAGGGATAAACCTTTATTCCTGTTCAAAAGACTGTGGAGGAGTGTGAACTGGATGATAGGAAAACCTATCTACTCCTATTGGTGGAGAAGAGAAAAAAATATAAAATGAAGTAAACCAAAATCTGAATTGTAAACTATCAAATAGCCAGCCAAACAAACTTTTGCTATCTCAAATTACAAAAGATTCATTCCAATCAAAGTCAAATAAATAAATATATATTATTTGTTTATACATTTGATTTTCATTTATTCCAAAGTTTCTGATAAATAATATGAAGACCCTCTGGCACTACTTCATAAACTCATAAAAATAAAAGCATTCTGTAGATAAGCTACTGTCAGTCTGATTAATTTATCTTAAATCAGAAGAGCAACTGAAGTTCATGTTATGACGACTCACTTGAACATGGCATAAAATTTGTTTTTGTGTTAACTTAATTCTTTTCATGCTTACATTTTGAGAAATCTGATTTTATTGCAAGTGCACAGCAGTAACTAGCAAATATAACCTCATCCGTAATAAGATGTCCTAATATGTGCACTTGTTAAATTTTTATAGTCAATTTTGTAAGTCAGTAAATTTTAGTATAACAAGTACACAACTCTTTATTAAATATGATTAATATTATAATTGAATATAATTTAGTTTCTATTAGCCCTTAAAACAACTCATGAGTGGTTATTTATATATGATTGGGAACAAAGTGAAAGACAACCTAATTTCATAATGTTAACAATTAGCAAAGAACTATTGGAATTGCTAGGTAATCTTGACATATTTGTGAAGGATATTAGAATAATCCAAAACCTATACTGGCAGCAAACTGCCTGCATACAGAGAGAAAATGAATTCAGAAAATATACAAAAATAGAAAGAGGGTGTAAGACTTATCCAACTTGTATAGTGAGGGGATTCTGAGAAACTCAGAAGTCCTACCAGGATTCATTATTGGTGGCCACAATCTTAACAACATAAGATATGCAGATGACACAATGTTGATAGCAGACACAGAAAGGAAATTACAAGAACTTTTACAGAAAGTAGTGAAGGACAGCAAGAAGAAAGGACTAAACATCAATTACAAGATAGAATGCATGGTTGCTAGCAAAAGAAACAGCCCAAATTACAAATGGGAGATACTGAAATCAAACAAGTACAAAAATTTAAATATCTGGGAAGTGTTTTAACAGAGGATGGAAAATGCAATACCAGAATTTGAAGGCACATTAGGATAGTGAAAGATGCCTTCAAAAAGCTAAGCAATTAAGAAACAGGAAAATTTCATTAGAAACAAAGAAAAGAGTACTGAACTGCTACATAATATCAATCCAGTAAATGCTGGACAGTCTCCTCAAAGATGAAGACAAGACTTGAAGAAACAGAAATGTGGTTCTATAGAAGGATGTTGAGAATACCTTGAACCAAATGTGAGCAATGAAAAAGTTTTAGAGAAAATGGAAACAAGAAGGACACTTATACTTAACATCAGAAATAGTGTTGAAATTTCAAGGGCACATAATGAGGAAAAAGGGCTTGGAAAATTTGATATTCACAAGACTGATTGAAGATAAGTGGGACATAATCTACCTAAGAAACAAGAGTAAATGGATGGCAGAACATGGTTTAGAAGAAATAACAAAAAGACAGTTGAGAGATACAAAGGACAGGAACTTGTGAAGTGCTATGATTGCCTATGTTCTGAATGTACATGGTACATAGAAGAAGCTTTCAGTCAGTAAAGGATCACACTTATTTTATAATTTTGCTCATTTGAACTCATTGATAGAATTGTTTAGAAACTAATGTTTTTTTTGCATCACCATCATTATAGAAATTTCTAAGGTACATAATGAGAAAAGAGGGCTTGAAAAATAAGATACTGACAGGGCAGATTGAAGGCAGGAGAGACAGGAAAACAATACATAACCAACCTAGTTGTCTTGGGTAGATAGATGTCAGAACAAAGTTTAAGAGATAACAAAAAATTTATTAAGAGCTACAAAGGACAGGAAATTGTGGAGAGCCATGATTGCAAATGTCCTGAAGTAATATGGCACATAGAAGAATATTTGGGACACTGCTAATGTGCAGTGGAACAATCTCATTTTTGGAGAATTGCCTTGGTGTAGAATTGTTTTATATTTTTCAGTAAATTAATATCAAGGTATTGCATGTATCCTTTTGCATCCAATAAAAAAAGTGTTAAAGTTATCTTAAGAATTGGTTTCTTAATCTTAAAATGTATGTTGGATTAGTAGTTTAAATATTATAGGAAAATCAAATTGCTGTTTTCTGTTTTAATTTATTCTAGAGCTGTCTTTGTGTTTTCATGAAATTTCTAAGGCAGTTGAACCATAAAACCTTAAGTATCTTTAAAGTATCTACCTACATTAATATATTTTTAAATCATTCCCAACGGTACATATGAGGGATTGCTGAAAAGTTCTTAGTCATACCCACTTTCACAAAATTTAATCAAAAGGCAAAAAAGATTTTTTTTTTAATTCTTTTTTAATTAAACTGAAAACTTTTCTACACCCTTCATAATGTGAGTTCAAATATCTTACTTTATGCAATAATTTTTACTTATTGGTTCCACATCTAAAATCAGAATAAAGTACTCAGAAAATATGCTGTAAATTTTATTACGAATATATACACTTGCTTATTAATTATTTAGTTAACTGTGTGTAGAATATAGAATCATATTTTGAATGTATTTGATGTTCTTTGTATTAATAGCTGTTTTCTTTTGATTTATAGGCATTTGAATGCTTCCTTAAGGGACTGAAGCCATCCCCTATAAAATGTTCAGATGGTTGTTGGTCATCAGAAGCTAATTCCCAATTTAAAAAAATGGTGTCAGAAAGGAACTTACATGCTGAGGTAAGGGACTTATCAAGGCAATATAAGATTTATTATGATCCTTGTGTTTATATATACAGATGTGAGGGTGTCATTGGTTTATCAAGGCTTATAAATTTGAGAATGTTCATGAATGTTTGTCAGGTGTTTCAAAGGTACTGAAGCATGTGCGGAACACAAAGTGTCAGGGTTCAAAGTCTGGCAAAAAGTAAAATGAACAAATAATATTCAAAACTTTTTTTCTTTTTTTAATGAATATTGTTTGGCTTGTGATTAGATTGTTATTGTATGAGATGGACATTTGTGCTGTACATCTTCAAAGGCTGAAGTGATGGATTTAACCATTTTCTTTGGATTTTTCAACATATTTTTTGTTGTATATGTTGGCTTGGGAAATTAGTAATGCTTTCAGGAAAAGTCAGATTGGGAAGAAACTGAGGCATTGATTTATATTTTGATAATGTTCTATGGCGGCACTCAAATTTTCCTTCTGAGTAAATTATTTTTCTTTTGATGCGTGTGGCATTTTTTAGATCAAAATTGTGGTCAAATTTATTTCTGTGTATGCACATCCACTAGTACATTTGTTAAATTGTTATGCATGAGTTCCCTTTTGTATTTGTAGATACATTTTTTTAAATTTCTGCATGTTTCCCCAATATATTGTGAGCTAAAGTTTTGGCAATTTATTTTATATATGCCTGCTTTTCAATTATTATTTTTATGGGTGTTTTTATTTCTGATCATATCCATAATGGCTTTGGAAGTGTTTGTGACTATTTGGATGTTATTTAGATGGGATAAGTTGTTTTAGATAGTGGGTGTTATGGAGTTGGTAGGTAGTGTTATGTATCTTTTTTTTTTGTTTAGTTTATTATTGTGGATAATGTTGTTATTTTTGTTGTGGTTGTGTATTTTTTGTACCTTTCTCTTTGTGTTTTGGATGAAGTGATAAGGATATTGGAAGTTTTTGAATGTGTTTTCTATGTATGTTTCTTTTTTGGGTACATATTAGGGGTTGCAAATTCTTAATGCTCTTAAGTAGAAACCTATAATTATACCAGATTGAATTTTATAGGAGTGGTTGGAGTAGAAGTTGACCAGGTCATTTTTGTTGGTAGCTTTCTGTAGACATCAAATTTCATTTTATCTCTTTTAGAGTCTATCTCTGAGTATATTCACACACACACACACACAGACACATATATATATATATATATATATATATATATATACACGCACACACAACCATTCAAACTTTCTTAATATATTGGAACAAAACTGGCCATAATGTTGATTTTACTATTGCCACCCTAATTAAAAAAGAACATAATTCTTTATGAAGAAAGTACATTGAGGACCTACTAATAACAATATTACCAACTATAAACACATGTCAAAAAACATATTACACCAGCAACCTTTTATTGAATCTATTTTTAAAGAATAAAATAGTAAAAATGTAACTGAATCAACAAGTGAAAAACCAATGATCATGATGTCTGTACACACTTACGAATATACATTTTAATCTGAATCCCATGTAGACAAACTAGAATTATTATACACTGGCCAGCTGACTCTAATGAATTTGCAGAACTGTCAGTTCCCACCTTATGTCTGTGTTGGGAGTAATTGTATTTTTAGTCTAAAATCTTTTTATTTTTTCTTTCGAATAAGTAACTTCTCTATGCATGCACTCAGCCTAACAACTATGCCTCTGATACTAACTCAAATGGGAGTAAAGGGAGGCACATGAATCCTCAAGCAACCATCGTTATCCTCTCTTTTAGTCCTCATATATGAGTGAGCTTGCCTTGGTAACCTAGGTCTTTGGCCGGTATGATTTTTCTGACCCAAGCAGTTCTGTTACCATGGCTTCTAGGTAAATGAGACACATACACTTGGGGTATCATGCCTGAATCTTTCCTGGGTTATTTGTCCCCTCATTAAGGGTGCCGGAGGTAAACATTTTTGGGGTTTTGGGGTTATCCACCTGATAGTCAGGGATCTGAACCTTTAAATTTGAAGGAGACTATCCTATTTGCAGGTGTATAATATCAGGTTTATTGTACTACCATTTTGTGAATGATTCTGGACATTGCAGTAGTCTCTGGTGGGGGCCTCTTGATGCCATGATGATGGGTACTGTTACGGCAGTATCTCTGGGTGAGTCAATCCAGATTATTTATGTATCATCTACAATGGGTGTCTATTTCACTGCCTACTTGCCATCCACCAAACCAACCAAATCAAACATAAAAGCAATCAAATTGAAAATTATCAAAATTAGTAAACCCAACTTCAAAAAAAAAAAAAAGAAAAAAAAAAGTAGACCCCTGGTATACCATCTCTTACACCAATGTAAAGGGTCTATCTTCTTCAGTCTAAACCTGACCTCCTGTTCCTGTCTGAAATGGGGTATCGATGCTTCAATCCCATTGCAGGAACTCACAATCCTAGGCTGCTCATCTATTATAATGACCAACTAAATTGCCATCGTCACAAACTCAGTACTTACATCAAGGCTATATTTCTCTGTTTCAGGGACACAAAAACAAGGACCTTGATCACCTCTATATGTGCTCCTGCATGGCACTTATCCATAGTACCACATTTGTCTTTGCTCTGTATCATATTCTGGATGAAGGGTTGGTAATCTTTGATCAAATATCAGAGAAGATTGACAATATCCTCACTGAATTTCCCTCAGCTTTCACATATGTGTTGACTTCAATGTTCACTACAAAGACTGGTTAGTTCATTCTAACAAAACAGAAAACAGATATTGCAAAGACTTCTCCATTGCCTATGAACTAACCCAGAACATTGAAGAACCCACAATTGCAACAGGACAACAGGCAAACCTCCGCAACCTATTTCTAGCATCCTGCCCTGACAAATGCTTGGCAAAAGTATTACTCACCATTGACACCTCAGGCTATTCCCTAGGCAGTGTCCACATTGGCTCCAAACCAATGACATCCCCTGATTTACCGTTCCATAGAATGGTTTTTATCTAGGTGAAAGCAAACTGGGATAGCTTTCAGTCCTATATAACAGAGGCTCCTCTCTCAACCTTCTTCAAACAGGCTCTACCTACAAAACTTCTTCCCTGGTCTCTTAAAATTAATTAATTCAAAATTAATTTGATAGAAAAATAAAAAATATTTTTCTGATGCTAAATATAAAAAATATCTTCCAAAAAATGTCCATTTAAAATAAAAAAAAATGTTTAATTTTAGAGATTATATGTAACTTTTATGAACCCTCAGTAGTAGTTCAACTGAAAAATATATCCGTTTATTATTTTATTTTTTATAAAATGTATCAAGACTAATTAAAAATAGCTTAAATGTTTAATTTAATCTGTGAAATTAGGAGCTAATCCTAAAAATTAAATAGTTAATTAGTAAATATAAAATTTCAATGGACATTTTTAAAAATTATAATATTTTACGTACCCAATTGAGAGATTTATAAAAAAAAAAAATTATAAATACATGCATTTTAAAATTACAATACTTTTTTATTTTTTATGTACACAAATTTTCTTTTTCTTTTCCATTGATGAATACAAGATTTATATATGTACATTTAAAAACTGCATTATTTTACATACACAGTTTTTTTTATTTTCATGGACTGTATACAACTGTACAATTTAATTGAAATATGTATTTCTAATTTATTTTTTAATGCCCAATTACAGTATTTACTCAAGCACCCTCCCAAACAGGATGTGGCACAAGGCTGGTTTAATGTTGGACTTTCCAAGTCTGTAGACTCAGGCAAAAATTCCCTGTAGACCTAGTATACACATAGTTGGGTAGCTGTCGACCTCCCCAGATGAGACTCTGCCCTTCAGCATAGCATTGCTTTTTGACCTATCTGCTCAAAGGCAGAGAGGTTGACAAGCAGTGTATTTCAAACTCAGAGCTTTCGTATACTCATATTTACTTATGCAGTAAGTAATTTACTTTACAACTTTAGAATAAATATAAGAAAACACACTTAGAAACTGTGAAATGATTTAAACACACCTAGAAACTGTGAAATGTCTATTGATGAAACCATTATGATCTTTTAAAAGCTCCATAGCTTTTAAATCAGATGTTGGTCAAGGTAGCTGTTAAATTTAAATTTCAAAAACGCCTTTTTTTATATTTGCTTGCAATTCGAGTTGGTTGTATGTAGTGATATAAAACCAACTGATTATTAAAGATGACACATTGCGCTATAAGAAGGTGTAATTTTTAAGAAGTGAATTTCTCTGGTATTGCATCCACTGAAGTTTTTAACTTGGAAATTTTTTGTGAAAATTGACCTCAAATTTTATTTTAATCCCACCAAATTAATGAGTGTCCTTTTTTTCTTTAAGATGGGACTATTTTGCTATGTGTAGGAACACACAGCTCTGAGTGCAACAAGTTTCAAAACATGAACATAAAATTCTCAGATTTTAAAATATGTTAAAAGAAGCACCCATCACTGAAAAGTGACCTCATTTTAAGAGACCTAGAATAAAAACTAATTATCACACAACAGAAAGAATTGTATCTTTATAAAGAGAAAACATTAAAGTTTTTTTACATACTAATTTATCAAAACAGCTTAAAAAATACTCTGGATATTGCCAGTTGAACTTGAAGGAAATTTCACTCTTTTGACCCATTTTCAAACCATAAACTAGGCCAGTTTGGGTACCTACTATTATAAAATCCTTCCTAAAGGTAGTTATTAACAGCCAGTCCTCCGAGACCCTGGCAATCAATGCAGATGATCCCAGGGATCATCTGCAATCAATGCAGATGATCCCAGGGATCACTTCGGACCAACCCTCTTTCTGATGTACATAAATAATCTGCCTAAGAATATACTCTGATAATTTGTAAATATGCCAATGATACAACAATATATGGGTGTTCCTCAAAATCTCTTGACAAAGATTGCCAGCTGACCTCTTTTCCAGTCTAACACTAACTTCTCAGTGGGGGGAAAAATGGCTGGTTACCAAATTTCTATATACAATCCATCACTAAAGACACAGGTAAAATGATCAGCTCCCTGTAACTGACTCCTCATGTTATCCTTTATCTTTATAAGAGCCAGATCAGGTTGCAAATGGAGTATTGTTGCCATATTTGGGTGGGAGTTGCCCAGACCTCACTCTCCAGCCTTGATAAAGTTCAAAAGCGTTTCTGACTCCTTGTTAGAGAAGAATTATTTTACAACCTCCAACCCCTCTCGAATATGAAAATGAACTAATTGAAAGTGTAAAAAAGATATCTAAGTCTTGTGATGTGTGCAAGCTGTATAAGAATGTCCAGCCCTGTTCTGTAATTTCACTGCCTCTTGTCTCTTCATTTAATCAAACTGTGGCAATGAACATGAAATTTTGACACTGTGTTTATTTTGTAGTTTTAGTTACATGCTACTGCACAGCAACAGTGATAATTAACAAAACTTGAACACATATACAGCATGAATAAAATAGTAAGCAAAATAAAAGAGAGAAATCAAAATATTTTCTCTTAGTCAATATGAAGCAAGTGGTGATTGAATGCTTTAGTGATATATCATTTGGTTAGTTTGAAAGGAGGACGCCTTTCATGGAGGCTATATGATATTCCTTAGTAATAATGAAAGAAAATAGCATGACAGTTGAGCTGACTTTGACAAGTTGTGAAATTTGCTATGGCTGCAGAAACTTTAGCCCTGTTTGATGCTGCTGAAGCAGGAATATGTGTTGGAGCTCTTTTGAAAGAGGTATCACAGATCAGTAAAGACTGGCCTATTAGGAAATGTTATGTTTCTTTCTTTCTTTTTTTTTTTTTCTTTCCTATTTTGGCTGCCATTGTACACATTTAATCTTCATTCTCGTCATTAAAGCATATTGAAAAATGGTTTTCCTACAAAAAAAGGATACGGATATAAAAAATGTAAAGGACCTGAGAAACATCAAGGGTCAAAGATGTCTTGATGGAGGCAAGAAACAATCACAATGAATTAATGGATGCCTTAAATGCTTTGAGTGTCACATTGGAGGAGATTAATTCAAAGCTGGCCGATTGACCAGAATTAAAAAAAAAAGTTATTGAATCAATAAAATCACATGCAGTGATGATTGGAAATAAACTAAAGGCGAACTTAAATGAAGTTAAAGCTGACCTAACTGCAAAAGTGGATGATGATGATAATAAGAAAATTGAGTCCCAGGAAGCCCATTCAAGATGAAAAATATTATCAATGGAATAGAAGAGGCTGAGAATGAGAATTTGGAAGTGGTTGTTAAACAATTCCTCATTAAGGATTTAAAAATGGAGTCAAACCAAATAAATATTTTATTCCGTGATATACATAGGCTACCAAAAGCTAAAAATGGGTTTCCTGAAGATGGAAGAAAGGAATTACCCTGTCCTATGATTGTGGCATTCATTAGGCAAAAGGATAGAAATGAGGCAATAAGAAAGGCCTTTAAATTAAAACAAACAAATCTCTCTATAAAGTTGGACCTGCCTGAGCTATTAAACAATTTAAAAGGGAAAATGCTTGCAGAGTGTTGTAGATTAAAATCTGAAAATCCAACTCTAAAGTATAGGCCTATACTTCAGAAAGAAGATGATTTTGTAGAATGAACAACTAGAATAAAATGGCATGATGTCAAGTTTACAAATTAGAGGAAAATGAGAGAAGGAGGAAAGAGAAAAGAAACTTTTTCTTGTTTTTAAACCACTAAATCATTACTATTAGGTCGGTGCAAAAATAATGATGTAATAATGTCGTTTTTGACGTAAACGTCAAAAAACAACATTATTACCTCATTATTTTTGCACTAACCTAATATATTTGAATGTATGTGTATTTTTCTTTTTTTCTCTCTTCTGCTTTCCTTATTTTGTTTTTGTTCTAAAATAACCTACTTTGATGTTGAGTTGAGCTGACTTTAGTTAATATGTAGAATTTAAATTTTTTTTCTATAATGAAATGCTATTAACCATGTATTACTATTTACACGCATGTTGATGGATCGGTATTTTGAAGTTGCTGTAAGTTGTACAGTATCAAATTGTTATAGATTATGGTTAACATAAATGTCCCACTTCACCAGGGCAATAATGTTATGTTAAGGAATTTGATTTGTTCTCAATCAACTTTTGACTTGAATGAACCAAGTGTACTGTCTTTTAGTAATGATTTCTCTAAACCTTATGAAATAGTTAAGGAAAAGATTTTAGGATATAACAATTTTTTAAAAAGTTAGTCCATAATATTAATGCTCTCTCTATACCTGAGCATTTGCACGAAATAATTAAGATTGTTCATGACGTGAACTTTGATGTTTTGGGAGTGTTTGAAACCTTATTTCTAGTAATACTCCTAGTGCATCTTTTAAGGTTCCGGGGTTTAATTTTTTCACGTAGGTAGAATTCCTAGTGATTTAGTACAACCTGAAATGATCTTCATTGAAATAACTATTCATGCAGTGAAGATGGCAGTTGGTGGTGGTGGGGGTGTATTTATAAGTCTTCTCTTATTCCCTACCCTATTTTGGCTGCAGTTCATGAAAATTTGCTTTTTGTCACTTCAAAGTAAAAGCATTGTTTAATACTTGACAATATGAATATTGACCATTGTGTCCTCTGCTTTGAGATGTTTTGTTATTGAACCATTTGCTCTTACACAATTGATAACTGAACCTACTCGTATTGCAAAATCGATTAGTACCTTAACTGATCTCATATTGGCAACTAATTTTAAAAATGTTAAGGTCCATGTTGTTGTTGACATGCCAGGTATTTTGGATCATTGCTTAATTTTTATGAGGTATTTGCTCAAAAAAACCCAAGTTGAAGCTTAAAATTGTTAGAAAGAGGGATTTTAGAAGTTTTGATGAAGCTCTTTTTGTGAGACATGGAATTTACTCCGTGGGGTAATATTCTGACAGTTGAGAATGATATTGATAACAAAGTAGCAATGTTTGAAAACATTTATAATGAAATTATTGACAAACATGCACCATGGAGAACACGTAACATATCCAGTTTCTCCATGGCTGAATGAAGATATTAAAAAACTAATGAATAATAGAGATAAATATAAAAATAAATCTAATGTGGATAAAAAGCCAGAAGCTGAACAAATATATACAAACCCTTCATAATGTCATATGACACTCAATTAGAAAAGCCAAGATTAAGATCTTCAATGAAAGAATCAATGCAAAATGTAGTCAATTTCACCAGGCCTTAAAAAAGCCTAGATGTTGTTGAATCCAGCTGTAATAAGATAGATCACTGCAATATTGATCTAAATTTGCTGAATTACACATTTTAAAAAGAAATAACAATGGTGAGATAAATGATGATATTGTTACTGATAAGATTAATGAAATTTTGAAAAAATCCTTATGTCCATCTTATTCATTTTCTGAAGTGATTAAATGCCAGGTAATAAAGGGAGGTTCATTCAATTAAAACAAATGTGTGTGGGATAGAGATGGAATTAGTGCTTTTTTCTTGAAATTAGGAATTAAACATTCCGTATATGTTTTTACAAATACAATAATTCTATATTTCATGAAAAATTTCCAAACAGATGAACTGGTTAAGCCGATAGCTAAAAGTAGAAACCCTACTTGTGCTTTGAATTACTGACCCATAAGTTTATTGCCTGCATTTTCAAAGGTAATAGAAAAATTAATTGCAAAGTAAGTGATTAATTATTTGAAAGAAACCAATTATTTTGACCAAGCAATCACATAGTACAATTACATCACTCTTAAACATCTTAGATGATATATATGAATGTATTGGTGATTCAGAATGTGTTTTTCTTGTTCTACTTGATTATTCTAAAGCCTTTGAATGTGTTAACTGTCAACTTATACTTGCTAAGCTTATGGATTTGGGATTCTGTGATGACTTAATTGAGTGGATTTTATCATACCTTAGTGGCCGATACCAAAAAGTTATAATGAGCGGTGGGTGGGGGATCTTGTTGGAATGAAATGCTAAAATGGAGTGCCTCAGGGTTTGTTCTTGTGCCCGTTCCTTTTTTTAATGTTGGTTTCTGATCATGGTAGTGTTGTAGAGAGTGGTAGACATCACATGTATGCTGATGATACTCAATTGTATTCATGAAAATATGAAAAAATAAAGGAAACCATTTTGAACATAAATAGTGATCTTGAATGAAACACTGAGAAAAGTAGATTTATTTTAATTGGACCTCATAATCTTAGAATGGTAAAAGGTGATCAGCTGGATCCAATTATTATTGATAAAAGAGTGATTGAAAGGGTGTTGAAGTGAAAAATCTAGGTATTGCTTTTGATGAGGAATTGACCTGCACCAGGTAGGTAAACTTGGCCATTGCTAAAGCATATGGTAAGCTAAAAAAGGCATTATGGTTCAAATACTTTTTAAGTGAATTATGTAAAGAAAAGTTAACTGAAAAGTACATTCTCCCTCTGTTTAATTATGGTGATGTTCTTATGCAAAATGTAAGTGAACAATTGCAAAATAAAATTCAACAATTACAGAACAGATGTATTCATTTCACTTTCAATTTATCCAAATATGATTGTTTAAGTGCCTTTTTAAAGAAAAATAACATTTTAAATATGAAGAACAGGCGACTGCTACATAGCCTAATTTTAATGTTCAATATAAAAAATAGTCCATGTATCTGTTGAACTGTATAAAGACTCATAGTGAAATACATGGATATTTCATTAGAAACACATTTTGCTAAGACTAAACTTTTTTTGTCTTGATATGTAAGAAATTCACTGAAATTTCAGAAGCTACGAATATTAAAATTATTTCTTTGCAATCACTTAAAAAATAGGAAATATTTATTGGATTCTCAGTAAATTTGTATTGTGTTATAAACAATTATTAAATTATTTTCTTGTCTGATCAGGGTCAATTCCTTATTGGCTTCTACCAACACCCTGTATATGTGCATGTAAGAGTACGTTATGTGTAAGTCCTCATTCCCATTTAAAGTCTGTGTATATTTTTTTTAGAAAGCTGATATTAAATAAAAATGATTTATTATTATTACAGTGTAACCTGGATATAAGAGAAACTCGAATATAAGAGAGATTTTCTCTGGTCCCAAATTAGAGCCTGTGTTAATGTATATAAAATAGACCAAACCCGGATATAAGAGACTTCTTCTCCGGTCCTGACAACTCTCTTATATCCGGGTTACACTGTATCATTATTAAAAGCCTTGCTGAGTCTGTGTACTCAACAAAAGTGGTACAAGATGAGTGGATTTGGATAGCTATATCTGTTCTTAGGGATATGATTAAACAAGATATACATGCAGTGTTTTGGTCAGTTAACTCACCAACTGGCAAATGTTTTGGCTAATGCAGGTACCCTAGTGAAGGCAAGTGAAAACCATTTAAAGAAAAAAAAAATAATGCAGTATTGTTGAATAATGAAATTTTACAAGGATTCAACTCGGAAATTTAACAAAAGTATATAATAAGTTGGCTCACCTAATAATTAAAATGAGCTTGTGTGGGTAAATATGTTTACAGTTACATCACATTGAAATACTGCTTCTCATACAACTACTAAAGTTAAGCAATGTTGAGCCTGGTCAGTGTCTAGATAGGTAACTACTTAGGAGTACCAGGTGCTGTAAACTTAGATGTGTTGGTGGTGGTGTGGATAATGACTCAGAATTGGAAATCAAAGAGCCAGGTTCCAATTCCATTTGATTTTGTTATATACGCAAATATCATTAGGAAAGGTATGAATCCACCTCTTCTCTCCCTAGCTATAATTAATTAATTAGTATGACCTGTATCATTAAATCATTACTATCTCAAAAAAAAAAAATTTGTATGATCTAAAAATATTTTCAGGCTTTAAATAACCTTCAAAAGGTTGATAAGCTGTAAAAAAACAAATCAAACTAGATTAATAAAAAATGTTCCTAATAATCATTGAGTATACTTGGTGAATCTATGTTAGTAAATCTTAACATGTAATGCTCAAACGAGTTTATATTTTCATTAATTGTATATTTAATATCACAGTAAAGAAAAATGCAATGGATTACATTGGGTATATTGGTAGAGAAATTTATAATTGAATTTAAAGTAATCATTTGAACTTATACCTTTATTTCTTTTTTTTTTTTTTAAATTAGATTGTACCAATCATCATTCATGTTTTCAATTTCTTGTCCTTTTAATTGTATGAAAAAATGTGTGATTCTAACTGTGCCATTTCAAAGTGACCAAGATTATTTATACAGTAGCAGAAAGGAACATAATGTGAAGTAATGAATCACCTACAAAGACAAGTGGATGGTAAATAATTTTATCCAAGTCTGAAACATTTGGTGTTTTATCACCGACTGCCAAACAAAAAAGTAGGATCTGCAGAGAAGTTATGTACTTTCCAGAAATAAGAAGAAAAGAAATGAAGCAAATAAATAAAAAACAAAAATTGGGATGAAGTGCCACTTAGCCAGAAGTTAGGAAATTCCAGTCATAGGCTATAGGGTGCCAGAGGAAGTAGACTACGAGCTGTGCATTGAGATGAAGAGGGGACTGATAGAGAAGATCTGGTTTGTTAGCCTGTTGTCAGAAAAGTAAGTTGCAGTGAAAATGTTGCAAGTGTCACCTACCTACCTAAAAGGCTATGCCAGCCACATCTATAAAAAAATAACCAAGCATATGGAAAACAGGATTGGCATTTTCATTTCTTGTGGTGGTGATATTTTCACCTTCCATACTTTTGTGAATGTACAGTGAGCTGCATTCAGTTTTTGTTCATACAACACCATTTTACTAAACATTTTCATGGTTTGGTTTTATATTGTTTTACAGCATATCAACGTCAATAGGTTATTTAATGCTGACAAGATTTTTAAGATATGTTTGTATGAATAGATTTTTATTGCTGGTAATATTTTTTTATGTAAGTATATATTGGTTCATTTTTTTTTGTTTTACAGCATATCAACCTCAATGGGTTATTTAATGCTGACAAGATTTTTAAGATATGTTCGTATGAATAGAATATGTATTCTTTGTAAGTAATTAGTTTGTAGGTTAAGTTTCATTGAAATCTTTTTGTAAAGAGGATTTTTGTTCAGTCAAATTTGTTGTGGTATTTTTTTTGCAAAATGAAGAACTTTTTACTATAAAAAAGTATTTGTATACTTTGATAGTGTTAACAATTTGCCCATAGTTGTGACCCTAAAAGATGCTACCACCCTGGGTTAGGTTGGACTTGGGAACAACAGCAATTAAGATGTGTTATAATTTGGCATCAGCTTGTGTTCTTATGCCAAAATGTCAAATAATGCTTATAACATTTGTTTATTTTATGCTGCTTGGCACGATTTGTCTAGTGGCGGCCTGCATGCTGATTGGTTGAGCTGGGGACTCTGATTGAGAACGAGGCTAATGGTGATGTTTGGTACGTTGACCGTATTTTTGGTCAATAAAAATGGTCTGGGACATTGGCTGGCAGTGCAGCTGGGACCGTGGGGACATGCACTGTTATAGAGTTTCGTATTAAGTGTGGGGAAAATAGAAATGGCTTACCTCCCAAACGTCCTCGCGTCTGTCTGGCCTGTGGGTTGAGAAAAGAAAGAAAGGGTCCAAGATGGCGTCCGTGACTTTTTAATATTCACGGTCTCGTGCAGTCTCGCAAGGTCACGTTACACGCATGCTAATGAGGTGTGTCTGGGCTCCATAAAAGCAGGTCGCTTGGAGAAATTGGCAGAAGCCATTACACCCGTGTTCGGTATACATTGCTTTGCGTTGCGTCATGTCAGACATTTTCCTACGGAAAGAGTTGCGTCCCTTACACTCCATATTGAATTTGACTCCTTTGCTACATTAAGTTATGACTGTTTATTTTTGTCTGGAAGCTGGATGCTAGCTTCGAACCTACCGCTAGAGTGAGCGGTGTAATTACTGGTGTCTACCGAAACGTCGGAGGAACACACTGAACGTCAACACATCCTTACACAGATATTGATGCGCCTTTTGTAAATTAGTATTTCATGGACAATTCTTTGTTTTTCTGTTTATTTATTTTGTTTTTATTCTCCTTGCAATTTTCCACTGCTATTTTTTAACAGGTCTATTCTGTTGTGGGTAATGTTCTGCATGTCGATTTGGTCAAACAGACAGACAGTGGTTCCCAGGTTAACTTCAATCGAGTACTCTTGAACCTTGGATTTGCTGACGTTGCTGAAGAAACTATCTTATCTAAAGTAAGTTTTTAGTAACTTAAAAAAAACAAAAAACACTGCTTTAAAACATTTTTTATGATTTTTACTGGTTAAATTTATTTGATGCATGTTTATCATGTTATTTAAATATTAAAACTAATAAATCACAATGGAACTTTGTTTAATGCCATTGGTTGATTGGGGGAAACAAACATCATCATTGAGTGAAATACATAATCTTTTTTTAACTTGGTTGAATTCCTGTTTTATGGACAGAGAAAAGTTATTATATCAGTTCTCTTACTGATACAAAATTTCTGTATTTTCAGCAAATCATCTATTTTCTAAAGTTCTTTTGTCAAAGTCCATCTGAATTTCTTACTCTAGACCTAGATACATAGTGATGAACATGAAAGTAACATTTGAATAATTTTTCTAAAAATAATAATAAAAATGAATTCTGCAAACTTTTTTTTACACTTTTTAAATAATAATAATAATAAAGTACAATTTTAAGATAGTCAAGATTATTTATTCTGACTTACAGATCATGAGATCTATCATAGAGATAAAATTAAAATTTTTATTGCATTATTCCAAAATTTTAAAACATCAGCAGATAGCTATTAGGTTGGTGCAAAAATAATGTCGTTCTCTCACATAGTAACATATGTGAGAAAACAACATTATTTTTGCACCAACCTAATATTAATGTCAACAACTGAGCACAAATACAAATTAGTAATTAATGTATAATATTACACTGGCCTGCGATGTTTCCAAGGTTGAATAGCTGACTTTAAGGCAGTTTTTTTATGCTGTAACCAAAAATCATACTCATTTTTTCTAATCAGATCAAATTTTTAAGCTACAAGCTCTTGAAGTGTATAGAACAGTATTATAACTCTATTTTCTTGTTGAATTAAACAAATAATGCTAAACGTCCTGGGTATGACGGTAAACTACATCTGCGTCCTGGGTATGACGATAAACTACATCCAACAGCAAGGCCTCAGATAATGTTTTCGGAAAAATAATGTTGCCAGCTATGCGTTTTGAAACAATAATGTTGTCAGCTATACGTTTTTTGTTAAAAATAGTGTTGCCAGCTATATGTTTTTGAAACAATAATGTTGCCAGCTATACTTTTTTGAAACCATAATGTTGCCAGCTTTAAGTTTTTGAACGCCTGGGTATGACGATAAACTACATCCAACAGCAAGGCCTCAGATAATATTTTCGGAAAAATAATGTTGCCAGCTATGCGTTTTTGAAACAATGTTGCCAGCTATACGTTTTTTGTTAAAAATAATGTCAGCTATTCGTTTTTTGTTAAAAATAGTGTCGCCAGCTATGCGTTTTTGAAACAATAATGTTGCCAGCTATACGTTTTTTGGAAGAAATAATGTTGCCAGCTAAACGTTTTTTGTATGAAATAATGTTGCCAGCTATACATTTTTTGTAAAAGATAATGTTGCCAGCTATACGTTTTTGGAACAATAATGTTGCCAGCTGTACGCTTTTGGAACAATAATGTTGCCAGCTATACGTTTTTGGAACAATAATGTTGCCAGCTGTACGCTTTTGGAACAATAATGTTGCCAGCTGTACGCTTCTGGAACAATAATGTTGCCAGCTATACGTTTTTGAAACAATAATGTTGCCAGCTATACGTTTTTGAAACAATAATGTTGCCAGCTATACGTTTTTTATTCCATACAAAATAGGCATTTAAAATTCATATAAACTAGATTTGGCATTAAATAACCCACAGTCGTTGATATGCCATAAAACCCAAACAAACAAAACAAACAAATAATGCTAAATTTAGGGCTGATATATTTGCAGAAATCTCCCATTGTGCAATAGTAAACTGAAAAATATCCAAAAGAAGCTATTCATGGATGAAAGATCTTTTCAGGGACTTCCTCCTGTGCTTGGCAGTCACCAAATCCTGTTTTAAGTACCCAGCAGGTAGTCAGTGATAAAGTTTACATCCCACTGGCCTTGGTACTGCTCTTTCATAATGTGAATGTCTTGGGGTGAAAGCGCTCACCTTGCTCTTCACTCAAATCTCCACAGTTGTTTGGAAAATAGTCCAAATGTGATTGTAGAAAATGCAGTTTGACTAACATTCATAAACTAAGTTGGCAGAAACTTTTAGGTAGCTTTTTAATTTCCTTCTCATATTCCACACTCTGGTAGTTTCCCAGGAAGTTTGTAACTACTGATTTCAGTGACTGTCAGGTGGACAATTCATCTTTGCTCAGTGCTTTGTCAAACATTGGGTCCTTCATGAATTCTCAAGGGCACTGGCTGGTAGTCCTTTTCTGGCTTGTGTGTGTCATCTCCAGCTACAACAGTCATGTCACTATATTCGGAATCTGAGCTATATTCCATGTTGCCATCTGATTCAAGAACAGGAAGGTCTGAGCCATGAGGGATTGGCCTTATGGCAGAAGGATTATTGGGGTATTGGACATGGTGCTTGTTCTTGTGAATTATTCCTTTTAGATTTATCCTGCAGAAATAGCTATCCATAATGTGATCTTTTCCTTCCCTCCAAACCATTGGAATGGCATATTCTTCCTTTTTACCATTCCTCCAATCCCTCAAGTTTTACAGCAAATGTGGGGAGTGAATGGTTAATCCTGATCCCCTAGTTTGATTCCAAAGTAATCGTGATATGCCTTCTCCACAAAGTCAGTGATTTTTGCTTGACAGTTAGGAAGAATCACATTACTGCAGATATAACAGAACCTGTCAGGATTATTCTTTCACTTGTGATCCATTCTTACAGGAATACAAAATAAATTAGCACTCAGCTTGTCGTTGACACTTGACAGTACATTAAAATCATTTTAAGCTGAGGTATAAGCCTTGCCTCCTAGGTATGTGGGTGTTAGTGAGTAGAGTGGTACACTGTAGAAATACAACAATATATGGTATACTAAACATCAGGCACCCATGATTATCTGTGACAAGTAGAGTCCACAGGCTTTTGAATAAGTGTTATTATTGTGTACAACTTGTTGTGAAGTATTCAAGCACATCTTAAAAACTAGACCTGACCAAACACAATGAAGGGTATTTTTGAATTCAGTATAAAATGGTGATCACATAAATTATCATATCTATATATATATATATATATATATATATATATATATATATATATTCTGCTTTTAACTAATATAGTCACTACTAATTATCTCGGTGAATTTCTGAAGCTTTCATAAAATTAAATAAGGGGGAGAAATATGTAAAAAAAAAAAAGAAAAGAAATTCCAAAAATAATTTAATTCATTTGTGAATAAGTCCTGAAAATTTCATTAAGCTCTGAGAATTTTTGATTTTTGCAAGAATTACCAAATTAAATGTGTCTGTCACTGAAAAGAAGAGGTGAAAATTTTCTATACTTAAAGTATAATAAAATGTTTTTAATCAACATTTTGAATGTTCTAAAAAGGAGTAAAAAATTAAAAATAATCAAAAAATACTTTGATCCTTCCTCTTAATAATAATATAATGATTTAAAAATAACTGTGATATAAATGAAAATAAAATTATACTATAATTTTATGCACCTTTCTTATGAAATTTTATCTTATTCAGCTGTTATTACACTATTTACATTATTTGGGCTATTGTCCTCATCTTTGTCACCATATTTATTACAACGTTTCGGCCATTCTATGCCATGACCTTCTTCAGGTGGTCAGAATGTCAAACTGAACCCTTTATTTCGCTTACTGGGGTAGACTATTCTAGTTCCATGTGCCATGTCTAATGGATGTCAGTTACCAATTACCTTCTGTTAATTCCCCTCTCCAAATTCTCCACTTCCTTAACCAGGTATTGAACTCACACTTCTTGGGTCTGTTCACTGGATCTAACTAATGCCTTTATCCACTGTCCCATGTGTCCTTGAGGACATCTGTGTATGAATTTTTGGGTATTATAAGCCTAATGTCTTCAGCACTCATTTTTTTACCAGAGCTCATATTGCAATTTATTATTGCAGTAGAGGGGAATTAACAGGTGATAAATGACATCCATGAGACATGGCACATGGAACTAGAACAGTATACCCCAGTGAGAAAAAATAAAGGGTTCAATTTGACATTCCAACCACCTGAAGAAGGCTGAAGTGTACATCTGCCATTGTTAAGACATGTTTTCTCTTATTTTAGACTACATTTTTTTGCAAACAAAGTAATGTCTCTTTCAAAATATGTTAAATAAACTTTAAATTTTCTCTTTCTCAAATAAATTTCAAAAAGGTATAATTGATTTTTGCAAGATTTTTAAATGGAGAATTTGACTTTGGTCTTTTCTCTTAATAATAACAAACATTTAGACAATAAAAATTTTTTCATCAAGTTTAAGGCCATTTTTATCATGCTATGCTCTTTTTTTAGCAATTTTATGAAGGTTCTTAAACAGTTGAATGATTTAAAGAAAAAACAAAAAAATCAAATCTTTATTATTGAAAATTTATGAAAAAATAGATTCTGTTTCTGATTTACAATTATTCGAAGTTCAGCAAGTCTTCTCTCTTGTTTGGGCATTTTGGTACAGTGTGTTGTTGGAGCTCATAGATGTTTTGTTTGAAAATAAAACAAGCGTGCATGGAATGAATATATTTTCAGGTTTTGATGATGGTGCAGAGCTTGAATTCCAAGAAAAGTTTTTGTGATGACAAAATGAGTTAATTTTCTCATTTTCTCTTTTTTTTTTTTTTCTTTCTTTTAAAAAAGAAAAAAATATTTTTAAATTGAAGGCAAAAATTGGTGTGGTTATGGTTTGTTTTTAAGGGCACTTTGGCATAAGCTTGTATATATATATATATATATATATATATATATATATATATATATATATATATATAAAAAGAAAGAACAGTAAGATATATAATCCGGTGTTCTTATAGATATTTCTATTTTTACAAAATAGTGCTCAATGTAAATTTACAGAGCATTAATATTATAAATTAATTGATTTAAAATATGTTTTTTTTCGCTACACAGTTCATTGTTTCAAAAATGGAAGCTAAAAGCCCCGAAATGTCTTTAATTTAATTACAAAATTAAATTTGGGGCTTTTAGCTTCCATTTTTGAAACATGGTTAGAACTGTGTAGCGAAAAAAAAACCCATATTTTAAATCAATTAATTTATAATATTATATACTTTTATCCAGTTGCAACAGTCTTTCATGCTTAAATGGCATCATCAGGCCATGGCTCTGAATCAGACTGTTGCCCCTTTTATATTTAAATACACTCTATCCCTGATATTGAGCACTTTAACTCATAAATATAGCATACCTTAAAAATATATTTTTATAGTGTGTGCATATATATATATATACACACACACACACACATTTCAATTTCATTCAAATTCTGTGTGTATATAGTATATTTGGATTTTGACACATATAATTCAATAATAGACCTAATATTTTTACAAAATTAAAAAAAAAAACTTTAAAAAATAATCCTATTTATTACAAAATAACTTTTGGAAAATTCAATAAATCATATAGTTATCAAGTTTAGGGTTAAATGTTATCTTTCCTACATAACCTCATAAACTGCATGTCTTGCCTTCTCATCATGCATCATCATTCTAATAACACTTTCTATCTTGAATGCCTCTTGGGCCTTGTATTGGTTGAACATTAGTATAAAAAAAAAATAAAATAAAATATGTGTATACCTATTTACTGTTGTGGCCTTTCAGTGCAGTAGTTCTTTGAATATTCAGACACCTTGGGACAGCAGCTGAAAAATCTGTTTGGTTAATTTGAAATTTTCTGAATATTATATATTTTAAATACAACTAATTAAAAAAATCAAGAAGCATAATTTTCATTTATTACAATATCATTTATATAAATTCAAAATAGATTATTCTCTTTTCCACATGAGTAGAGAAATCAATAAACTGTTAAAATGTATGGAATTGTTAGGATTGGATACATACATAGGTTCTCTTGTGAGTCAATGTCTTTTTATGTGGTTCAGTAAATGTCAGATAGGTTGCTGGATTAAAGAAAAGTTAGTAATCAAGAACCTGGATGTGTGACTAGTGTAATCAGTGAGATGAGTTGAAATCTCACCTTGTCTGTTGTGTTCACTTTTGTACAAAAACGCTTGAATTCACCTCTTCTCCCCCAGTTATGGGTTAAATAACTAGGTAGAATGGGCTCTCTAGCCTTGGGCAGCAACCAGTCTAAGAGAAAGATTACCCTGAATTCAAAACTCTATTGAATGCATTGGGAAATCTATCCATTATCTTTCCCAAAAAGTCATGGTAATTCACAGACAATAAAGAAATCTGAAAAGAGCCATGATTGCCTATGTCCAGAGGAGACATGACATTAAAAAAAATGTCATGAAATATATGAGCAAATAGCAAGAGAGTTGTAGCCTTTCAGCCTTGTTAAGCAGTCTATAAGAACATAAAAATTGTAACTCTAATATAAAACAATAACAATAAAAACTTGTCTTGGCGGTAATTTTAGCTTGTTGAGAAGCTGATACCTAGTATGAATGAATTAGTCTCCAATTTTAAAAAAACAAACTGTGCAGGAGCAGGAAGGTGAGTCACCCTGCAGGATAATGTATGAATAATGCACCAGGTATTTCTACACTCCTCCAATATATATTCTTAATTTGATTGGGACAGTTTAAAACTGTCAAAATAGTTCATTGTCAATAAATAAGTTTGAATGCAAAAGCCTTTTAAAACAGTATCATTTGTTCCTCTCTGAATTTCTGGTATGAGGAGTAATTATTATTTACTTGTGGACTATTATTTTCATCTTTGTTCTTATTATCACAATATTTTGGTTATTGTTCGCCCCTGTCCTTTATCAGATTAAGTAAAGGGATTCAGTTTGAAATTCCCTGAAGGTTAACTGGCTTGACCAGCACCTGATCAAGGCTTGAGGGTATGATTGCTAAAACATTGTGACAACAACAACAACAGTCATGACAAGAGGGTTGCATGTAAATAAATTTTCATTTCTATCTATCTTGTTATCTTAACAAAAAATGTGACAATGTTTTTAAAATATTAATTAGGTCTTTGTTTATTTAATTTTATTATAACAATATATGACTGTATTTGAAGCATGATCATAATTAAAGTTATTTGTTACATATTTATCTCATTAAGTTTTCATTGCTGCATTGTTTATCATTACTTCCTGGATGAGCTGGGCCCATCTTGGGAAAAACAGGGAATTGCCACTTACTGGAAATGAATCATTATAAAAGCACTGATGAATTTCTCATGGTGGGAGCATATCATCTTGGTTTCAATAGGATACTTTGCAGTACAGGCTAAGCTAAACAACACGCCCCCCCCCAACACAATAAAAATACATCCTAAAACAAATTCTATTGTATGCTATCATATGTCTACTTTTGAAATAGCACTAGTTTATAACACATAGATACTAGGAACAGCAGGCATTGTTAGTTAATGTTCTTTTCCTAATTTATGCAATTTCTACAAGCGTATTGTACTTTTTCATTTATTTAATTTAATTTGTAGTTAACTTAAATTGTTAAATATGGGACAATGATGGATCATTAAATCTTTTTGAGTTAGTCATTGTATAAGGTCCTTTAATTCAATTAAAATTGATGACTCAAAAAAGATCAATGTTGTATCAAATCTTTTTGCCATTAAGAAGCAAGAAGCATATTTGAATTTTTGTTGTTTTATTTTCTCATTTACCAAAAACAAAAAAACATTCTTAAACTTTCCATTTAAAAACAAATAGACAATTTATGTTCACCCAGATGAAAATATTTGTATTCAATCAGTTTTATACCATTAATGAAAGAAACCAACCTTTAAAATTGAAGTTTTTTGTTAAATGCTCATTCTTTTTCTAAATTCTTTTTCTCCTCCAGAAAAACCATGAAGAACGTGAAAGAGCCAAGATGGTGGCCCCAAACTTTGGCCCAGAAGAACTATCATCTTTGGACTGGAAAAAGTTGGGTTTTATGCAAGAGTTGGAAAATGCTCAGAAGTCTGGAACGGTAATACATAGAGCCATTAGCCTGACTTTTTCACAACTATTTTATTATACCAATTATTGTATCAGAATTAATTTAAGTATTTAATTATACATAAAGTATTAAATAATTCTTATTAGATAACTGATTCTTACTTTAAATTAATGCTCTTGAGAAAGGTATGAATCTATCTCATTGCCTCCCAGTTATGAGTAAAAGATTAGGGTAGATTGGACAGTCAGTTTGAATTCAAACTTTTTACTCAAAACCAGTCTGAAGAAAGGTGGGTTCTAGACCTGAGGTTCTTAACTTTTTTCTCCTTTCATGTCTTTTTGTCCTGCTTGACTATGTTGGGATATTCTTTAAGATGATGTTTTGTATTAAAGTCTTTAAGGTCACATTGGTGAACATTTGGGGATGGCAGTTGTGGTGGGAGGGCTGAGGCAAGGGGGAATACTGAAAGTAAATTGTTGCTTTCTGTCAGGAGATGGGGGAGTACAGAAAGATTGCAAACTTTGAATCATAAAGATGGTGAGATGTTGAGAGTGCAAGCTACTTTATTGCTTAATTTAAAGGAAAAAGAAATGCACTAACATTCAAAAAGGCTGAGGGTGTACGCCTGCCAATGGCTTCATGATGTAAAGAAAAACAGGAGCAGACTCATTCTGTTGTTTATAACCCAGATGTGTTGCCCTTGGGCTTGATGGAATAACTCGGATATGCTGCCTACAGATTAGCATACCTGCCTTTGGATGCATATAAAGTCATTAGCTATTTACATTATTTACATTGTTTGGACTGTTGTCCTCATTTTTGTTTTTATATTCACAACGTTTAAATAAAATGGAGATAAAAGCGTCAGTTGAAGTAATCCAGTGACTTAACCCATAAGAGTTGTGAGTTCAATACCTGGCTGCAGCAGAGGTGAAGAAAAACTTGGGGAGTTACTAAGAGAAATACCTGAAACTGAGATATCTGGAAGAAGCATAGTAGAAATAAAGGGTTCACTTTGAAATTCCAATCACCTGGAGAAGGCCAGAGTATATAATGGTCGAAACATCATGAATATGACAATAAAGATGAGGACAAATGACCAAACATTGTAAATAATGTAAATGATTACAGTACCTCATCTCACTCATATAGACAGTCATTAGCAGTGAACAAGTGCAGAGTGAAAGAAATTTGATTGCAAGAAGAGAGGATTTGCAAGTATTTGGACATGCAACTCTGTGATATTGTAACAGTTTGCTTTATGTTTCCCTTGTTTTAAATGACTTAACATTCATTAGCCATACCACATCTTGGCTACTTCATGTTTTTGTTCTTTGTGTTGAAATTATCCAACATTCACTGCCTTTATAGGTCATTAGTTATCAATGATGTCATGTCTTCACATTTCTTTTTTTTTTCAAAAGAAACAGTTTGTGGATCTTTATACTTTGATTTGTTTTAGATTAAAATTCATGGTCCATCCAATCCATTAGAAATGGCTTTCTCTGGAATGACAAATACTGGCAGATTTAGGTGAGCAATTACATTTAAATATGACTGTTTCAAATGTTCAAGGAAAAAAATCTTAAATTCCTACATGGAACTTTAAACTTCATAAGCTGATTTATTAATTAATCTCTATTTCCTTGGACTACAATAAATATTGTTCTTCATTTACTGATGATAATCATTGAAAAAAAATAAGCATCACTTATCAGAATTAAATGATTAATTGAAATTTTTGGTGTTTTAGCATTAAAACCTAACTCTTTAATGTCATGAAAATAAAAAGTTAAATGATTTGTACCTTAAATTTTGCCATCTTTTTTGTTAAAAAAAAATGTTAAATATAATAAAATACATGTACGTAATTTAGTGTTGTTATTTCCTGTCATATTTTAAAAAAAAAATTTTAATCTTAACTATAAAAAAATTTTTTTTTTTATATCAACTGATTTTTGTGTTAATGTAAATAAATGAAAATGTATGGATCACTGTAAAACAACTGGAAACATTTGTATGTTTAAAGTTATAATAATCATTTGATCACTCAAGTGAAGCCGTGTTGAGCCCCTTTCACTACTTAGATAGGCAACTGCTTTGGGAAAATTGGGTACTGTAAACAACCTCCTATAATCTGAAATGTATTTTGGCTTCAAATAATCCACAAAGGGTTTATAAGTCATAAAAATCAATCAGCAAAGGTATAATGAGCACAACTTTAGAATTTAGAATCAACCTGGATCAGTTAAATGAAGATCAATTTACTGCTTAGACAAATGATGCTAAACTAATCAATGTTGAATCCTGAATTTGAATCTCTACTCAAAAATATATTTGCAGGTTTTTGAGATTTGTGTTTAGCATATTTATATTCAAGGTGCAGTGCTGGTGATGTGTACATTCAAAAAAATTGGTTACTGATCATCAGGTGGTTTACTGCAAGGGATGTACTTTTTGCCAGTGGATACAATTTGAGATCAAGATTGCTCTATACCAGGGGTCGGCAACTCATTCGCCCCCGTGGGCCGGATCATGTTATAATGACGGGTCGCGGGCTGGACGAAGGCCATTAATGAAAAATTAAGGAAAATTACATATGCAGACCCCTGTCAACCTAAATATTTAAAACCATAATGAAAATAAACATTGAGAAATCAGAAAAACAAAAGAAAATCTAAAATTAAAAAAACACTTAACAAAAATGACTTTTCCTCAAGGAACGTCAAAATACTTCAAAGTGAAAAAAATCAACCGAAGTGAAATGGATGAAATTATGACGTGTAGGTTTGAAACTGTTATTGAAAATTGTTCCACAAACGAAACACACACACATCAAACAAAAACAAAGCACATATACCCATATATACGAGTACAAATAGTTGCAAACATATACACTTACGTACGTACACATGCGGTATCATCCACACATTCATGAGGCATGTATGTATAATGCGCGTATGTTTAACTATCTTTAGATTTCTGCTACCTCGCATGTCAGTCCCTCTCTGGTCTCTTTCACTTTATCGTTCCTTTTCACTTCTGTTATCTTTTAATGTAGCCAAGGGTCATAACAAATATGTATCCATTATTTGACATTTAAACGTAGGCAACGCAACTTGGTAAAATAAGTCTCATGAAAGATAACTGGCAGATAGTCTAATATTTTTTGTGCACTGAGATGTGTAGATATTGAAAATGACATATAACAAATTTCATTTGAAGGTTGACGATATAGTTAAATTGAGAAGTGTTGACAGATCTGCATATTCATATTTAATCACAAGTGTTGAATATACATAAAAATAATTTATATTAACAACAGATGAATGTAGTAGTCAAAAAATATTATTTATTCAATTGAAAACATTGTTGAAATCATTTGTTTATAAATACATAGCATTGGTGTTAAGCTATCACCAACAGCCAAAGAATTAATGGCAAACTTGGTGATTTTTATTAATTAAGAGTGTCTCAATATTTGGTTTCAAACTTGTTGATGCTAAGAGCACGACATCATCAAGATGGTTATCAATCTTGTTCTCAAATTGTTCTTAGGTTGCTTCAATTTTTAAAAAAGTTGTTCACATTGATAGGTACTTCCAAACAAAGATGCCATTTTTTTTGCGTGGGTCACTAATTTGAAATACTTTCCAATTGGAAAAATATATTTTGCGTAAAAATCAATTAATGGAATATATTTGGAATTAAATTTTGGTCTTAATAGATCGTCACACTGCATTTCTATCAATTCCATTTGAAAACATTCTGATACTGTCTCCACCTCTGCATCAAATGGTGTAGCAAACAATTTGAAATCATTTTTATGCAGACGAAAGTCAGCAAAACTTGATGCAAATTCGTTTCGCAAATCCTGGATAACATTCACAAATAGCTCCGAATCCTGTGGTTTCCTTGCTTGGAATGATGGGAAATTTTTATTTCTAAGTTGATGTTCCCACAACACAAGTTTTTTTTTTCAAAGGCAACAATATGATTATACATCTCATTTATGAGCTGAGTTTTACCTTCTAGTAGTAAATTTAAATGATTCAAATGAGTCACTATATCCACAATGAATGCTAAAGTTGTGAGCCAATCAGGATCTCGAAAATGTGAACTAACCATATGTTTACTTTTGAGAAATATTGCCACCTCTTTATGTAAGGCAAGTACTCGTTTTAACATCAATCCTCAGCTAAGCCAGCGTATATCACAGAAATACGCAAGGTCACCATATTCTGCCTGAGTATCAAACAAAAATTGTTTGAATTGTTGATGATTCAATCCACGAGATAGAATCAGATTCACAGTTTTCACGACAATATCCATAATGTTTTTAAACTTCAAGGACTTGGCACACAATGTCTCTTGATGGATAATGCAATGAATTTTTACAAGTTTATGAGTAATTCCAAGGCTTTCCATATGTTCCTGTAGTAGTGTAACAAAGCCCTTTTTTTCCCTACCATTGCTGGAGCATCATCAGTTGTGATTCCAATAAGCTTTGAGAAATCAAATTTCATTTCTGTCATCATTTTTAACAAAGCTTCAAAAATGTCTGCTCCGGTCACGGTTCCCTTCATGGGAATTAACTGAATAAACTCTTCAAAAATGTGAAAAGTAGAAGTCACTCCTCGCAAAAAGACAGAAAGTTGTGCAGTGTCACTTGAGTCTGTTGAAGTTTACTTAAAGATGAAATTTCAAAATTTCTCTGTGGCTGTTTTTTTTCATACCAATCGCATTTTTTCTATCTTGGGGGCACTGAGAGAAATGAAATGACTCCTATAGCAAATTTTCTCTACATGATGGGCATGGGTAAGGTTGCTGGTTTTCTCTGAACATTCAACCATCATGTGCTCTGTGGGTAAACTGATTTCTCAGTGTGCATATTTCATTTATATGGACTTTGGTCTGGTATGGACATAATTAGATCCTTAAACAAAAAACTTCCTGTTAAATGATCGAGATGGCCATAACATAAAGTGCTTGTAAATTTTGGCCTGAATTTTTAAGTTCCAAAATTTTCATTGAAATCAACATGTATATGCCTGTTAGGTTGCTGAACAAACAAACCCTAAAGTTACAGAAAGTCCTGTGGACTTTTAGCAAACTTGTTTGTCATGTGATGCCAACTTCCTTGGGGTTATGGAGTTGGGTCAGGGATATCAGTTATGCTGAATTTTACTAAATATTATTTAGTTTAATTAAGCTTAAACCCTTCTGAGGCTCTCCTTATAAATATTTTATGGGTTTAATTTAATGTTTTTAAACTAGACTTTTTCCATGAATCTCAAATCCGATTAACCACTCTCATATTTTTCTTCTAATATCTCTACTCCTTTGCTCAGAATTAAGTCTCTCTATGCCTCAAGTACCTAACCACTTATCATGCACTAGTATGACTCAATCAGGGTCACTACCTTGTTGCATTATGAATTTACTTGAAAAATATAAGAATGATTAATAAACTCTTGATTTTTTTTTTTTTTTTTTTTTTTTTTTTAAAAAATATTTTTTCTTTCACAGGAGTGCTAAAATTGATCCTGACAGTGTGAATTGTATCAGCATTGATGAAAACCCTCAAGATCCAAGTTCAAGAATGATGGTTGCAGCATTTGTACACATGAGCTCCAATGGGCTCAACCTAGTGGCCAGGGACACTACTCTCCTGCCTCATATACCTGGGCTTCCTGCACTCATTACTATGCTTTTTACCCCTTACTGTGAATTCCGGTGAGAAATTTAGTTTTTGCATTACTATTTTTAGGAAAATGGGCATGTAATTTTAATTAGATCTGTTTGTTAGGCAGTAATTAAGTAAATTCAGATAATCCTAAAATTTTGAAAAAAAATCTACATGTATAAATATTTTCATACTAATTGTTTGGATCAACTTTCTTTTATGGTACCTAGACATTATGAATTTAAATGCAGTACTTGATTGCCATCATTTTATAGTTGAAATGGCTAGATGTAACCATAAGTTCTATGGCAACAGTTTCTTCTCTAGCACTTCTCACTTGTGGAACTCTCTCAACTTTGATCTTCAAAAATTTAAATGCAGTATCAATTGTTATGTCCCGTCTTCTTAATTCCTGTTTTTTTTTATTGTCCTCTCTCTTTTATTAATTTTTTAGTCTCATATTCTCTTACATTCAGTAATGCCCCCCACTATATCTTAGTGGTTTTCTTGCCTGACTTAAAGTGAAAGGATAAAAACAAATAAATATGTCTTACATGACTGATCATTGTTTAAATATAGATTGTTCTTAGAAACAAATTTGAATTCTTAGTATTTGTAATTTTAATTGCCTAGGATAAAAACAAATTCTACAACTTGTTAATTAAAGAGAAAAATGTGTCCTGTAAATCTATGTATTTTTCACTGAATGAAATAAGAATTGAAAGAGATTGTCAGTATTCATTAAATGAAAAAGTGAAATTGTAATCAGGATGTATTAGCTAATCAGTATAACACAAGATTAATAAGTATATCTTTTATAGAAAAATCTATTAAAATACTTTAGTGTTTTTATATAAACTTTATTAAGAAACTAAGATATTTAAACTTTAGTGATGTAATTTTATAAATCTATGGTTTTATGCTGAAATTTTTCTTTTGATAATAACTTGGGTGGTGATACAGATATGACGTGGTATTGGAAAATTCCCATACTAGGCTTTCTTGGCAGACTCCATAACTGATTCCATTCATGTGAGAAAATTGATGGCTTGTTTAGCAACAGTCTTCATGGTAGAGTTCTTTTTTAGGTATTTTGTTGATGGTTGGTTGCCCTTAATGATTATGATTGTAAACTTACATTTAACTAGTTTTGTAATGAGTGTTCTACTAAAACTTTTGATGGGTCTGAAAAGAGATGTGATGTCTGGTGTTACCCTGATGAAAGATGACATTTCCAATTGGCTAATGCTGGCTACTTTTCAGCGATTGCTGCTTATAATCAGTCCATTTAAGAACAATATTTGTTTGTATTCAATATCTTATTTTGTAGAAGAAGCTCATAATACATAGTACCTTTTCAATCACACTAGATACACACCACCACCTTCAGATATAGATTGTCTTTTGGAGTGGTTAACTGTTGCTCATTTAATTTTCTCCAGGACCTCTATTGCTTCACATTGTTGTAAACAATCTGTTTTTCATTGCCTGTAATCATTGTTTTCAAAAATATTTTTTGTGTTTGTGCAGAGAGTCACAGATGGAAATAGTCAATTAATTCCTTTTCCATTAAATTGTGAGTCACTCAAACATTGTAGTAATTCATATATCCAAGTGTTTTCAAATGTTCTACAACACTGATATGACATATGTGCAGTATCTCTGCAAAGTTCTGTTACATAGATTATTTTTAATTAGCATTTCGATTCGGCCATTATCAATAACTGCAAGTTTGCCAGAATGTTCTTGGTCATTCAGATCCAAATTTCCACTTCTTACTCCAGCAAACCACTTACAAACAGTACTCTCAGCTATGGCATCATCTCCATAAATTTCATATATCCTTTTTTGTAGTTTGTTCCTTTCTGGAAATAAAAGATTGTCAAATGATGAAAATGCATCACATTTCCCTCCATTTTTATTTTTTAACATAAAAATATTTAAATTTCACAATGTAAACATAAATCCTGTATAAAGAAGAATTGAAATGTAACCCTTTCAGAATATGTAACCTTTTCAGAATATGTAACCTTTTCAGAATATGTATAAGTTATAAGTTTCAGTCATGTGTGAAAGAAAATGTGTTCAAATGCCATAAAAAGTTACAAACTTTAGTTCCAACCAATATATAGTCTTATTCTGAAATTACCTCCATTATATTTTTTAAGTTTAACAGTATTTTATTTTTTAAACTTTGTTTATTTATTCTTTTTATGCAATGCATCAGCCAAAACATTATTGTTTTAGCTGATGCATTCTTCATGTGAAGATGTCTTTATGGCATATAAAACCCTTCCTTTTCATGCTTTCAGCAATTTATTTGATCTATGTCTTTTATTTTTGTAATATTTCTCTTATTCAGTTTTGTCATTTCTTTCAGAGTTAATCTCAACAAAACCCGTTATACTGGTATGATTTGTGGTTTGGGTCATGATGAAGATACTGGTTGTCCGATTTATCCTGAGCATGACATAGAGATTGAATTTGATGCAAACATTGGATATCAAGATATTATGAAGGTTTCTAATTTAAGATGTCACATTCTCTGTCTTTTAACTTTGTATAAAGGGAATAGTTTTGGTTGAATATTTAGATCAGGGTTTCCCAACTTGGGTGATTTCAGCTGTTGGGTTGGTGATGAGCAACTAAACAGAAAATGGGTGATATAAGATTTTGAGTATTACAAAGGTATTTCAAAATATGCTACTTGACAAAAATATTCAAAGGAGATACGTGAAGAACCTGTACAAAAAACAAAAACAAGAGGCTAATTAGGAATAACCGAGTCACATTCCTAGTTGAGATATAAATATCTCTGCAAACAACGAATATTTTGATATTTTCTATAGTTTTGAAAAGGGTCATTAACATTCAAAGAGTTCTTCAGACAAAATAACATTTTTTTGGATATAAATCAGATAAGGGAAGACTAAGAATTGCAAAAAAAATATTTGCAGAATTTTTTATTAGTTGTGTATATTTTTTTTTAATTTTATAATTATAAACTTGTAGTGCTAACTCTATAAAAACTAACCTTGAACATAAAATTATATGGTTTTCAATGGTCAAGTTTGCTTCTAATTTGTTCTTTAATACAGTAGTAGTAGTAGTAAAAGTCGTCACATAAGTCAGCATTTTTTGTTATCTCTATTTGGTATTTTTTACTACATCAGAAAGTTAGTTTATGAACTAGTAACAAACTTTTATCAAACAATTTTAGTATGCTTTTGAATATTTACTATATAGGTGGGCCGTAGAAACTTTTTCCAAGTAAAAGTGGACAATGATGCTAAAACGGTTGGAAACCCCTGATTTAGATGATGCCTTTAGACACTGTCTATGATTTTAATTTTTAACTTTTAAATTGATCAATGAAGGTATGAATTCTTAATCTGCCAATTTTAAGTGGATTAAATCTTCTGAATTAAATGAGATTTTTTTCTATCCAGTAGATAAAACTTTTATATACTTATGAGTTTTTTGGGGTTTTTTTTGGTAATGGAGGAAATTATGATATTTTGTGTGTATTTTCTGATTTAATTTCTATTCTGGTGTGTGATCAACATTGCTTGGAACAAAATCAGCATATTTTAATTTTCCAGATTTGAAGGACATTTAGGACTTGCATGTCTTTCTATAGACACCTTGTGAACATAGGGCCACAATCTCACATTGCAAAGTGATTTTGCTGTAGTTTTAGTAAGAAATAAGTTTTTTGCTCTATATGCAACTGGTGTAGATTCAGAGTTGTTCTTCTAGAATTAATTGGCAATGAAGACAAGAGAACCCAGTCTTCTTTACTATTTTACCCATTATTTAGAAGAGCATTAATGCAAAATGAACATTGCCTCAACCAGAATTTGAAGATGGCTTAGCAAATCTGTTTTTTTTGTGCTGTTAACCATCATTCAACCTTCCAGACTTGACCCTCTACTCTTACAAAATGAGAGTTGGCTTTACTTTCACTTATTGGTTTGCATTTTATTGAGTTCTAAAACTGTTCCAATAAACTTACTGAGTCTGTAAGAAAGTTTGCAAACATTTTTTTGTTATCTTGTACCAATGTGATTGGATGGGAAGGTGGTGTAATGGATAGTAGTTTGGTATGATAAATTGGTGAGCTGAGTTTGAATTCCAATCATGTTTGATACATTCATTTATGTGCTCTTTGGAAAGGAATGAATTTCTTCCCCCAGATATGGGTTAAATAGAACTGGAAAAACCATTATCTCCAAAAAGAAATGTTTATGCAATATTCACAAAGAAAAAAAATATTCTTACAATCCACAAATGTTTCTTCTTTAAATAACTCACAAAGGGTTGATAAATCATAAAAAAGTTAAATCAAATCTACCAATATGATAGTAAATCATAGATTTCTTTTTAATAGATTGACATTATTGAATTAGAGGTTCATTATTTTGACATTGTCATTCCAAGAATTATAATTGTTTGGGATGTTCTGTAGGAAACAAAAGATGGTAATCAGTTAATATCAAGTTGTACTGGTTCATCAAAAATTCCCAGACCAATTTTTTGGTCATCCTGGGTAAGACGTCAAACTACATCCGTATCCTGGGTAAGACGTCAAACTACATCCGTATCCTGGGTAAGACGTCAAACTACATCCGCGTCCTGAGTAAGACATTAAACTACGTCCAGCAGCAAGGCCCCTGATCAGGAGGTTTTGAGGAGCGTGAAACCACCTCTTAATTGCTGCTGTTCCCAGGTACACCCTGACCTGGGGTGGTAGCACCTGTTAGGATCCCAGCTATGGGCAAATAGTTAACTATTACCAGCAATACTTTTTTGAAAAAAATTATTACCAGCAATACAATTTTGAAGGAAATATATTACCAGAAAGAGATTTTTGATAAAACAAAATATTACCAGCAATAAAAATTTTTGTCAGCATTAAATAACCCATTGAGGTTGATATGCTGTAAAACAAAATAAACCAAATCAATCTAAACCAAAGAATACATAGTCTATTCATACGAATCTGTCCTAAAAATGTTGTCAGCATTAAATAACCCATTGTGGTTGATATGCTGTTAAACAAAATAAACCAAACAAAAACCAAACCAATTTTTTGGTATCATCTATGAGGTCTGAGATTGCCATGCAAATTTTATGCATTTGTGAGCAGTTTTTGGTGACTCCATCAGTCATACTTTTCAGCTATATATGATACATGTGAGCAATGATAGATTTTTGTTTTTTTTTTTTTTGGCTCACACAGCTTCCAGTATAAAACAATGCTTTATATTATTAGTTTTTGAGTTATTTCTTTCATCTTATATAGTTGTTTTTTCTTGCAACTGTTCAGACTATTACTCTATGGCCATTAATAAAGTATTAGGTTAAATCATTGGTAATTTCTGTTTTGTGGAACGAATTGTTATATTTTGAAGAATAAAGTTGTTAAGCAAATGAATGACAAAGGGAAAAAATTCTCTGCAACATGTTTCATCCTTTAGGACTTCATTAGACTCCCCCTTCTTATTTAGAAATCTACATGATCTCATAATTGCTATATTAACCACTTAAGTGTAGTTACTGCATACATATAACTTAATATGTTTATAAATGAGAGAAAAAAGTGAAAAAATAAATTGAGTGTTTCTTTTTCTTTTGATCATTTCACCTCAAGCAAGTTAGTAAAATGACTAAAGCATAAGAAGTTATTGAGAATGAATGAAACTAAGAAAACATTGAGGAGAGAGATGACATTAAAAGAACAGGATTCAAGGAAACATAAAATGATGATTAATGTTTCATTTGAATTTCTGAAGAGTAGTTGACAGGAAAGCATGAAACCAGAAGAGAAGTCCACATGTGAGAAGTACTAGAGAAGAAACTATTAGCATAGGACTTACAGCTATATTTAGCAATTTCAACAGTAACATGATGAGACGTGGTTGGCAATCTAGTAGTGCCTTTAAATTTATGGAGTTGAGGTACCAAAATAGAATACACATCAGAACAGTTAACATGAAAATATTTATAGAAAAGGCACAGGGCAACCATGTTATACCAGTGGGGAAAGTGATTGAAGCCAAAATGCCAGCTCAGCACCAATGAGATTGCAGATTCTTCTAACATACTGTTTGAGTGAGATGCTCCCAAATTGTTTTTCAGAGTATGATAGGAGAAAATGTATAGAAGATTGACGTTATCTATTACATTTTTGTTGGACATATAAAGAGGTAAGAGGGCTTTGAAAATTTGATACTCACGAGGCATTGAAAGTGAGTGGGAGAGATGAGAACAGTGACTTACAAGCTTGTGATTAACAAGCTTGCATAAATAGATGGCAAAACAGAATGAGGCAGATGGTAAAGGGGCAAACATTGCTTAGCGTTACAAAAAGGACAGGAAGCTGTGGTAAGCTTTAAGGGACATGGTGCATGAAAGAAAAAGGTATAGACGTGTGAATTTTTTCCAAGAGAATTTGAGAGAGAAACTTTAGGAGCACTGGGTAGTTTGATATGAAGTGGCCCACACATATATGTAAACAGTGTGGTCATATAAATCAACACTGCATGGTGACTAGCAGTTTCATGCTTTAAGAGATCATCAGACCAGAAACAATGTACTATATTTTCTTGTGTATAATATGACCCCATAATATAGCCATCCCTATGTAATATAATTTAAATGTTGTAACATATTATCTATTAAAATCTCAATGTTGTACACATATTTCAATAAAATATTTTAATTTTTCACAATATTAAGGAATGAATAAGGAGTTTAGCTATTGCATTTTTCTTCTAATTTCTGTTTCAAAACATGCTTTAAAACTTGGGGCGAAAGGTGCTTTGTTGTAACATTAATGTTATTCCAGCTCCATGCTTTCCAACCAACTTTAATTCACAAAAATTGAAATGCAATGTCAATCGCTATCGACTGTCCTCCTGATTACTCTTTTCTCTTTCTGTTCATTATTAATGTTTCTGTTCCTAATTCTTTCACACTCAGTAATCCCTTGTGTCTTAGTGCCTTTCTACTTTGCTTGGGATGAAACCAATTAAAAAATAAAAAGGCAAACAAAAAAACATGACAGATCTTGACCTTTATTCATGTTTTCAATAAATTTTGGTGAATTTCCTGACTTTGAGACAAAAAACTGATTCTGGTTATGCGAATTTCCAAAGAACAAATATTACTGACATGTCAAATTCCTTTTGTAAACAATTGTTATTAACTCCTGTCTATTTTGTTTTTTTTAATTATCTATTGTGCTGAGTGTATTTGCAATCTTGCTGTTTCCAATAAGCAGTGTTTTAAGCTGAGTAAAAATTTCTGAAAACGTGTGCTTGTGTATAATGCAACCACACTTTTTCACTTTTACTTTTCATATTATGCATGAGAAAATACAGTATTAAATATATCTCGTAAATATGTGTGTATTGTGTTAACAAGAAATATGAATTTTGAGATACTTTGGCCTGTCAATTTTGTTTTAATATTCAACTTGTTATTTCTAATTACTGAGACATTTCTTTAATAAAAATGTTTAAAACCAATACCTGATGATGAATAACCTGTGCACATAAAATCTGACATATTAAGTTAATGCTGCCTAATTGCCACTTGTACATTCAGATCCTAATGGGTTTTATGTTAATTTCTCTCAGTATTTCCAGCTGTTTGTAAGATTTATCCTTTTGTCCTTTAGCTAAAATAGGTTTTCTGTTTAAAAACACATTGGATTTAATGAGTAATGTCTTTTGGTGAATGTCAAAGAAGATTTTACAAAATAACATGCACACATACACATACATACATACATACATATATATATAATTGTATATTTTTTTTTTTTTTAGGTCAATGCTGTCAGATTGGCAATAAATATTGTGATTGGGTCACAGACATCAGCCAGTAGCTGGGGACCCAATTCTATTGTTAGTCTCCAGAACACAGCACGTCTGAAACTATTAGAGTAAGTTTGTGTGTTTTCTATAGCAATTTGTTGCTTATTGGTGTTGGGTTCAAGAACAAAGGATAATTTCACTAATAGTGATACTAATTTTTGCCTTAAACTATAGAATTAATTGAACTGACAAATTCTGTTCATAAAACTTTGCATCTTTTCAAATTGCCTTTTTTTAATTCGCTCATATTTGGTGACATTGTTTCGGTAGGAACAATCAGCCATGGCTATATTTTAGTGCTGACTGTACCATTACTCCACCATTACATTTTAATCATTTTCTGTACTAACAAGCTAAATATTTCTGGGCGCATGGGAAAATATATTTGGTGATTAGTACTGAATTTTCCATTTTTTTAAGTTTCAAGTTTGTATGTTATGCATGGAAAATTAGGAATTAAGGAAAATATTACTATGATTTCTATACAGAGAATAGGGATATATATATATATATATATATATAATGGCTCATCTTCCAAACACATCCATCTGCATTTTGTGTTTGTTCAACACCTACAGAGCTGACCTGTAATTTAAACTCTTTTAGTTTCTGCAGTGCAATCCTTCAAGCTTCCCCCTCCAATTTCACATATTTATTGTCTTCAGGAACAGCATAATGTTGACGTGCATTGTATTTTTTAACTGTTGAAATTGCAGTATCACAAAATAAACAAGATATTTTACCACTGTTAACACTAAAAAATATTACTATTCCCATTCATCAATGAAGGTCCCATTTTCTTCTTTCAAGGTTTGTTTTTTGGACATAATGGGTTAATAGAAAAATGATTTTATTCTGAAAAGAAATAAATATTAGCAAACACAAAGAACTAGGCTTATATATGCATTGTTGTTATTGAAAGTCATGTTAATTATCTGCATCAAAGATCAGCATGCATAATCAAGATTATTAAAAAGATATTATGAGCAGTTAAAATATGCAGGCATCGTCAAGTTGTATTATAGTCTCAAATAAGAAAGGGAAATTTTATTTTAAAAAAAGAAATTTTGATGACTTGCTTAGGGAAATACAGTTGTGGGAAGCTGGCAATGCTGCTCAAAAGCAGGGTTGTGAAGCTGACATCTAAATATTCAGCTCAACTCTGACTCTGGCTCCAACATTTTGAAATTTCTGATTCTAGCTCCAGGTTGTCTCAAAGTAATGATTGATATGCCTTACTGAAATTGGACCTTGCCCATTACTATTCATAGCAAATAATAGATAGCTATTGATCTAAATTCTAATTAATATACCTCTGCCTTTGTTAATCTCTTATTATAATTAATCAATAATTGATTATTGTTGCCAATATAAAATTGGCAACACATTTTAGTCCAACACAATTATCCTTTTGTTAACTATAATTTCACTGTTACAGTGAAAATTCTAAAGAACAAATGTTCAAAAAATATCAAGTTTGTTGCTGATTGAAGTGGTGTGACATTAGTATTTAAAAGGTGATAGATGAAAAAATTCAAAGTTGGAAATATTTACTTATTCAGATTGAGAAGTAGTAAGTAGGCTGGTAGCAAGATGATGTATAATTTTACTAAGGAGTTTTTTCGTTGGTTGATGGGAACGGAATTTGATTTTTTTATATTGGAGCAGTCCTTTGTTCGGTTAGAGTTATTCTCGTGCAGTAGAAGTTTTTCTTTGTAAGTTGAGTTGTTTAAATTCATCAATGTTGTGAAAGGTTCCATGCTTTTAGTGTTTATTCATATAATATGGTCCATTGTTAAAGATATTAGAAAATAGTTGGCTCATCCTATTGCCCCAGGAAATAACTGTCTCCTGTCATGCTTTATCTTTACAAGAGTTAGGGTAGATTAAAAATTGAGTATTGTTTCCATGATCTTGTAGAGGATGACTTAATCTCTACTCTGCAGCCTCTTTCCCCACAGTTGCAGCATTACAAGCCTATCACTACTCTATTGCTATATCCATGGCAAATGTTCAACTGGCATCAATTCTTTAGTCCCATCAGTTCAGATCTTTACTACTGGGACACTCCATGCTACATCTATGGAGTTGAATCATCTTCATTTCCTCCATATACCAAATGTAAGGTGAAAGTTTAACTCTGCTTTTTCTTGTAAACTTTTTTAGCCTACAAATTGATTAAACTTTTCTGCTTGTAACATTGACAGTGATGACAAGCTGTGGAAAACCAAGGGGAGTGCTGCGCTGTTGCGGTGGTAATTTTATCAGGGAGATGTCTTCAGTTGCGTCTGCAAATGTACTACCTCTTCCTGCTAAAGCTGGATGGATGAAAGCATAATCCATTATATGTAGCAAGCTGGTTTTTCTTGTACATTTTGTGTGGCTTCAACTTTCACTTCTCTAACTTAGAAGTCTGCAAGAGTTTCAAGACTGGCACATCTCACCAGTGCATTATAGCATAACTCCTCATTATTCCTTAAAAAAGTACACTGAAATTTTTTTTTTTTTTTCAGTTCTGTAACAGCTTCTTCCTGTCATCTTAAATCAGCAGTGTATATTAGCAAACCACCTGACTCTTTTTGAAACACAAATCATTGGGTGGCCTTGAACTACTCTTGATATCGGAATGGATGGAATGAACTGGCTTTCCCAAATACTGTGTTATATCTTTGTTTTCATTTGTTCTGCATGTAAACAAAAGGAATACAAGTGCCATGATATTGTAGGATCAACCAAACATCAATAGCTATGGAGCCCCTAACACAATATCCATGAGATCCCAGAAAGCCTTTTGCTACTCCATTACTATTTTCATAGCAAATGTTTGGGCAAAGTACATTCCTTATTTCCACCAGTCCAGAGCTTTACAGCTGGGACCTGTCAGGAAATGTACAGAGTTAACTCATCCTCATTCTCTTTGTATTCCATTGGTAAGGAGGCAGTTCTAGAACTGTTGCATGGTGGAACTCCCAAGATAGTGCTTTCCTAATAACTATAATCTTAACCTCTTCAAGTCTAAGGTAAACCATTATCTATCTTACATATATATGCTCATAATAGGCATCCCTTACTCTCTCCTTGTATACCCTTACAAAACCTCATTTAGTAACCCTCTATCTTGAGTGGGTCTTGGGCACTATTGTTCATCCGATACAAAAATGAACAATAGTACTTAAAAAAGGAATGTATAATAACTTATATGCTGGACTGTTGCAGTGAGGAATGCATATACTTTATTTGTGTGCACCTGGTCAATGCCATGATGTGTAGGTAAGCACATCAGTGACCACAGACACCTAAGGCATGAATCCAGGTAGAGTTGACTGCAGGTGTAGATCTTTGTGGTAGTAGCAAATATTTGAACAAGACTTTCAATGAGTGGTAGAGAAATGTTCTGTATTAATGGTGGCCGAGTGCATGTCAGTCATAAGATGTGGGTAAAAGTCTTTACAATAAGAACCAGTGCTATTATAAAGAAAAAGTTCCTGTATTTGATGGCCAGCCTTTTGTTGAAATGAAGATGGATTAATATTCCAGAAGCAGAACACTGTAAACACTGCTGGCTGCAATGTTGGTGGTGTTGCTTCTTGGGTGAAATTGCAGCAATGCAAGTGAGCACAAGTATGTTACCAACATAGCCAGGATGAATTCTCTCTTCTTCATAAAGGATTGTGCCCATGGAATCTGTTCATCCAGAGATCTGGAAAAAGGTACCTGTAGAGTACCACAACTTCATGATCCTAGAAAATCCAGGCATAGATTTTGCTGCTCCTGATTTGGTCCATACTCACTGTCTGTAACAGGTCTTCAAGATGTAGTCTTTTGTCAATGACATCAGTGTAGATAAGAGAAGTTAGACTATTAGATCCATACCTTCAGGAAAAGATTGATTCTAAAGATCAATTTGGTCAGAGTGAAGAACTTTGTTTGAAATTTGTACTGATGATGCTTTCATTATTTCAAATGGGTAAGAATGGTAATATTAGACATTTTTCTTATAAGGAAACATTCAGTATTCATTGACTGAGTAGCCAGTACCTCTTTTGGTTGAAATTTTATAAATTCTTAAAACAAATTTTTAGGAAAATGTTTCTCAAGTCGAGTAATTGTTATTGCTCTTTCTAATATTGATGGGGATTTCCTTTCTAACATTTTGTGAAAAGTAGTGTGGAATGCTAACATCTTGATTATGTTATTATTTTCCCTTCGAGTTACATGTGCTATCCATTTTAGTTGTTACTGTTGTAGAAAGTAATCAAGTGATGTGGTTTCTGTTCTTTGTGATTCCGTAGCACTAGTCCATGAGGTTTGAAGAAGGATAGTCCTCACTAAGACCTACAGGCTGTATTCACATGATGCTATTTTTAAGCATTGATCTGAGAAAGTGGTTGTATACAGCTGACAGTTTGACTTATAAATATGTAAAGTAACATTGTGTTTTATATAATAGATTATTTTTGAACTCATGCCTTTTAATTCCTACCATCATCAGAGTTGACAAAAGTAAATTAATCTCCAGGTAAGAAATGAGTAAGTCATCAAGTAAGTAATAATAGAAAATATTGAAGTTATGTCTTTATTCTATTTACATTATTTACAGTTTTCAGATTGTTGTCCTCATCTTTATTGCCATATTCACAACATTTTGGCAGTTGTATACTCCAACCTTATTTAGGAAGTGTCTATATTTCTAAGATGAGGACAACAGTCTGAACTATTTACACTATTTACATTGTTCGGACTGTTGTCCTCATTTTTATTGTCATATCCACAGCTGTTGTACACTGTTTTTATGTTTTGTTTTTGTAAGATTTAATGAATTAGAATTTTATTGGAATCTTATTGAAAAAGAAAAAAAGTTCACTTTTCTAATAGAAGGGGCAAAATTATTTCCTAATATTTTAATTTGGGCATATATTTTTTTCTCCTTTAGCTTGATGAAAACAAGGAGAGAAAGAGTTGAGCCTTATCCTGCCTGGCAACCATATGAATGGAATTTGGTGAATATATTTTTGCTTGTTCTTTTTCAATCTCTGACTACCAAAATTAGAAAGAAATGTAGGATAGGCTTCTTAGGTGTTGTGAAAATGCAATTTTGTGGAAATTAGTATTTTGAATATCCTCTGGATCGCTCTTTATACCATACTAAAGGGCAAAGATTGTCATAACTTTTGACTTAAAATACTTTAAATACTCATTTGGTTTTGGATGTCTTACACAAAATCTGTTATTGTAGGTATTTATTTTTTTTTACAGTGAGATTCACCTTGCATAAGGCTAAAGAGCCACTCAAGGTAAAGGGTTACAGAGTAAGAGGCATCACCTCAAGCAAGGTGATAATGCCACCAAAAATGTAAGGAGTCACTGGAAGTGAAAGAGAAGGAAAAAAATTAGAGGAACGGAAACACATTCTTGAACAGGAAACAAGGAATAAAACTCTACTTCTGTTCAAAAGACCTGGGAGGAGTGTTAACCAGATGATGGGCAAACATATCTACTCTTATTGAAGAAAAAAAAAATGTAAATAAATAGTAAATAAAATTTCAGAGTTTTATTCAAAGATGTTAGAAGTGTAGACTTTAGAAGGAACTGGAAACCCAATCCTAAGCAGGAAACAAGGGATAAACCTTTTTCAAAAGAATGTAGAGGAGTGTGAACTAGATGATAGGCAAACTTACCTACTCATGTTGAGAAAAAATGTAAATAAATAAATAAGAGATTGGAATTCTATCAAACACAGCAAACAAGTATTAAATTCAAGGCAATCCTTATACCAGGCCTGTCAACCATGTAACTGGGGTCCATGACTGGTGGCTGATATGTGGAGACCTAAATTACTACTAAATAACAATTAATGTGAACATTTTTAATAAGGAACTTGTAAGTAATGTCTAGTAATTAGTTAATTAGCAACTATATATAATATTAGGAAGCATCTCACAATTATTGACTTATTTCCATAAATGCGAATGTGCAAAGAAGGAGCCAAATTCTATAAAATAAATAAATGCACGAAAATCACTTTATTCAGCATAAATTAGACATTTTTAGATGATACTGCAAAAATAATGAGTTAATTTTGTTTATGCCAATTGATTACAGAAAATATAAAATTGTATAATACAATCAGGAAGTAATTTCAGCATTTTACAAAATCATGTATCAACAAAGTCTGAAAATACTTTACAAAAAATGTGAATTTCAGAGAAACAATAATTTTGATAATCTTTACAAAATTTATTGGGATATTTGTTACATTTACAATTTGTTTCACTGAAGATGAAGAAAATACTTATTTTGCTATGATAAATTATAGATATTACTGGTATACATAGTTTTAAAAATTAAAATCAATTTACGTGAACAAGAACACAAAAGTAATTAACAGGATAATTTGGAGACGTAACTAATTAAATATATGTAAAAAGGGGAGAAATTGAAAATAAAAAAATATCCAATATCCCTGTGGTTTCCAGTGTAATTTTAAAATTACCACAATCATCAAAAATGATATCATATTCTTTATGATAAAAACTAGTATTATTAAATATTTCTTCTTCTGTGGGACAATCCTTTTTTGTAACATAGCTTGCTACATACAAAAGTGACATTTAAATATCTTTAGGGATCCTAGTTTCAAGGTCTGGTAATTACCAAATGTTTGACATCCTGTTTCATCCAGCAAATATCCACATATTGAGCAATTATGGCCTGGATCAAAGCTGTATTCTTCAACATCAACATTTAATTTAGGAAGTAGTTTAGTTTTTAACTACATGAAATTTTTCAATAACATTTTGAACTGTTATAAAAAATGCACCTCCAGAATTTTGTCTTAATTTTCCAAATAGTCTGTTGTAAATTCACCAAGTATAACAAAATTAAACCCATTACTTAGCAAATATCTACAAACATCAATTAAGCCATTGCATGTATGTTCAGTGATTAAACTAGTATCTCTTGTTAATGATTTAATTCTTTTTCCTTGATTTCCTCCCATTCTTTTTGTCATTTTTCTAGAATTAGAAAGAAATAAGTTGTTCATCATTTAAATCTGATATCATCTTTTTCAGTGGATCATTTCTTATTGTCACCATATATTTCTTTGACACTGACAATTTTCCAAAATTTAAAAACTTTTTCAATGAAATTAACTGTTTCTGAAGTATCCTCCCCATTTAATAATTGGTGTGTTTTAATGGCAGCTACAGTTTGATCACAAAAACTTTTAAACAATGGGAAACATTTTGTCACTGAATAGGTTTTGGGTAAACTGCTGCCTCATTTAGCTTCAACAGCTTAACAAAGTGAATTTTTTTATACTCAAAAAGACCTTTTACAATTTCCCATTTTGCTGTCATCTTTTTGCCTTCAGAATAAAACAGTAATTCAGAAGTAGGTTCAGTAATTCAATTATTCCAATTATTATGTTGGTGCAAAAATAATGTCGTTTTCTCACATAGTAACATGTGTGAGAAAACGACATTATTTTTGCACCAACCTAATATTTTTAAAAAGATTGACATAATCAAAAACTAAGTACAAGCCATTTTTTAGCTATCCAAAGCATATTAAAAACAATGTCAAATTTTGGAAAAAAAGATTGATGTGTCCTGTTATTGTCACAGACTTGACTGTTTGATTGCATCAAGAATATATAAACTTTTTTCATATAAAAAGTTGCCTCTAATTTTGAAACTCAAATAAAAATTTTTGTCTGCCATTTAAACATTTTGCCATGATACGCGATGCTGTTTTTGTTAATCCCTCAAAATTTTCAGCCAAAAAACAAATAAGTTTCTGCCATGATACCTTTCTGCCTTGGCAAACACACCAACTAAAAGAATATAGTTTTTCCTGATTTTCAAAGATTCCACTAAAATATCACCAAGAAAATTAAAGTCATCTAATTTTGAAACTTCTGATGTCAATGCTAGTAAGGTTTTCACACAGGGTAACTTAAAATCATCCTGAAGGCTGTTATATAATGACTGAGATATAACAAAATATTCAAATGCCGTGATAAGAATATCAGAATCATAAAAGTTCTGGGTATGACAATAAACTACGTTGGCATCCTGGGTATGGCGATAAACTAGATCCCCGTCATGGGTATGGCGATAAACTATGTCCAACAGCAAGGCCTCAGATAATGTTTTTGGAAAAATAATGTTGCCAGCTATGCATTTTTGAAAAAGTGACGTTGCCAGCTATGCGTTTTTGAAAAAGTGACGTTGCCAGCTATGCATTTTTGAAGAAGTAATGTTGCTGGCTATACGTTTAATAGTACTATATATTTAATATACATATATATATATATATATATATATATATATATACACAACTTAATTTGGCATTAAATGGCCTACAGTAGTTGATATGCCATAAAACCCAACCAACCAACCAAAATCATAATATGAATTACACAAAAATGAAACTCAATTGTACCCCATTTTTATATAGCCATTTTGCTCCCTTTGATAAATTCCCTGTAGCTTGTCAATATTAAAATATTTGATAAAAAAGAATGAATTGTAACTATTTTTAAAAGAAATTTTAAATTAGAAAAGAATAGAAAAAAAGAAAGGAGAGAGGAAAACAGGAACAAATAACAAATAAAGGAAAAGGCATTTAAGAGTGAGATAGAAAAAAAAAAAAGAAACATCCAAGTAGAGAGGGAGTGGAAACTGGAAGACAGAACAATATGCAAGTCTATACAGAAGGTAAAAACGGTTGTAGATAAACAATGACCTATGTTAACTCTTGTTCAAATAGGAAAATGAAATAAGAAAATACAATCATTAAAGTTAAGAAAAGGAAGGGGTTTAAAGATAATAGATAAAGAACAATTAGAATTTAATATTAAAACTATTATTTAATTTTAATATTAAACAGAAGAATTTAATATTATAATAAAAAATAAGATATTATTAGTATATAAACAAGAAAAACCTGAATATTAAAACTAATAAGATAAAAGCATAAAGAGTCCTTTTATAGAGGGAAACTTTATTAACAAATAACTAAGGCTGACCCCCCCCCCACAAAAAAAACCCCAGCTAGCCATTAAACAGGTAAATAAAAATAAAATTAACTCATTGATATACTTCTCAGTTAAATGGCATTCTCTTTTTCAACTGGACTCTGGTCCAAGTACCATAACAGGTTCAGTCCTGTTAACAAACTTGCCCGGTCGGTGGGGCATCAGAATACGCCGACTGCCCCCCTGCAGAGGGTAAAAGTCCCTCAATGGAGCCACCTGTTGGCCGTGGGTGGTGACCCGTAATGTCTGGGGATGGGATCCTGGTGATTGAGCAGGTTGTAACCCAGGTGTAAAGCGGTCACAATCCTGTAACACACCACTTTGGCCCTTACCTGGGCTAGACGGGTGGTCGGAGGGCCCCAATCCGATCAATCAGCTGGTCATGTCAAGCCCCATCATATATAACTTACACTCCTCTTCCCAACCAAAACTAACACTTAACCTTAAATATGTGATGGAAGGCGGTGGCTGAGGGTCAATCAATTTGGGAGAAAAAAAGGATCTGACACACCTGCTAAACCTTCACAGCTGTAAAACTTGGATAACGGAAACAAAGGAACACGTGTGCTCAAAGACTTCTCCCAAAGAGAGTACACCATTCACGTAGCCCCGACCTGGCAAGGCGAATGGGTTTCCCCCTTGTCATGTCCCAATACTGGACTCCGTGGTGGGTAGGGAGCGTGGATGATGAACAAAAATAAAAACAATCAATGGCAAAAAAGAAATATTCCAAGAGACCACATGTGGATAATGACTCTGAATCAGAAAATGATAGTGAAAACTTTCCACGATTTATTGTTCTCGAAGCAATAAATAACAAAGCACTAACAGAAATATCTCCATTTAAGATCCAAAAAGCTATATCAAATGTAGTCATACCAAAAAATGTAAAAAAACTACAAAATCTAACATTACTAGCGGAAGTAGAAAAAAAAGATATATGCGGATACACTAATAAGACGAAAAAAACTACAAGAAATAGAAATAAAATCCTACCCACACCAAACCCTAAATTTCTCAAAGGGTGTAGTAAAAAGCAAGGAGCTCTCCCTGTGCACTCTAGAGGAGATAAAAATAGAACTCCAAACTCAAGGTGTTACAAATGTCAAAAGAATCACAATAAAGAAAAATGAAGCAGAGATACAAACTAATACCTACATTCTAACCTTCAACTCCCCCCAAATTCCGACAACAATTAAAATTGGATATGAAATTATAAAAGTAGAAGAATACATACCAAACCCTCTTCAATGCTATAGATGCCACAAATTTGGGCATCACAGAGATTCCTGTCAAAACAAAAAAACATGTGGAAAATGTAGTGAGAAAGAACCAGAACATAAAGAAGAGAACTGTCCAAATGAGAGCCTATGCTCAAACTGTTTGAGAAACCATTCTGCCCTCTCAAAACAATGTAGTATCTACAAACAGGAAAAAGAAATAATAATAAATAAATACAAAAAAAATATATGTTTCTCAGAAGCACGAAAGGAAGTTAAAAATAACATAAAAGAAAACACCTATGCCTCCATGGTACAAAAAGCAAATAAAATAAACAATGAAGATAAAATAAAAGGTACAACTGAAATAACAAATTTATGTAAGGAATTAAAAGCCTTCCTTGAAGAATTAAAAACCTTTTTAATTGAACTTAAATCGGATCAAAATAAAAATAAAACTCAACAACCCAAATCAAATGGAATTAACCCAGAAGAAGGCAAAAAACTCTGGAAAGAAAACATAGAACAAAACTCCAGTGAACCCTCTTCTTCCCAAACCCAAACCCAAACCAAGAAAATGAAAAATAAACAAAAAGACAAAAAGTGACAACAGAACAAGAAAACACTCAATCAAGAATCAATATATCAAATGAAAATAAATTTGAACCTATGGAATATATGGAAATAGAAGAGAAAGAATATGAACAAAATCCAAAACAAAACCCAAAATCTGACCGAAGGACACCACAAGCAGTTGAAGACAAAGCTTCTAAAAACTCAAGAGATGGAAAAAAACTGGAGAGGACAAATGATATAAACCTAATAGGTAACTTTACCCCCCAAAAATGAAAATATAACTATGGCACATAAGATCCTGCAATGGAACTGTCATGGAATAAAATCTAATTACAATGACCTATTCATACTTATGTCACTACTGTATCCAGCCGTCATCTGCTTACAGGAAACTTTTTTACAAGAAAATGCTAACTTAAAAATTAAAAATTATAAACAATACCACTATAACCACAATACAGGACATAGAGCTAATGGAGGAGTGTCAATATTGATTAGAAATGACATACTGCAGAGTAAAGTACACATTAAAACTAAATTACAAGCAATAGCAACACAAGTGACACTAGATAAAACCATCACAATTCTTTCTATTTATACACCCCACAGGAACCAATAAATACAATAGAGATGATGTTTCAAATAGTGTATATGTATGTGTATATGTGTTTATAGACATATATATGCATGTATGGATGTAGATATGAAAATATATAATCAGAAACAATCACAAGAAAAAGCAATCCCAAAAAATACAGTAGATTATGAAATCCAACAGCCTCCCAACCTTTTATACACTATAAACATCTTAAATTCATAAATAAATAAGGCTTCGGCATAAAATGACCCAAATAGGAGTTGACATGCCGTTAAATCCAACATCCATCCATCCTGTTAACAAACAAATGAGAATATTGAATGTTCTCATTTCCTTATTGATTTTGCTCTTTTTATCCCGGCCTCTGATATATGATGATATATTTTTTTTCCAAGGCATTTCTTATTTAAAATTTCTGCAAATATTCTTTTAATTTGATTGGATGAGTTTGAAATTGTTGCTGAATTATTAACTAACTCTGGCCTAAATCTTACACTGAAGGCACATAAATGGTTACATTTAAATGTCCTGACAAATCTTCAGTTCTGGATTAAAAATAAATATAATCCTAGTCAATACAAACGAAATATATATGTAGAATAAGATACACTTGTTATTCTTAAAAGTTTAATATAAAGTGATTAATAAATTTTCCCAGTCAAAAAAAAAAAAAAAAGTTGATGGAGGTGGTGGTGGGGGGGTTATACATAATTGTATCAAGGCTCCTAAAGTCCATTTGCAAAAATTCCCATGGGTAATTATATATTCTAAAAAAAAAAAACACACACCTGTTAGATTAAAACAAATGTTTGTTGACTTGGAGTAAAGGTTAAGCTGGTGTCATCTGCTTTCAATAAATTTTTATGCTGTTTTTTCTAATTAAAAAAAAACAAAACAACAAAAACAAAACTTCTACCACCAATTTCAAGTTTATTTTTGTTCCAAAAGCTTTTTTATTTTTGTTTTAAAATAACAAACCAATAAAAATACAGAAAAAAAACTATATAAACTTTCACATTTTTTAACAGAATGTGACACTAAAGTATAATTCATTACTAATATTGCAATATAAAAAAATGGAATATTTTGCTTCATTTTGTTTTCTAATTTAATTACAACAAATAATTGATTCAAGTGTAAGCAAATCATAAAAAATACTAAGATTCTTTTTCATTTTAATCCAAGAATTCTCTCTCTCTCTCTCTCTCCTCTCTCTCACTTTTTATGCTTAATATTGGCTCTAATGGATAAAAAGTGGAAATTTGCTATACTAACTAAAGAGAGCATATTGTTTATGATTGGAAAAATGTTTATAATTTTAAAAACAAATAAAAGCCCATTAATAAATAAAATGATTGCCCATTTTCAAGAGATATCAATATCAGTATACATTGAGGTCAACAGCTAGTGATAAAAGTCTGTCACATATTAAAACACATTTCTTTAAGCATGAAACATTCTTTTGCTACTGGGTGTCGTGTTGATCTCACTGAACAGTTATGTTATATATGTGTAGCATTAGATTCAATGTCCACTTATATATATGTGTGTGTGTGC
>OZ010578.1:113326036-113431036 GCA_963932145.1 Acanthosepion lycidas | reverse complement strand
AGAGAGACAAGGGAAAGCAACATGTGACATACCTAGCAGGCGTAAGCAAGTCATTGACAGAACAGGGTCTGAGAGAAGTAGCAAAGTGACTAAACTTATTGGGAGCTACAAGGAATAGATGGAAGCAGAGAGCCATGATTGCCTATGGCTTGAAGAGACGCAGCACATAAAAGAAGATATACATACACACACATACACGCACATTACTGACAAATTACATTCTGATATAAAAGCCACTCCTTCTATTTAATCATTTTTTAGTCTTCTCTCTATATCTGAAGAGTGAGAGTTGAAAACTGGTCTGGTTTGTTTTTCTTCCCATCTTTATTGTCTACATCAAACAAATTGCACTATAATTTTCTTACTCAACATTTATTTAGTTGGGTTATCAAGTCAACATTGTGAATAATCAATGTTATATTTAAGAAATCTATAACTATAAAACAGATGATGTCTCTGTGTGTATGTATGCTATTTATGCATGTCCACATTTCTTGACCATTTTCAATGAAATTTTACACATATATTGCAAATTTACTACGGTAGATCAAGACCAACTTTTCAATCCATAGGCTTCTGGGTTTTGGCAGAAAAATCAATGAAACTAAAGGTGGGTACAACTTTTTGCAAAGGCCAAGTCAAAGTTACATGCAAACAGAATTTTTACTTGATGAGCTGATGTTCTTTGCACTTAATGCAAAGCATAGCTCATGTTACGAGGTTTATGTAGAATGCTTGATAGTTTTCCTGCAGCATTGGCTTCACACAAAAAACATGAAAAAAATTGCTTTTTTTTATTACTTAAAATAAAAACTTGAATAACTTTCTCATTTTTTATCCCATTTTCTTCAAACATGTAAAAAGTTTGTCATCATCCAAGAAATAAGATAGTTTGGTTTTAGTCTTGCTTGCTTCCCTGTGGTTAATGAAAAACCATGAAAAACTGTTCAAAAAGCCCGTTTTTTGGCCATGACTCTGGCTTTTCATCCAATTCTTTCCAAATTTGCAATGTAAATATGATTCCATCCTAACTTGGCATTCGAACATCCTTTGATGCAAAGATTGTTCGAGAAGGATTATTGAAGTGTTAAAAGGTGAAAATTTACAAAGAAACTTTTATCAACGACAGCTTTACAGTAAAGGTTTGAAGGAGGTGGAGTGTTCATGCACTTGCAGTTGAATCAAGCTCTGACACTTCATCCCTGTTTTTGTTTATTATATTTGTGAACAATGCTATACTATTTGAAAATTATTATGGCCATAGGAAATTTACTGAATATCTAAAACATTGAAACAATTTAACTCCGAGCAATGACCACACAAGAAGGCTTTATTAATGGAATTCCTTTATTAAGAACAATCAAGCACTTGTGAAGGACATACCATAAAAAAGATGAGGTGGGGCATAGCTTAGTATACCAATGGATGATGCAGGCAGACATTTCTAGACATGGGAGTGCAGGTATACAGAGAAGTGCAGTTATGTACATCTGGGCAATGCTGGATACTTTGGCTAGTATCCAATATAATAAAAATGTTTAAATTAAGCATGAAAAATCATTTATATATCAACTTTTAGTGGGAGTTAACTTGTGTTGATATTTGATTTCTCCTAAATGTGTGTAGGTGGGGATGTGTTGGTGGAAAAAGCACTTTCTATGTAACTTAAAACTAATTGAGTTTTTATCTTATTACAGCTGTCTCCATCAGACTACCTGAAACCTGACTATGTTGACAAGACCTGGGATTTGGTGCATAACCTACATCATTGTGTTGCCTTGGTGCCTGAAGATGAAGACGATGATAGTTCTGTTGCTTCAGCAAGTAACAGTCACAATGAAAATTTAATAAAGCATGCTGAAGAACTTCGCAGAATCTCCCTCCTGTAAGTCAACCTCAATTTTAGTACTTTGTTTTTATTTGTTGTTAAGCATGTCTCAGATGAACTGTCCATGAACTGAATGATTCTCTAATGGAACTAATTTTGAAATTTATAAGTTGCAGGTAATCAATTTACATTATCTGTAAAACAGTAGTGTGTGTGTGTGTGTAAGTGCAGTGTGTGTGCAAAAGATTCCAGAAAAAACAAACTTGGTGTAGGATTTTATTACCGAACCATGAAAATTTATATTTTGTAAGAATGTAGGTCAGTGGTAGAATAACACTAAAGGAAATTGAAATTAAAGTTTCTGGATTATTATTTGTCCTGTTTTGATTAGCTAATTCTCATAACCTTCTAAATTGGGGGGAAAAAAATTCAAAGTCTATTCTTGGAGACATGTTTTATTAAAAAGAATAGACATGTCTATTGAATTTATTGTTTTTTTTTTTTAATATGTGAACTTTTCACAAATTGTAAATTTGTGTGAGTAAAAAGAAAAGAAAAATCAATGTACAAGGTAACCAAAAATCTCCTTGTCATTTTGATTTATTAGGAAAAAAAAAAGAAGGTATACAGCTAATTTGACATACTGATAGGCCTCAAAGTAATCCCCATCAGCATCCAGAACCTTTTGCTAACAGCTCTGTAATGCCCTGATGGTAAAAATTAGGTGTCTTGGACACAAAGAAGTCTGTGAGTGTCTGCTACAAGTCTGCCCCATTTTTGAAAGATTTCTCACGTAGGTGGTTGTCTAGGAAATGAAAGAGGTGGTAATTTGTTGGCACAAGGTCCTGGGAGTAAGGTGGATGGCACAGTGCCTCCCAGCCAAGTTACTTACTGTATGGTATCCCTGGCCACCAATACTGTTTCACATGAGGCCTGACATTGTCATGGAGGAACAATACACCCTTGTGATTAACAAATGCTGTTTCCTCCTACTTCAGTGCCTGTTGCACACATTCCAACTGCTGTGAATATAGGTCCACAGTGATGGTTTAGCCTGTTGATAGCAGCTCATAGTGCATAACTTGTTGGCTAGTCCAGTAGATAAAGAGTATGATCTTTTGTGTTTGTAGAGGTGGGTCTTATGGTGTGAGGCACAAGATCCCATGTTTACAACCAATGTCTGGCACACATGGGAGTGTTATATAGCACCTACTTTTCATTACTGGTGAGCACTTGATCAAATATGGGTATGTTGTGGTGCTTGCTGGCTTCTGACAATGTGTTGGGTACTCACTTGCTCAACTTGTATGCCTTCTCTATGTGGTGCAGGTGAAGTCTTAACTGTTTAATCAGAAACCTGGAAGTGTTGGGCAAGCTCACCACAGGTTTGGCTGTTGTCCTCCTCTATGGCTGCCTTTGTCATCAAGGACCTCATGGCTGGCCACTGTGGGGTTCATTACAAAGGGACAGATCACCTGACCTGAACTTCTGGAAGCAATCCTTGGTGATGCATTCACTCACAGCATTATCCACAAAGGGTTGACATATTTGGTAGCTTCATGGGGTTGCAGACAGACCACTTTGACAATCCCATGTTACCTTGCTGCTACTTGAGCTATGACATATGTATGCACGCAATGCACCTGCATTGGTCAAGAGCAATGTTCACACTGCTTTCCCAGTGCATGATGCACTTCTTCTCACATGGCATAAAAAACGGCAAGGACTTCCATTGTTTCAAGTGTTATTTTGTGTTTGAAAGCTAAATCCAGCAACATGTAACAGGGTAACATGTACTATGCATAATGATGTGCAATTTTTAAAATCTTTTTTAGACATTCAAGAAGACAGGCTCTTAGACCATACTTTTATTAGTAAATGATTGCTTTTGTTGAATGTAAATGACTTTAATAATCTTTGGTCTTTTTTGCAATTAGATTTACGGAGTATTTTACTATTGTCTAATAGTATTATAGTTCTTGTGGTGTTTGTTAAGATGTTGCCTAATTGAACTTTCAGGTAAATCAGATCATTGCAGAAGTTTGTACCCAATTTTTATTGTTAATATAAAATGGCTGCTACTTGATACTGGCATTTGTTTTGCTGCCAATTTCTGGTGTGTTTTAGATTTGAATCTTGCATTGTTCACTTGCAGGTCAGACTTTGTTGAATTTTAACATTTGTCCACAAATGAATACCTTAAAGATGGAGGATGAAAAGTTGCAATTTCCCCATATTATACTATATGAATTTCAGAGAGATGTAAGCATCAGAACTGCAACAAAAAACATTCCAAAGGTTCATTTGGATGTTACTCCAGATCCTTCAGTCACAGAGTGGACTGACAGATTTTGTCAGGGTGATTTTAGTCTAAAGGATCAACTGTGCTCCAGGCAACCTGCCAACGTCAAAGATGCTCTGCTTGCTATCATGGAGAATAAACCAATGATTTCAATAGAAGAGATTGCTAAGAGTTTGAAAATCGAGATCTCGACTATCTTTCACCATTTGAAGAGACTTTGGTTCAGTAAAACTGTCTGATTTTGGCAAAATGAAAATGTATCATTTCCCACCATGACAATGCAAGACCGCATGTTGCAAAACAGAGAGCTTGCATAAATTTAAAGAGTTGAAATGTGGAAACCCTCCTGCAACCACCATATTCTTCTGACTTTTGGATTTTTATTTGTTTCAGTGTTTACAGAACAATTTAAACGAACAAAATTTGAATATGTACAGTCAGTTGAAAACCACCCCACAACCTTCTTCCAACAAAAAACACACAGCTTCTATGAAAATGACGTCAATACACATTTAGAATGATAGGAGACAGTTGTTAAAAAAAAAAATGGCAAATATATACTTGACTAATAAATGATTTTGGGAGTATGTAAACTTTCCTTTTTACTTTCCTAATTGGGCACAAACTTTCACAATGATCTAATCACATATGACCCTATTTGAAAGAGTGGTTATTGTTTGATGTAAATAAGACATTTTGTTTGTTATTTACTGACATGTAATCTCAGATTTGACAAATAAATTCATAAACAACATTAGTCTTATGTAAGGGGAGGATGGGTGAGTTAAGAGATATTATTTTTGACAATTTTTTAATTTTTTTTATAGTAAATTAGGTACCTCCACTCATTCGGTATATGTAAGGATTAAAGTGAATTTTTAAAAATGAAAAAGCTTTCTTGAAGCTTTCATTTTAGCATTAATTGAAAACTAAAAGATTTAAAGTTCATTATTTCCAGTAAGCAAAATAATCTGTGGTGTATTTCAAACAGAAATTATATTGATCAGAATCAATAAACCCCAGTAAAAATGATGAAATTGGCCATTTTGACACATTTACAAAACAAAAGTTAATTCTCAGTTTTAAAAAATCTTACAAAAATAGAATATATATTTCTGAAACATTATTTGAGGAAAATTAGTAAATTCAAAGTTAAATTAATCTGATTTGAAACAAATATTACTTATAGCATAAAATGTTGTATACAAGCATTTCTTAACAACAGGATCTTGTTTTTTTGACTTATTGATCGATTTATTGACTGCTTAACAGTTGAAAAATTAAGTTTGGTGAATCAGAATTACTTAAGTGTGGACAACCCTTAAACAACATGTGACCGTTTAATGATAATGTTATGTATAAACTAACATACTTAGAAAATATAGCATGTTTAAACACAAAAAATATTGAAATTTAAAAAAACATTTGAGGGTATCAGATTGTAATAAGCTTTACAATATATGATTAGTAAATATAGTTTTACTTAATAACAATATTCCTTAATGGCTGCACCATTGAAACTGAATTTTAAAAGATTTAAAAACTTTATAAATTAGTCAATTGAAAATTGTAAAATAAAAGAAAACAAAAAAATTTTCTTCAAACAATACTGTTCTTTATATATATATATATATATATATATATAATATTCATAAAAGCAATTAAAACCTTCTCTAATTAAATAATGTCTTAGTTTATTGCACTTTTTAATTTTTCGATTCAGAACTGATTTTTGGTAAGACATGGTTTTGATTTTGCAAAAACATTTGATTTAAATTCTTCAAAGAATTTTGCTTTTAACTAATATAGTTATAACTAAAAATTATCATGTTTAATTTTTGAAGTTTTCATAAAATTAACTAAGGGGGTGAAACACATGAAAAAAAATTACCAATATTTTTCAATAACAAAAATTTCAATTTCATTTGTGAATATATATATATATATATATATATATATATATATATATATATATTTTAAGACATTTTTATGTCTATACATTCTTTTTTATAGATACAAATATTTAAGTAAATGCTCTGTTTATAATAAACAGTATTAGCAACATTTATTGTCCTGAATGTCTGAGAAATTGTCATAGAAAATATGCGTTCTCAGATATTCAGGCCAGTAAATGTTAATACTGTTTATTATAAACAGAGCATTTACTTAAATATTTGTATCTATAAAAAAGAATGTATAAACATAAAAATGTCTTAAAATAATTGTCGCACTTTGTCCATTTTATAATATATATATATATATATATATATATATATATATAATTAACTGATTTAAAATATGGTTTTTCGCTACACAGTTCTAACCATGTTTCAAAAATGGAAGCTAAAAGCTTCGAATTTAATTTTGTAATTAAATTAAAGACATTAGTTCCATTTCAGATTTTTAATTTAAATCAAATATCTCTCTCAAAGTACTTCTGGCACGTAAAAGAATCCAATAAAACACCTACAGTAAAATGGAAGTTAATAAGAAAAGCTAGAATGGAGTACTACTGCTATATTTAGGCTGATACTGCTCAGTTGCCACTTTCCTGCCTTGATAGAGTTTAATATCATTTATATGGTCTTGTTTGAGGAAAGACTTACTTTCTACTTAGCAACCACTTCCCTACAGATGAAACATTGCAAACTTGTTGCTATTTTTGAACCATTTATTAAGTGAACATTAGTATAAAAGAAAAAGAAAGAATAGTTCATTACTTATGCTTGTTTATCAGAAAAGTAACCATTTTATTGAGCTAAAATTGATTTGATCTTAAGTTTTTAGAAAATAATTATATGCTCTTAAACATCTACTTCATCTGTATGATCATTTTATTTTACTTCTTTTTTTTTGGTTCAATCCAGGTCCAGCTATGACAAAGAGATCCACTGTCAATTATGTAATGAGACGTTCCCTACACCACAGATTCTTAATGTTCATGTATTTACCAATCGACACATCAAAAATGAAGAGAAACTTATCAACAGACATTAATGTAGATGGAACTAGCAACAGAAGAGTGTTCCCCTCTGTTTTTTTATCATTTCTTTATATTTTTCATTCACTCTTCTTTTTTTTTTTTCTATAAAAAAAGAAAAGCTTTCTTGATTTTCTACATTAAGCTTCATATTTCTTTATTTCTTCACACAAGCAAAACAGAGTTGCATTCATTTTCTCCCTACATCATTCTCTTTTATTTGCATCTTAAGTGCCTTTTGTTATAACTTAATAGTTTGCAGCTTTTTTTTTTTTTGTAAAATCAAACTCAGAAAACTATTGCTTGGTATTTCTACTCACAGGAAGAGTGATTTCCAAATCTTATATGATAATTCTCTGGTTTGATTCATACAACTCCCATTTTACTTTCCTTTATATTTTTTTTTTTAAATCAGATTTCTAAATAGATGGTAAAAAGCAATTTTCCTTTATTGGAAAATTTTTAAAGAATTTGGATCAAAATTTGGATGTGAAAGTGTGTTTATGCATTCAAAAATAAATTTGTCTCAAGAAAAAAAAATTGAAGGCAATAATGTTTACAAGAATTATTACTTAGTCCCAGTGATTAAATGAAAGTTAAGTCATTTATGAGCCCATTAATTGCAGACAACACAAATTTCCTTGGAAATCTTTGCCAGAGTTAATGTTTTAATGGAATTCAGAAGTAAGCAGCTAATATTGTATTTTGATAAGTTTTATAATTGTCAGCATTTTATTTATAGTCAGTTTTGTAAATATTCAGTAAATTTTTTTGATGCAATATTCCAGATCTGAAAATGTAGATCCAAAGATATTTGTAATAAAATCTCTTAAGTGTATATAGGACATCCCAAAATGTTACCACCTAATGATTCTTTTAAAGCTTTTAGTTTGCTATATAAAATTAATTTTATGCATTTGATTAGCAAAAATGATAGGTGTCAAATGTTCTTCTTGGAATTGTGTGTGCACTGTGCTGCAGATGTTGTTATATACAATAATGAATAATAAACATATTGGCTTGTTAGATGTTTTAACCAAAGATCATATGTTCAACAAGATTTACTGTAAATTATGAATCATGAGGTACATGTATTGAAATGTGTCTGACACATCACAGAAATGTTTGAAGAATTCACAGCCAATCAATTTATTATGCAAACAAATTTTAGAAAAAACCAAACCGGAAATAAGCAGTTATTTTATTAAACAAATTCAAGTGAAATACGACAGACTGAATTCTGGGTATTGTGGGATTAAAAGGAAACTCAAATGTGTGTTTTCATGATGTTGTTCATCTTAACATGCATCACAGTACTTGAACCAGCCATGACAATATTTATGCTAGTTTACCATCATTGTCAGAAAAAAATAATTTTTCAATTGCATTCATTGCATTTTTTTGGCATGAGTAATTTATGATTTTTATATTTACCCTTGACTCTATTGTTAAATGGAAGAAAGACTTCTGCTGTCTAAGTCATTAACAGTAAAAAAAATATCAAAAGAATGCCAACATGGAACCAAAGAAATAATAAAAACAAATCACGATATATTAGCAACTTGATCTCCCCTATTTAATAATGAGATATTCCATTGTTATGGTAACATGAAGATATACTTACTTATTGGTGTGGAATAATGTTTACTGATATTATAACACTGCACTATCATATTATCTAAAAGGAAGTAAGGATACCGGACTGATAAATTTGTCACAGTGTTTTTTTATATTAGAATAGATTGTATCTGAGTACATGTGTGTGTGTCAAGTGTGTAAGCACACACAATTTAAGGTTCATTTTCTGCATTTTTATTCCTTTGATAATATTACACCAAATATAAATTGTTTTTTCTCCCTATATTTTGAATGTTTAATTTTCTAATATGTCTGATGTTTTGTAGTCAAGAATGCATCTCTTTATTTCTGATTTTAAAGATTGTAGTTTGGAATCTGTTACTAAGACTTATTTTAGTAAAACAAGGTTTTTAAGTTAAACATGATGAATGTGTTGGTAGTAGATCAAGATTTATTGAAATAGAAATATTTTGGATATGAAGTGGTGTAGAAGGAGAGGAATATGAGTATATATATATATATATATATATATATATATATATATATTACTAAGATTTAATGTGTTTAAAGGCAATCTCAAAAAATAGATCAATAATAGTCAAGATAAAGAAAATTTCAAGAGACTTATCTTAAAACCAACTTCCTGATCCTGATAAGTGGTGTATTTGAAAAATTTGAGGTGAGTTCTATGATAAGACTTTTTGAACTTACCTTAATCTCTATATACACACACCCATACCACACAGTTTAATAAATGAAATATATCATTATCACTATGAAGACGTTTCTCTTAATTTTAAGGTAAGAGTCTGGAATATTTAGCATCAGACTTGCATCTTGTTACACTTATACAATTGTATGCTTATTTTTCTTTCAACATTTTCAGAAAAAATAAAAGTATCTTAAAAAACTAAAATTTCTGATACTTTTTATTATCTTTAAAATGTTGTTTTAGAGAATTCTTAGCTTTTTACATTTCTATTTTTACTGTAATTATTTCATGCATGTTCCCACCAGATCTGAGATGGTCATCATTAGAAATTGAGTTTGACAGTAAGTCCCTTTGTTGATCCCAGCACTAATGGGGTTTGAATGATTTCAACCTTTCATTGAATCTCCAGTTTCCCCGGTCTTACCTCATGTTTTTGACATAGTCCCAAAATATGCCGATTCTTAGGGGCAAGATGCTAATCTTTATGTTCTACAGCTCCCAGGTGAGTTGTGGTATTTTCTTTCTACTTTTCCTTCTCCTTCTTAGATGCACAAGGTATGTGATGGTCAAATGATAGCAACTCATCTCAAGTTCATTGACTTCAATACTGCTATTTGGAACTCCATTTCTTTTGCCCTGTTTGGTTACAGGATTCTAATGATCGGTGCTACTAATGTCATTATTTTGACAAAATGTTTAAGGAAAAATATTCCAGTAACTTCCAACATTTTAGTATCACAGATACACACTGAAAGTTATTTATCAATTGTCACTTGATTTAAATACATTTTATTTCATTTCATTTTTTTTTTATCTCTGTTTTTTAGGGAGATGTTTTTCTTTTCTTTTTTTATTTCATGCAAAAGCTTACAGACAATAGAAAATGCTTATTAATGTCAAAAGGAAATGTTTTCTCTCTAACTGCTTTATCTGTTTATATATGTCAATAATTCATTGTTATATGTGCACTTACAATCATGCACAGTAGTATATCTGAATTATTCAGTAAGTTATTTTTATATTTGAAGGAAGAAGAGAATATTTTTGTCAATAAAGTATAAAAAAAATCTTAATTTTGTTAATTTTCGTTTATTTACATATATTTTACTTTTTATGACTTTTTACAAACTTATTTTTCTTACAATATTTGTTTTATACATTTTTCTATGATGTTCAAATTTTTACATAATTTAAAAAAAAAATTATTTTTACATTTTACATGAATTCTTTAGAGCAGTTTTATGTAAATGCAATCTATTTAACTTGTTTGTTGTTTTTTTTTTTTCATTAAATTTGATGAATGTATCACATGGGCAGTAAATTATCAAATGTAGAAAGATGCCATAAAGAAAAAAATAACTTGGTGAGTGAAACTTATATTTTCAGACACAACATTGCATGTGTTTTTTTTCTTGAAATTAAGAAATCAATGAATTAAAATGCAGAAGATCAGATCTGGATAGTATATTTTTTTACCCTTACACAAAGGTGATTTATTTTGAAAACATTTTCTTATTCTACCTTCTTGGTTTCACTTTTTCTACTGACATGAATTGAAGTGATTAGAATCAATCAATTGCTAGGTGTACTGTTGCTAGGAAAGTTGGTTCAATGTGTTGTACCAGACAATTTTTCCCAACAGAATCCCACTTGCACATTTATGAATTTACCACTTATCTGTGCATTGAATATTGCTGTTGTATCTGGTCTAGTACTTCTGCTGTATATCTTGAGATTCTCGACAAATTCCAAAGATGAGTCTGAAATCTTATTGATCCTGATTTGGCATCTTGACTTCAGTCATGGCTTCTTTCTGGCAGTTATTCTAATGGGCTCTCCTCTTTGGTACCTCAACTACATGAATTTAAGCATTCTACTAGATTGGCAAATAGGTCTCAATATTTTACTATTGAAATAGCTAGATGTAACCATAAGTTCTATTGTATTAGTTTCTTCTCTTGCTCTTTTCACTTGTTGAACTCTATTCCAACTTTTTATAAATAAAAATAAATTTTGCCTTCAACATTTTATAAATAAGTGTACTGCTTCTGTGTGTCATGTCTCTTCAGGACTTGGATGAACACTGTCTCTCCACAACTTCCTATCTTTTGTGACTCTGAGTAAGTTTTGTCTTTACATTATCTCTCCCAATCTCTGTTCTACCAACCAATTGCATAAACTCATTAGGTAAGTTGCTTGCTGCTTACCTCTGTGGGTCTCTTGCCTTCAATGTGTCCAGTGAGTGTCAAATTCTCCAAACCCTCTATATGGTGGTTGATTGGGACAAATGACAGCAAATCATCTTCAAGTTTATTGACTTCAACACTGCTATTTGGAACTCCCTTTCTTTTGCTCTCTTTGGTTATAGGATTCTAATGATTGGTGCTATTAATGTAATGTCATTATTTTGACAAAAAGTTTAATGAAAAATATTTCAGTAACATTTTAGTATCACAGATAGGCACTGAAAGTTATTTATCAATTGTTACTTGATTTAAATACATTTTCGTTTTATTTCATTTCATTTTTTTCATCCCTTTTTTTTAGGGAGATGTTTTTCTATTTTTAATTTAATGCAAAAAGCTTGCAGACAATACATTATGCGTCAGAAATTTCAACTATCTGTTTCTGATTCTAAGTATAAGCACCTTTTTGTTTCTATTTTCCTTAAAACTTGCTTGTCATTCACATGTTCAGTCTATGGGATTCTCAATATTCTTCTGTATAACCAAATTTCTGTTGCTTCAAGTTTCTTTTTCATCTGTGTTGAGATTGTTCAGCATTCCCAACCATATAGGATGATTGATAATACATAACAGTTCAGCATTCTTTTCTTTTTTTCTAACAAAATTTTCCTATTTTTTAATACTTTGCTTAACTTTTGGAAGGCACTTTAACTATTTTAATGCATCTTCAGATTTCTGCTTATGTAAATAAGGTGTGAATCCATCTCTTTCTTGCCCCCACCCAGTTATGTGTTAAAAAAAATATTTCAAAAGTTCGACATCCTTTTACATAATTGTAGGCATCTCTCAAGGCTCTATTCTTGAACCTACATTGTTTCACATTTTTATCAATGACCTTGATAGCACTAATTATCAACTTAGTATCTATCCTGGTTCCACAACTATTTATTCCTGTCTTAATAATAAGTCTGTGTAGTTTGATAAGGTCAAATTGACAGCTGATCTAAAAAAAAATGATCTACATTTTATTGTTAACTGGGGTAAGCAATGGCTTATTTTTAACGACTCCAAAATGATACTGCTCTCTTTTAATCGGCTGAAAGAATCCTTTTTACTTTCCATCACCCTGATAGATATTAACCTCCAGGAGAGTAACTCATTGCACCTTCTTTGACTAATGTTTTCCACTGACACAAAATGGAAAGATGATATTGAATCAATTGCTAGGTCTGCTGCAAGGGAATATGGTTCACTGTGTTGTGCTAGACAATCTTTATTTGACAGATTCTATTATAGATATTTATTAGTCTACCATTCTTCCTTGTTTTGGATATTGCTGCCATATATAGTCTTGTGCTCCTGCTTTATATTTAGCGATTCTTGATAAAATGTAATCTGCAATGTTATTGTTCCTGACCTGGCATCCCAGCTTCAGTCATTTTTCCCACTGCCGTAATGTCTCTCCCTCTGTTTTTTCTATAAATACTTTCATGGTACTTGTTCTGATAAACTTTCCTCTATGGTATCTAGACTTTATGAATTTAAGCACAGTAGTTGTTTGTCAGCAAAGTCTCATCATTTTGCAGGTGAAATGGCTAGATGTAACCATAACTTTTATGCTAACAGTTTCTTCTTGTTGTCCTTTCCTGTTTCTTGCTTCCCAGTCAACTTTGATCTTCAAAAATTTAAATGCAAATTATTGTCTTTTGTCATCTTAATTCCTGATTTTTTTTATTGTTCTTTTTTCCCTTAATACTACTTCCTTCATAGTTTCTAACATTCAATAATCCTTTATCTTTTTTAAAGTAAGGTTCACCCATTACAAGGCCTTTGTAGGGGGGGGCACCCGAGGTAGAGGGTTACGTCAGGAGGCAATTTGTACGGATAGGAGCGGAGGATAACGGCTAACTTATCCTTGAACAGGTTAAGATTGTAGTGATCGGGGAAACATCCTCTTGGGAGTCGGTTCCACAGAGCAGTGGTTCGCGGGAAGAGGGGGATGCATTTGGACTCTGGGCATCTCCCGCCTAAATATGACAACAGTACTCCATTTTTGGTCTGATCTGGCTCTTGTAAAGGTAAAGGATAGGAGGAGGAGCCAGGTACTTACTAGAGCGGTACAGGGAGCCAATGATTTTACCTGCATCCTTAACCATGGATCGTATGTACGAGTTCCACTTGAGGTCATTGAGAGTTTGATGCTCAGTAGTTTTTCATGTCAATGCCCCACCGAGAAGACATCCGTTCATCCTGACTGCTGGTAGTTCAGGGTTGGATCGGCGATGATAGAATTTAACTAGTTTAGTTTTTGACGCATTAAATGTAATCAGCCAGTTTTTACCCCACTGTGTACTTTGTGCTAGATCGAAAGAGTGATCAGTTTCCAATCTCTGATCATCGACAGTTCAAATGATCTGAGTATATTCTTAGGTAAATAGATCATTTATATAAATCAAAAAGAGTGTTGGTCCAAAGAGTGACCCCTCCAGGACGCCTGCGTTGGCCTTTTAGGCTGTGGAGGACTGGCCATTAATAATTACCTTCGGGGACTTACCTGTTAAGAAGGATTTTATGACAGAGAAGACCCTTCCAGTGATTCCATAACCGGAGAGCTTGTGTAGTAAACCTTTTATTGCCACGCCTTGTCAAAGGTCTTCTAGATATCTAATACTATGTATGGTCTTCGAGGTGTGTTTGTCGTCAAGAGCATCACTAATTTTGTGAGTGATGGTAGTTAGGATGTCGACAGTGGATCGGGCCGATCGAAAACCATACTGGTCGTTGCTGAAGAGTTTCTTTTCTAGGTGCTAGACGAACTTATTGATTTTGACCTCAAAAAGCATAATGAGGAGACTGATGGGTTTGTACAAGTAGGGGGAAGAACGCATGTCTGCGTTCTTAAAAACCGAGAGTAGTCTTAACACCTTCCATAGTCTTGGGAATGATTTCTCCATTAAGCAGCGGCTGAATAGCTTCCCTAAGATTGGGGATAATTCCGGGTTGATATTCTTAAGGACAACCACTGGAATTTTGTCTGGGCCAGTGGCTTTTTGGGAGTCAAGGCTTTTGATACAGACTTCTCGTGCTGTAATGGTAATATTACTAGGATTGTGCTCAGTGAGACAAGGTAAAGATTGAGTCGAAGAGGTTCGCCTTGGCTGTCGAGAAAGGTATGACCTCGTGCAATTTATAATTGTGGGCACAGACGCTTTACCTCTGTTCATGATTTAGTTAGTGATTTTCCAGGAAATACACAAGATCCAATTTGTTTCTTTTCGATCTTGGTCTGGACTGCTCCTGCGTAGCTCTTACTTGGCGTTTTTTTAGAACTTTTTTGTTGTTGCTGGTATTGCGGGAGTTCTGAATGCAGTAAGGGCCGAACCACTTCGCTTCTTACGATAGATATTGTAGTAGTGGTTATAGTGAGCTATGGCTGCAGCATATTCAGCGGTGAACCAAGATGGCTATTTTGTTTTACTGGATTTCTTTCTGGGGTATGAAACTTTGTTTCAGAAACGATTCATTTAGAGATGAGGGTAGCAGTTTTGGAGGCAGAATATTTGAAGAATATTTTGCTGCCATCAAGTAGGATCGAAATCTGTCCCAGTCTGCCTTCGCATATAGAAAAATCGTTCTATGGAACGATACAAAAGTGGATGCCTTAGGTCTGGTATCAATCTGAAAACTGATTAGTGAATAGTCTGACGTGTCTTTAAAACTTTTGCTAAATATCAGAGCAGGAGGTTAGGAAGAGGTCGAGGATGTTCATCTGATGTCGCGCCCGGGACACGGATAGGTTCTTCGATCATCTGGGTTAGTTCATAGGCGATGGATAAATCTCTGCAATATCTGTCTTCGTCACCAGTTTTGTTAGTATGAACTAAACATTCTTTGTCATAGATATTGAAGTCGCCGCATATATGAACGCTAGATGGAGGGAAATTATCAACCTTCTCAGATATTCGATCGAAGATTACCGTCCCTTCGTTATGACGACAATAGAGAGCAAAGATGAATGTGGTACTATAGATAAGTGCTACGCGGAAGTACATATACGGGAGATCAGGGTCCTCGTTTTTTTTCGTCCATGGCACAGGGAAACTCGTCCTTGATGTAGGCGCTGAGTCTGTGGCCGTGACGATTTAGGTGGTTGTGTTTTGGTTTAAGAGGTGTGTAGCCCTGGTCTGTATGTTCCTTTAGTGGGCTTGAGGCATTGGTATTAGTTTCACATAGTAACAGGAGGTCGGGTTTGGCCTCAAGAGGATGGCGTTCTACCACTGGTAAGTTGGGACGAAGACCCCCTCACATTGGTGTAGGTGATGGTAAAACTGGGGGGTATTTTTTTGTTTGAGGTTGGGTTTGCTGATTTTGGGGTAAGCAAATGTTGCTCGAAGGTGCATCCACAGCCCCTACCTCCATTTGATTTAATATCAAAGAAGCAAAATTACATGGACAGGAGTTAGCATTGACAAGTTATCTATTAATTACAACCAAAAAATTAACAAATATTTCAATTAAAAAACTTTATTCCTCCCGAGCGAAAAGATCAACAAGATTGATCGATTCAGTTAAATGTTACACTTCAAGTTTTTACTGCTAGGATCATGATAATGACCACTACAGTGGGTCCTCGACTTACGTCGGAGATCCGTTCCTACGGCACGGCGTAACTTGATTTTCGACGTAGCTCCTGTGAACTCCTTTAGTGGGCTTGAGGGATTGGTACTGGTTTCAGATAGTAACAGGAGGTCGGGTTTGGACTGACGAAGATGGAATTCCACTTCCAGAAAGTTGGAACGTCGACCCCTTCACGTTGATATAGGAGATGCTATACCTGAAGGTTTCTTCTTCTCTTCTCTTTTTTTTTTTTTTTTTTTTTTTGAGGTTGCATTTATTAGTTTTGTTCATTTTTATTTTAATTGGATTCATGTATGCATTGGTTGGTGGAAGAAACCATTCGCAAAATGTCAGTACAATAGTCCCGATATTATTTATACACCTGCTGATAAGATCACCTCCTTCGGAGCTGCTCCAATGTTCGGATCCCTGACTATCAGGCACATAACGCCCAAACCCAGAAAACGTTTACCTGCAGCACCCTTAATGAAGGGGCAATCAACCCAGGAAAGAAGATACAAATAGGATGCTCCGAATCTACATGTCGCTCCTGCCCAGAAGATAAGGCAACAGTCTTAACGGTGGTATTACATTGCTTGGGGTGAAATGATTTTTAAAAGTATTATTACGCGAAAAGGAATTGGTATTATTTCTTGTGTAGAAAGTGAGAAAAAAGGACTATCAACTGTAAGTAGACAATGTATGGTTGTTAGCAAAAGAGATAGCTCAAGCTACATATGGGAGATGTCAAAATAAAGTAAGTACAGAAATTTAACCATATGGAAAGTGTTTTAAACAGGGTTGGAAAAAAATTTGAAGGCGCTTTTGAATAGACATTCTATATTTCTAAAAACATTTCCATGAGGATTTTTTTGATGAGCTTTCGGCTTAGATACTTAGAGTCTATAAATTTAAGCGTCGTACTAGATTGGCAGATAGGGCTCATCATTTTACAGTTGAAATTGCTAGATGTAACCGTAAGTTCTATGGTATCAGCATCTTGTGGACAACCATGAGGTCACATTATGTTGCAGTCTGCGCCAACTCCTTTCTGTCCATGTCACATTAAATGACATTCTACTGCTATTACTTTAGGCCTTTTCATTACCAACATAAACTCGACATCAAAAAAAAACAAAACAAAATAAATAAATTAAAAAAAAACAAAAAAAAACCCTAAATGAGCTCTAAATAAATCACCTAAACCCTTCAACATTTCCTTTTCCAATGTCCGTGGCTTTCGAACCAACTTCTGCAGTGTAGAATTTACTCGTTGAAAAGTCTGCTGATATATTGACTCTTTGTCAGACCAACCTTAACTTATCAATCCCCTCCTCTGATAAAATATTAACTTTAGTTATAATGACTGCGTGTTTAATGTAATTTGTATCCCAGAAGCATGAGTTTGATAAAGTGTTGATGATCATGTCCCACTTGTATTCAGTTGTGTCATTAATCTGTCTTTTTCAGTCAATGTGTGTTTTTATTCGTTTGTTTTGACACGGGCAATAATTCACTGAATCATTTCAGTTTTTCCGTAATAAATCAACCGTGCAATTTGACCGTATGTGCTGTCCAGCTTTTTTTTTATGTGTTCTGGGTCGGATTTTTGAATTTTCTGAAGACGGATATAAAGATGTAGACCATGCCTGTCAAGAAAAAACTATACAACGTGCACAAGAGAAAAATGAATTTGTTTCAGATGACAAATGTCTTTTAATTCATGAGCGATTACTTTTGTTTTTTTTTATGTTTTTTGCGTGAAAGCTAAATTATTTTTTTCTGAAAACATTAGAATGAAAATACATTGTAAAAAAACCCAAATTAAACCCGGGCGGTAACGCTTCCCTTGTTGACCTTTGTTTTACCTCCATTGTATTCTTAACTAGCAGTAGAGCCCGGCGTTGCCCGGGGATGTAGCAGTAAGAGATAGATCAATTATCGACCATCATAAAGATGATTGCTTCAGGTAGACGGACACGCATGTCATAATTAGTTTTATTTTATTTCTATTTTTTTTTTACGAATTGGTCAAACCCAAACTCGAACAAAAACATTGTTTTCAATCGTTATTAGTCTACCGATTGAATAGAATTTTATTATAAACAATTGTCTTGTAAATGGAATTTTTAAAGCATTCTGAATGTAAAAATAAAGAAAAAAGTGTGCAAGACAATAAGAAACACTACCTGCCAAAAAAAAAAGTGAAGTTTTGTTGAAATCGGTTGAAAAATGTAGGAAATCCGATCCCATATATAAACGAACACACACACACACACACACACACACACACACACAAACAAAACAAAAAACAACCTGGGTTTTATAATAAGTATAACTCGATAAATCGATATTACTTGTCCCCCTTTCATTAATGCCTCTTAATCGTATTTTCAAATTGATTTCGTGCAAAAACAATTGTATTTTTCCAATTTTTGGAGCTGTTAGAACCACCGCAAGGTAATTTTACGTAGTCCTGTGAAGTTTTGTTGAAATCGGTTGAAAAATGTAGGAAATCCGATCCAATATATAAACGTACAGACACACACACACACACACACACACACACAATCTGCGTTTTATAATAAGTAAGATATATATTTATTAATGAATTCACTTATATATTCAGTATGTATCTACCTTTTGTCTTTGTCTTGCTCTCAATGTTTATATTGCCTACATTCTATCTACATCTATAAACGCTCTATTTTTTTTAATATTAAACATTCTTCTCCTATAAATATAGCAATTTTTAATAGAAGAATATATATATGAATATAAACCTAAACCAGTTAAAAAAAAACACACCTGAATCATTTAGCATTTCCTTCTCCAACATCCGTGGTATTTGGACCAATTTCTGCAATGTGGAATCATTCCTCTTTGATAAGTCTCCTGATATACTAGCTCTCTGCGAGACTAAACTTAATTCGTCCCTCCCTTCCTCTGATTTCTCGATTCCCGGCAATATTTCTCTCCTTAGAAAGGACAAAAAAATCCACATGCATAGCCTGGGAGTTTATGTCTGCGATCATCTCCCGCTGGCAAGAGAATTCTCTTTGGAATCTCCAGACCATTCGTATATGTGTGTCCGTCTATCTCTCCTCATTTCAGTAAGCTATCACTTCATTCTCTACCGTTCCCCTTCCACTCAAGACTGTTGTGTACTCGATAGCATTTCTGATAATATAGACAAAGTCATCTCTCTACATCCGTTTGAAAACATATTCGTGTTAGGTGACTTTAACGCCCATCACACCACGTGGTTTAAACACACTGTAACTGACCTCGCTGGCATCCAAACCCTTAACTTTTCAATCACCCAAGCCCTCACACAAGTGATTGACTTTCTTACACGTTTCCCCAGTAACCCTGATGGGAATGCTTGCCTTCTCGATCTATGTTTTACCTCCATCCCCGACTCTTGTTGAGCCACACAGTTCTGCCCCCTTGGCAACTCGCATCATCCCGTAGTGTCGTTTAATATTTCCTTCTACTTCTCCCCCAGCAAAGAACCTCCTACCAGCAAAATATCTTTCTGTTATCAACGAGCAGACTGGGACTCGTTCTGTGATTTCCTGCACGATGTCCCCTGGAATGTGGTTTTTAAGCACCCCGTTCAAAAATGTGCGTCTGGGGCCTTCTCCTGGGTAAAAACTGGTATCGAGGCTTTCATCCCTGCAAGAAATATAAAGTTAAATCACGCTCATCTCCTTGGTTCTCAGCTGCTTGCTCAGCTGCTATTGCCCATAGGAATCACTTCTTCCATCTGTGCCGAAGCGACGTCTGATGGCAATAGACGTTTCTCTGCACGTAATGAGTGCAAGCGTATTATCAATAAAGCAAAGCTACTATTTGCTGAAAGAATGAAACAACGTATCGCATCTCGCAAGTTTGGTTCTAAAGATTATTGGCGGCTCTGCAAGAGCGTGCTGAACAACAGCAAATCCACAATATCTCCTCTATTCAACCAATTTGAGGTCCTGACTTCCTCAGCTGATGAGGCTAAATGCTTTGCTTGGAAATTCTCATCTAACCTGGCCGTTGGTCTCAAAAAGCACCTCCAATCTGTGGTTGACTGGGGTAGGAAATGGGTTGTATACATTAATGCCTCCAAAACGAAACTGCTCTCATTTACACACCACATAGAACCCTCCCTGCCTCCTATCAGAATGGTTGATGCCCAACTCCACGAGAGCATCTCCCTGCACCTTCTTGGTCTCACGCTTTCCACGAACCTGAGGTGGAACAACTACATTGAATCAATAGCTTCATCTACCGCAAGGAAAGTTGGTTCTCTGTGCCGCGCCAGAAGGCTTTTCTCACGTGAGTCCATCCTTCAAATGTACTAATCAACCATTCGTCCTTGCATGCCCGCGTTCTTGAAAACTGGGAATAGTCTTAACACCTTCCACAGGCTTAGGAATGATTTCTCCATGAAGTCACGGCTGAATAACTTCGCTAGGATTGGGGATAATTCCGGGTTGATATTCTTAAGGACAACCACTGGAATTTTGTTTGGGCCAGTGGCTTTTTGGGAGTCAAGGCTTTTGATAAATCTAGAGACTTCTCGTGCTGTGATGGTAATATTACTGAGATTGGGATCAGTGAGACGTGGGTAGTTGGGGCGGTGATGGGCTGTTGCCATATATGTCCTGGTGCCCTCGCTGTTCATCTCGAGGTTCTCAACAAAATCCAGACAAGGATATGCAATGTAATAGGTTCTAATCTGGCATCTAGTCTACAGTCACTTTCTCACAGATGTGCTGTGGCTTCCCTCTGTCTTTTCTACAAGTATTTTCATGCTACCTGCTCTGACGTGCTACTTTTACTGGTAACCAAACTGCATGAATTTAAGCGTGCTATTCGAAGGCGTCTGACTCCAGTATTGTTCAATGGCATACTATAGTGGTATTTGCGATTACAAAGTCTCTACTACAATGAGCATTACGAAAGTGACAACGAGTATTCGATGACATTACAAAAATGTCAAACAAGTATTCGTTGACATCACAAAAATTAGGCTGAGTCATAAGTAATTTCCGTTTTTGGGAACCAATTGTAATGAATCTATTGTTCTTGCCGTTTAAATTAACTAATAGTTCGAAAGGTTGCTATAGACGGGTGTGATAATGGGACAAGTTCTCACTGTCTATAAAACGTTTTCATAGCATGCGTCTCAAATAGCCACTGAGAAGTCCAAGGAAAATGTGCAAAGGTGGAAAGCTGGCGCCTCATAACCAGCTTTTTCGGATTTTAAACCTCCGCTACTTTGCGGTCATATCCAAAACACAGAAAAGGCTATGGAAGTAAATCCAGACAGAAAAATCTGTTGTTACCTAGGAAGGGTTACTGAATGTAAAATAACCAAAACGGAGGTTGGAAATGAAATTGAAATCTTTATAGCATCAACAAAATACAATACACACCAGCGGCGTGAAGTAGGTAAACCACTGCTAGTGGTGGACTACTTAACATATTATCACCAATTACAATAGTGTCTAATGTATCTATGAGGATTGGATTATACACATTAGTGTCCATATGTACGGTATATAACAAACCCGGAGTTGAGACCGAAGGTGATTGACTGTGAAAACTGACAACTCCTGCAGCCAAGCTTTCCCCAAATGTAGTGTCATGTTTTCCTTTGGATCTTGCCGGAGGGTGATCAACCAGTTCAAAGCCACATTGACGAACAGCAGCCAATGAATCCAAGGACTTGTGTGCTGGTGCATTATCCAAATGAAACAAGATCCCTTTCGTCTGTGCATGTGGTTTTGATGGCCTTTTCTAACTGCGTCAGCATAGTACTCTCCATGGATGGTGTGGCCCTTTTGAAAATAATAAATAAACACAATGCCTTTTGCATCCTAAAAAAACTGAGGACATCACTTTCCCTGCAGATGAAACGCTCTTAGCCTTCTTTGGAGCAGGTGAGCAGAGAGTGTTTCCAATGCATGGATTGTCTCTGGTTCAATGTGATGAAGCCAACAATCATCCTGGATCTGCCTCAAACAATGTCAGATATTCCCGTGATATGATCAGCTTGGTGCGCTTTTGATCAGGTATCAGAAGACGTATCCTCCACCGAGAATAAACCTTCGTCATGCCAAGTTCATTGTGCAGAATATTCTCAACTCTATCACGAGATATGCTAATACCATTGGCTATTTGTTTTATAGTCAATCTCCTTTTAGTGAACATGATCCAGACCTCAGGTCATCTTCAAGGCTCTCTTTTTTCTACAGGAACTTGATAACATCACAATACCAAATTTTTGTCCATTTTCAAGAGAAGCCACAACTAGTTATATTGAAGTCTTCTTTAAACAGTTCAATGTCAGTTTACCTGGAAAAAAACAATGCTGTTATTAATAAGAAGCGTTGAAATTAAAGCATGAAAGAGTTCACAGCTCTAGCATTACTCCTTCATAGTTAGCCTATAAACTTTTCAGCACACCCTGGTAGTCATGGTTAATTACAGATTATAAATTAATAATCTTGGAAATACACAATTGTATATATCAATTGTGTTTAACATTTTTCTTGTCATTCTTGAGAAGGAAAAAATATGGCCAACATATCAAAATTAAAATTCACAATCTGTTCTTCTGAAACTATCCCCAAGCAAACCTATCCCTCTTCGAAGATAGATCATCATCGTCATCACCATCATGCCTCTTCTTTGTGTCATGTCACTTCAGAACGTAGGCGATCATGCCTCGCCACAACATCCTGTCCTTTGTAGCCCTTAGTAAAGTGTGTGTTTTTGCTGTCTCTCCTAATCCTTGTTCTGCCAACCATTTACGAAAGCTCGTTAGGTAGGTTATGCGCTCCTCTCTACTGTCCGTCTTGCCTTCAATATGTACAGTGAGTGTTAATTTTTTTTTAAATTTTTTCTTCTTGTGCCCTTTTAGTTACCATTTTTTTCTAAAACTTCGTCGTTGCTCATGTGTTCAGTCCATGACATTTTCAGCATCATTTCTGTAGAACCACATTTATATTGTCTCAGACCTCTTCGTCATCTGCCATAAAGGATTAGCGATATTACATAAGAGTTCAGTACTGTTTTCTTTATTTCCAATTGCTGCTACAATAATTCTGCATTATTCGGTACTTCTCACAAATACTTAGCTGCTAAGGTGCGGACCTATCGACCGTGAAAAGTCTGAACATTAATAACAACATCTGAAATTACGCTTTTGCATTGTAGTGGGTTGGCATTTGATTTTTCGTCCGGTATTAGTTGATGGTAATGTTGTTGGACCACAATAAAAAACACAAAATCTTGGTTGGAAAATTAAGTGTCAATTTTATTGACGCAAGTATGTGTACTAAACTCGGGCGTAAGGGAGTGGTCAACCTCAGGTCAGCATGACATTGAGAGAGGCTGACCGAATCTCCTTTCCTTAAAAACTCTGCAAAACACGTTCGAATCTAATGATTCGAAAGTATCAAGAGATAGATGATCTCCTTTCCGGAAGTGGGGTCACAAACTTTACACGTGACTGGAAACCCTTTTTTTGGTTTCCATTTGCATTATGGGAAATTGAAATTATTATTATTATTTTTAATTATTATTTATTTTATTTACTCCTTAATTTTCATTTTCCCATATAGAATCTACAAAGGACTTTTTTTTTTTAAAAAAAAAAAAAACGTTATCAACTAATTTAAGTCTCCACTTTCACATACACATTTTTCTTCACCTCGCTTAGTTTTTATTTAGTGCCCAAAAAATATTTTGAGCAAGCCATTACGTCCTTCTTTTCTTTTCCTTAGGTAACACCAAAATGGATACATTTTCCGAAGTGAAAGCAAAAAATCGCTCCCTCCTGTTTTAAATTATTTGCCAAAAATCAAGAAATTATCCGAACAGGTTATTTTTTTGCAAAACTTTATGGAAATGTTATCTTGAGGATGTTATCCACCCCCTTTCGATATATCGTGTGTACTTTTTAATTTAGGAGGTGTTCGTCAAATTTACTTACGTTAGGTGTCTCGAAAAATTCGTTAAAAAAAGGGCGCTATTACACTTTCGCACTACCCCACCCCCCAAAAAAAGTAAAACACAAAATAAATTTATAAAATGAAAAGAAACTTATTTTTAAAACAGTTTTTTTTAAAAGTTTAACTTAATAAATTTAATTTAAAATAACAACAGTTGGACTGTTGTAATTATTAATAATTAAATTTAATTTGCAAACACAAGCAATGGTTTTAAAAAGCTTCTGTAAATGTGTTTCTGATGTTAAAAGTTTCTAAAAAGAAAGTCAGAAAGCTAATGAAATGTATTATTTAAAATTTAAATCCACAAATTATGAAACAAATATTAAGAAAAAAAGAGAAATCTATTCGTATTTGTTTTTTAAAACTAAAAAAAAGAACTGATTACAAAAAACTTCGTGTGGATGACAGTGTCATGGGGGCGGGGCTAAAGTGTAATAGCGACAAAAAGCTTGCATAAATGACGAAAAGATAATTAAAAAATGAATTAATTAATAATTAAAAAAATGAAATAATGCCCTAAACTTAATAGAAACAAAGTTTTATCGTTAAAAAAATTGTCTTATTAAGAAGAAAGATGAAAGGATTTGGGGATTGTTATGCCGTGTAGTGCATGGATGTGTATTGATAAAAATAATAACTCGAACACGTGTGTAGTTATGAATAAGGGACTGTCATGGCGTATATTTATTGATAAAAGCCCATGCGTGTTTGTATGTATAAAAAGCAGATTGACGTTCCGGGAATCCGGAACGAAGGAGTAGGCAGTATCATTACAGGGATGTAAAAATTATTTTTTAAATCCTTTTTTAGAACCTTGGAAATTCTTTTTTGCTTTCTGACGTCAACGCGGGACAATACATTTATACGGGAAATTTGAGCTTCTTTTTTTCTTAGGGTGAAAAACACATTGATATAGAAATTGAAAAAATTAGATAATTGTTTATTATTTGCTTCACAGGCAAGTAGTGGCGCCTGGCTCAACGCAGTGCCCTCTTCATCTACCGGTACCTATCTAGAGGATGAGTGCACTCAGGTCGGTGTCGCGATCCATATTGGGCTCAAATTATGTGAGCGTCACAGTTGCAGATGTGAAACTTCCATTGATGAGTTTGGTTTGCATCCTCTCTCCTGCCGCCGTAGTGCCGGCCGCTTTCCAAGACATGCAGCAATAAACGACATCATCAGAAAAAGGTCTGGATACAGCTGGGTTCCCTTCCCAAAACGAACCCGTAGGCCTCGATCATGGTGATGGAAAGCGGCTGGATGGAATTAGCATTTTCCCTTTTAAAGTGGGGAAGTCGTTGATTTGGGATGCGACCTGTGCCGATAAATTTTCGACAGGTAATTTGATCAGGTCTGCAGTTGAGCCAAGGTCTGTGACACGGGACGCGGAGATAAAAAATATAGTTAAATTAAATATTCTTCTCTTGCGGCCGTGGAGACCTCTAGGGTTCTTGGCTCTGGTTCGATGGCGTTGCTTTGGATGGTTGGCTGGATTGCGTCCCGATTAAGGGACGGGCCTCGCAAAACGGAGTGGCTCTTGCAACGTGTCCCTCTGGCGATGGTGCGAGGTAATGCTTTCATCATTGCGGCTGGCAGAGGATAGGAAAAAAAAAAAAAAAATATAGAAAAAGAAAAGTTGTTTTGATTTATAGACACTTTGTTCAAATAAATTTTTTCGTTTATTTCATTTCATGATTTGAAAAAAAAAAAATTCATGAGAATTATTGTTGAATTTTATTGAAATTTTCAGGACTTATTTAGAAATGGGTTAAATTATTTTTTAAATATTTATTTTTTTAGAAAATCTTTGTACAAATACATGTTTTTACATCTGCTACTCGACACTCATTTAAGTTTTATGAAATTTTGAGGAAATCTTTTTTTGTATTGCTTAATGTTTATATTTGTTAGGAGGAATTTCTCAGAGAATTTAAATCATCAAATTTTTGTCAAGCAGGACCACCATTTATAGAAAATCTGATGTAAATCGTAAAATAAAAATCCACTAAAGGTATGATATTATTTAATTAGATAGCTTTTAATTGCCTTCATGAATAAAATATATAGACACTCATGTCCGATAATATTTTTTTTAATAAATAATAAATTTTTACAAATGTTTTCACTTTTTTTAAAAAATTTAATTCGAATAATTTATAAACTTTAAAATTTAAAAGAAAGATCTGTATTAATTTGTTGCAGTCAAGTGATATTGTTATTAAATAAAAAATGTATTTACTTATTATAATGGAAATGTTTACGACAACTCAGAAACCACAGTATTTGAAAAAGAATTTTGAATTTTTTTTGTATGTGTATAAACGTGCCGATTTATGTAAATACGGGTATCCATACCCATGATCCAAGAATAAGAGCAGTAACTATAACAGGTTTAAAATTTATTAGTAATTTTTTTAACATTTCCTCAACAAGTGTCTTCGTAAGTAAGGCTATAAAAATATTAGAACGCTTAAAAGATTTTAACATTTTTAGTATTAGGTTTTTAAAAGGAATTATATAAAAAAAAGGCGTTTATATTGTAATAATCGTGTAATTTTATTATAATTATCTCTCCTTTACATAAATAGCCAAACAGCAGGCTGTCGATAAATGTGGCAACACCTCATAAAAACACCCACTTCTGTGTAAAAGAACGCTTTTCAGCGAAAATGTAAACTAAAATTGATTAATATTTGTTACATTTCAGATTAATTAAAAATTAAATCAGCTATTTTTCTAAAAGAGCATTTCATAAAAGTATATTTTATTTTTGAAAGATTTTTTAATAAAGAGAATTATATTGTGTTGAGAAATTTGTTAATATGGACGATTTCATCGATTTTAATGATAATCAGAAAAATATCATTGCAATCAACTTTAAATTCGGTTTGAAATACAGCATAATAAAAGTATTTTGCTTGTTGGAAATATTAAATTTAATCTATTAGCTTGGAATTAAAACTAAATTAAAAGCTACAAGAAAGACTTTTCATTTTTCAAAATCTATTTTAAACCTTAGGTATCATTTTTTGTACCTCCTTGTGTTAAAATGCCTTTTAAAAATGAAAAATCTTATGGAGTAAGAAATTGCATTCTTAAATTATTGGTTATATTATACTGTAATAATTTTACGGTCAAAATAAAAAATAATAATGGTATCATTTGAATCTTAATAAATAATTAAGAAAGTATTCAAAGTGAACGTAATCGATTAATATTATCAATTCAATAACCTTTTACCAATTTTGCTCATTATTTTTGTTAGTAGCAAATACGTTATTTTAATATATTTTCTTAAATTCACAATTATTTTTAAAAAATCACATTCGGTGTAAAGTTTTTAGGGCATGAAATACAGAAGAAAATAATAAAAAAAAAAGCAAAGAAAAAATTAATAAAATATCATTTTGCTAAAAAAAATCTACTTATAATCTTTAAAAATTTTCTTAAATTAAATTAGAAAACTTTGTGGAAATATTATTTCGAGGTCCGTTTCACTCCCGCTTTTCCATATCAAGTGTGTACTTTTTTAATTGGGGGGATCTGTCATTTTTTTTACAGTTACATAAAGAAAAATTCGTGAAGATATTATTTCAGTAAGGAATTTATGCAATATCAATTGAACATACTGAAAATTCGTGCCGAATCTTACCAAAATAATTCAATAAAACTTAAAAAATATATTCTCTTCTTGAGAACTGGTTCTTGAATAATTTAATAAAACATTATTATCTTCAGAATCGACAGAATAAAATTTACACTTAAAATCGTAATCGTAAAATGCAAAGTGTAATGTCATTTTTGAGCGTGAACTTTTTAAAAAGAATTTTATTTTACTTTTTCTTTTAGCAACTGTTAAATTATGTTTTGTATGTTTGTACAGAAGGGAAATAATTCTGATTTCTTACCTTTGAACATTATATTGTAGAGGACCGTGTGGGTTTGAGTGTTGTTGAATTAGGAACACGTGCTGTTTATTTCCTGCTAGAAGGTCCAACTACATGAACAATGCAGACTCAAGTTGTGTCCAACCGAAGATGTAAAGAAAACAAACAAGACCGATATATATATGTCAACAAATAAATGTATTAAACAACAAATTTACAAGTGACAAAACATCAAAATTTGTGTTTGTGTGTGAACGTAAAGAGTTTGTATATTGGTGAAAGTTCGTACGTACATGTATATGTGTTTCACGGCGTTTTCCCACAAGTAGGCAAAACGCAGATTTCTGCGAGAGATCACATTTTAAATGTTTCCGTTGAAATGCAAAGGAAAAAGAGTATGAGGTAAGAAATCGCCCAGTATTTATAGTGTAGAGATAATTAGGAAATTAAGGAGGTGTTAACTCCGACAATATCAAGTTTTATAAAAGCAAATAGGACAAAAATCTATTCTTAAACTATTGGTTATATTGGATTGTAATAATTTTACTGTCAAAATAAAAATAAAGGCATCACTTGGATGTCACTGAATAATTAAGAAAGAATTCAAAGTGAACGTAATCGATTATCAATTCAATAACCTTTTACCAATTTGACCATTTTTTTTGTTAGTAGCAATCCGTTATTTGAATATATTTTTTAAAATTAAGAATTATTTTAAAAAAATTAGCAAACTAATCTATTTTATGTCATAAAATATGTAAGAAAATAATTAAAATAAAGCAAAGCAGTTACTCAAACACAAAGATTGTGACACTATTTAGGGTTGTTAGAAAGAAAGAAGAAAAAAAAGAAAAGGCGAGAATTAAATTTAGGTGATAAGAAGCCATCACGAACAGGACACTAAGCGATGTTATTTTTCTGACAAAGAAAAGTGGTAAGATTTTATTTTCATTATCGAGGAAAGTAAGGCACCGGATTTAATTTGATTTGTGACGTCGTACCGAATGGAAGACAGCAGTATGCCATGACAACGATAATGAAAACTTCAGGTTGGTCGAGTGGCGTGCGAAACAGAATACTAAGAGATAAAAATTAATTGGGTCGCGAAAGAAAATGTCCCCTGGACCTCCCGCAGAGTACTGAGAGGTAAAAATGAATTAGGTCAAGCTCTGACCGAAACCAAAATGTCCGTTGGGCCATCCCACATCATTTGAAAAAAACACCTGTTTATGTCGAAGCTGGCCACGATAGGGAAATTATTTTATCAGAACGAATAATTAGCGCCAGAATACGAAATCGCCGGATGAACGCCCACTTGATAATTGGCGAAAATCTCGTTGACGAATTCCATATGAAATTCCGTTAAGATAAGAGTCTAAGGACTTGTTGTCGGGCAGGAGGAAAGAAAGAAAAGAAAAAGAAAAAAAAAAAGGAGATAATTTTTTTTTTTTGAGCAAAATTTTTTAAACCGAGGCTAGTCTGGCCACACCCACACTGCTGGGCGCCGATTGGCTGAATGCTGACGTGAGCGATAGGCGAAGGTAATCATGTGAAGAAAGAGGGGAGGCCTGTTGACGCCCTCCCCACTGAAGGGATAGGTGCGAGATGCCACTGTGAGAGAGAGAGAGGGGAAACCCGTTGACGCCCTCTGAGGGTATGGGTTTAGATACCAATCTGAGAAAGTAAGAATTTGAGAGGACGAAAGACTTCCAAAAATGGAAATTAATAATTCTTCCTGATCGAAAACAAAGAAAAACCCTTAATGCGAATTTAGAATTATCAAGGAACCTCAAAACCCGACAAGCCCGCCCCGGCTTTGGTCGGCGTCCATGTAAGCAGAGTCGCAACGAGCAGTTGGCATTTGAATTAAGGAGTTCGCAGCTGAGTTGAATTGAGTTGGGCCCGCTTCGCAGAAAGCTGACTGAGATTCCACGCAATTCCGAACTCAACTTCTAATCAAGAACAATTTATTTTTAAGAACGACTTAGACTCACACCACCAAAACAAGTTTTATGAATATCACCTGAAGATACATCAAAAACCAGTTCCTTGAAAAAAAAACAACTTAAGATATTAAGACTCGCCTAACAAACGCGAAGTGTCACGAATCCATATAAGCGGGTTGGTAGAAAGACGCAGTCCTGTATTCAGCAACCAGATATAAAATATTGTTATTCCTTTTTAACACATTTGAACTTTTCGAGTTATTACTTTATTTTCTTTTAGATATACTTGTGTGGTATTGCCCTTGTTCGGACTCGACTTGCATTACGGCCCGGCGACTGATTGATTTCGTCTACCTAAGATCAAATCACAACGTGGGTAGGTTAGACTAGAAATCAAAACAGTTACTTCGATAACCAGACGTTGGAGGCGAGCTGGGAACGACAAGGCTGATACCGAATCTAACCAGATTCCCATCCGAATCAGCAAAAGGTTAGAACGTCACATTTGGTGTCGCGACCAATACCAAGCCAGTTGGTCGTCACTGGACAGGATAGGACGGCGACGGCGCGGAGACAGACGGGGTGACGTCACAACTGGTCACGTGACCGGGATAGCACGAGGGACGCGGCCAGGCAGACGTCACATTTGGCGCAGCGACACCGGGGGAAGTCACAGGTATCATTTAACTAAAAAATAATTACTTCTAATGTACAATAAATAAAATAATTAATTCTTCTAAGTTTAATAAAAGCGTATAGAAGAAAAAATAGTATATTCTTAAACTATTGATCATATAAACTTTAAGATTTTTTATTTTAAAGCATAAATATGAATTTCATGATTATTGCACTGCTGGTCTTCCGTATTTCTTCAATTTTTAATTTTTAATTTTCCACGCGTTTTTTTTAAATATTCCATCAAGTGCCGTGTCACTTCAGGACGTAGGCGATCATGTCTCTTCATTTATTCCTGTCCTTTGTAGCTCTCAATAAGTTTTGTCTTTTTGTTATTTCTCCCAGACCCTGTCCTGCCGTTCACTTGCTTAAGCCGTTATGTATGTCATGCGTTGGTTTCCCTTGTCCCTTTTCCCCTCTATCCGCCTTGTGAGTATCAGATTTTCCAAGCCATCCTTTCTCATTACGTGTCCCAGAAATTTCAGCTGCCTCTTCCTGATGTTAAGTATAATTTTCCTATTTGTTTTTATTCTTTCCAAAACCTCGTCGTTGCTCACATGTTCGGTCCATAATAAACTCAGCATCCTTCTGTAGAACCATACCTCTGTTGCTTCGAGTTACTTCTTCATCTATGAGGAGACCGTCCAACATTCGCTGCCGTAAAGGAGGGCAGATACCATGTAGCAGTTCAGTACTCTTCTTTGTTACCATCGAAACCCTATCAGAATAATCAAGAACCTATACTGGCAGCAAACAGCATGCATGCGCACAGGGAACGAGTTCAGTGAATATAGAAAAATAGAAAGGGGCGTAAGGCAAGGGTGCATCTTCTCACCCGATCTGTTCAACCTGTACAACGAGGCAATTCTGAGAGAATTGGAAACCATACTTGGAGTTAGCATTGGCGGCTACAATCTTAACAACATAAGACACACAGATGACACAGTATTGATAGCAGACACAGAACAGAAATTACAAAATGTCCTACAGAAGGTAGAGACGGAGAGTGAGAAGAAGGGACTAAGCATAAACTACAAGAAGACAGAATGCATGGTCGTCAGTAAGAGGATGAGCCTGAAATGCGATTTGAAGGTCCGGAACACTAGAATCAAGCAGACACGGAAGTTTAAATATCTGGGAAGCGTCTTGACAGAGGGCGATAAGTGCGACACTGAGATCTGTAAGCGTATTGGGATGGCCAAGAACGCATTCCAAAAGTTGGGCAGAGTACTCCGAGACAGGAAGATTGTTTTTGTAATGAAGAAAAGAATACTGAACTGTTGCGTGACATCTGTCCTTTTTATGGCAGTGAATGTTGAACGATTTCCTCAAAGATGAAGAGACTCAAGGCAGCGGAGATGTGGTTCTACAGAAGGATGATAAGGATTTCATGGACCGAGCATGTGAGCAACGATGAGGTCTGAGAGAGGTTGAAAACAAAGAGGAGGCTTATACTTAACACCAGGAAGAGGTAGCTGAAGTTTCTGGGACACATAATGAGGAAGGAGGGCCTGGAGAATCTGATACTCACGGGTCGAATAGAGACACAAGGGAAAACAACGCGTGACATATCTGGCGGACTTAAGCAAGTGGATGACAGAACGTGGTCTGGGGAAGGAGGCAGAGGGAAGGAACTTGTTGAGAGCTGCAAGGGATAGAGGGAGGTGGAGAGCCATGATTGCCTTCGTCCTGAAAGGGTATGGCACATAAAAAGAAAGAAAGACGTTTTTGTTCTTTTTACAAAGTCAGTGGCGATTATGCCTACTTTTCAAATAAATTTATTGTAAATAAACAAACTCTTTCTGACTCAATTTCATACTGAGGGAAAATCACTTTTGTGTGCCTAATGAGTCAGCTAATTTTTAAATTTTTTTTTCTTTTTTCATCATAGACGAAAAACCTCATATTTTGCTCGAAATAATTACAAGCGCAATTTTTGATCCTATCGGATTTTGTAAGTTGAAGGCAGGGCCGGCACAACTCACCCTGGAAACACCGACCGGAGTGGAGGAGGCTTGGGTCCTGTTGTGGCCTCTGCTATTTTTAGCACTGTTTTATAGCCAGCTGCCATTTTAAAAAATTATTTTTAAACTGATGTTTCATTGTCAATCATCACCTAATGACCGATGCGGTGCGTACTACGCAGGAACGCCCGACGAGTATGGAACTCCAAAAGGGCTACTTTCAGCAGCGTTTTTTTGCTTTTTGTATTTTTTATTTTTTCTACCTAAGTTATATTGTCAATCATCAATTATAATAATACTATCCCAAACCTCTCAACCGCGTGGTGGGAGGGACCTATGCTTGCTGGGGAGATGGGGAGAAGAGTGATAATTTTAGTAGCGCTTATTTTTTTAAATTGTAATTTTCTTTCTGAACAGTTATTTTAATTCAATTAAGAGGCTAATATATCTCGGTAAAATCATTTTTTATTCCGAGATCATCCACTAAGGAGGATTTTTGATTTTTTTTTACTAATAGTAATACTAACTAGAAGTCCACGGCTAGTAATTAAAATAAAATTTCTAGTGCCTATTCTTTTACATTTCTAGAAAGATAAAACCGAAAAAATGATTGCTTAAAAATAAAATGTTTAAAGGTTTTGTGGCACCCTGCATTTTTAGAAAGACTAAAAAGAGATATTCATAGAAATATGATTTAATTTTTATTCGGTTTATTAACCAGTTGTTAGTTATTTAGAAACGAAGAATAATTGAGTTTTGAGAATAATTCTCTAACTGTATTTAGGCGATCCAAAGAGAAGAAGAAAAAAAAAAATAATAAAAAGAAAGAGAAAGAGGAATAGATAATACAAAACCCGGTCATAAGTAAAACTAAGACAAGACAGGTGTCAAAATATATCAGGTCAAATTACCTGACCGAAATCCAGGGAAATAGAAATTGTTATATTTGGTTGAAGAAATAGAGTTTGGAGATAATAAAATAAAACAAAAAGAAGAGGAAAGACAGAAACATAATACGAAACCAGGTCGTAAGCGAAAACACACACGTACGACCAGCACCTAACAAGTGTCAAAATTATCAGGTCAAGCACTTGAACTAATTCTGTGTCCGCATAGGATGGAAGTTGTTAAGGTTGGCTGAAACAATAAAGATTTTTTAGAACAATGGAAACGAAATTTTAATCGGAGGAAAGGTGTCTTTTGTGTTGAGGGGGTGACCGATGGAACTGTATACAGATTCTGACCTGTTAAAAATTGGAACCCCACGATGATGAAGTGGAGACATTTTCAATTCAGATAATTAAGATTTTTGACTATCAGGTCTGACCAAAAACAAAGAAGGAAAAAAAAACGATTGTCTCGGCTCACAGATAGCGCCAATATTCTTTCCTGAAGTCACATCTAATTAGCGGCAGGCTGTTTTGACAGAACCCAGGTGAGAAAAAGCCAAGATTATCATTTTTCGTACGTGTGAAAAAGGCCAAATTAGATTTTGTTTTTTTTAGAACAAGAACGATGTAAGCCACGCCCGATTGGAGACGGGAGGCGTCCCACCACAGTCTCATTAGCCGAAAGCGGTCACGTGATATGCGGAAAGAGGAGGGAGAATGCTCGATCAAGAACCATTGGTCGAAAACGGTCACCTGACATACGAGAGACCGGGAGAGATGGGTATGCGTCTTCCCCCCAGAGGCACTGTGAGGAAGTAGGGGTGAAAATAATAGCGATAATGGGAAATCAGAACTAATGCGACTTTTGGGATTATCGAGAGAGCCCTGACGCCGACAGACCCACCCCGGTTTGCTGCGGCGTCAATAAAAGCAGGACCCCAATCGACAAAAAAATGAGTTCAGCCCCGGACGGCAGCGAGAAGAGATCACCTCGGACGACAGAGAGTTGCGGCTGAGTTGCGGCAAGAAATCCTTCAAGCCCAAGTCGAAAACAAGAAATCCTTCCAGCCCAAGTCGAAAACAAGAAATCCTTCCAGCCCAAGTCGAAAACAAGAAATCCTTCCAGCCCAAGTCGAAAACAAGAAATCCTTCCAGCCCAAGTCAAAGACAAGAGAAGTTCTATCTAAGTCGACGAAGAAGAAGAAGTTAAAATCAAGCCCAGCCGAGAACAGAATTCGACCCAACCAGATCGAAGTGAAGAAATACAACTCAAGTCGAAGAGAAGAATCAACTGCGAATGATTGATAGAAATTAGCCCCAGTGTCGAACTAAACCACACTCCGACATACACAATTCTAGAGAGTAGACAATTCGAAATCGTTAAGTTGTATGATAGAAGCTTGGTGCCATAGTCCACAGAGCGGGTCGGGAATGAGAACAATTTTTCTTTATGTAACGGACATTAGATATAAAAGGTTGTCACCTTTTTTTTTTATCAGTAATTTTTTTGTCTCGTGAGTTTTTTTTTCTTTTACTTGTGTTTTGCCACCCCCGTCCGACTCAACTTGCATACGACCCAATCCCTGCTGGTCCCGTCTGTCTAAGATCTAAACACAGCGTGGGTAGACAGACCGGAGATCAGTACAGTTGCTTTAGCAACCAGGTATTGGAAGCGGGTTGGGAAAGGCGAGGCTGGTGATCATCTAACCAAGAGGTTGGAGCGGCACGCTTGGAACCAGGAGGAGCGACCAGGAGGAGCGACGTCACAGTTGGCGCCGTAACCAAAGGATTCGACCCTGGGCCAGGTGTATACTCGTCACAATTGGTGCCGTGATCGGGATCAACCCTGAGACAGCCGCGTCACGTCACATCGATCGACCGCCGTTGCTGAAAATTCAAATAGAACTCAAAACGACCGGGACCGAAAGGAACAAGAACAGAATCATCTGCAAGGTAGGACACCTTATTTTATTTCCCAACCTCGATTGTTGCTGCATAGATTGTCTTTCTCTGTAGACATGTCGGACTATGATTCGGATAGAGCAGTGGGGGGTGAAGAGGAAGTAAGGCGGGGGTTGTCAGTGGATTTAAGGAAGCTGTTAGGTGGACCGAGGGTCCCAGTATTTGATGGCAGCGAGAAGGAGTTTAAAAACTGGCTGGCAATCCTTGAGAAGAGCCGAATCATCTACGAGCTTTCGGACCAAGAAACCCTGTATTTGGCATACGATGCCACAAAGGGAAAAGCGTCTGAGTTCGTGAGGGGGCTCTTGGAAAATCAACCCTGCTTGTCTTGGGAAGAGATAAAAAGACTGCTAACCAAAGAGTTCGCCGACGAAGGTACGGCCATAGAGGCCATGAGGGCCCTTTTAAAACTGACACAGCTACGGGATGAAACCCCGGGAGAATTGGGGACCCGAGCGGGGAGGCTATCATCGTTGGCATTCCCCGAAGTGGTCAGGGATAATGCAGCTATGTGGGCACGAGGACCACAGGGCGGCGGAATGTCCGACGAAGTGGGGGTTACCCCCAGACTTCGATCAGGACAGATGCACCAGGTGTGGTAAGAAAGGACACCTGGCCAAGTGGTGCGGGCTGAGGAAGGGTGCCCCACCGATATTAACAAAGAAGGCTGAGCCCAAGAGACCGGCCCAGGGAAAAGCCAGCGGGCCACCCCGGAATTAAGAGGGAGGGTGGCCCAGTTAAAAAGAAGAGAAATAAAAACTTGGACCAGTGGACGGGCGAACCGCTTGAATAGAGGACGGGTTCCCCCGGGAATAGACACAAGGCCAACCCAGTTGAAAAGGAAAAGAGCAAAATGTTGGACATGTGGTCGGGCGGGCCACTTTGCGGCAAGCTGTCCAACAAGAAGGTGCTGGTTTTGCAGGAGGCCAGGACACCTGAAGAGAAACTGTATCCTTAGAAACGAACGCGGGAGACCGGGAGAGGTCCGGCCGGGGTCGCCCAGGTGCAGGGGGCGCAGAACTCCACCTCATGAGAAAAATGAAGGTGATTTATTACTACCGGCACCCATGGCTGGGTTGACCCAAGGGTGGAGACCCAGGAAGAAGAAAGCTCAAGTGTTCTCTTCGCTAAAGCAAGAGAAAGAACTATCCTGTAGAGCAGAGATAGGGGGTAGGGAGATGAGGGCTCTGGTGGACACAGGAGCATCTGTGTCATTGATGAGAGAGGAAACATACAGGCGGGTGAAACGGAAGAGAAGGTTACGGGAAGCGGACATAGAGATCACGCAAGCAGATGGAGCCCCCCTGAAGATAAAAGGGATGGTGAGGCTCCCGGTGAGGATTGGGAAAGTAAAAAGCACCCAAAATTTTTACGTAACCCCCGACCTGTGTACGGAGGCAATCTTGGGAGAAGATTGGCTCCGGAGTCAGAGGGCCCAGATTGAGTTTAATCCTACTGTGTTGGTGGTGAACGGCGAGAGAACGCCATTGGGATGCCCACCAGAGGAAGAGATAACCATAGTGGTGGAGGAAGATGTAAAGTTACCTCCTAGAACCGCAGTGTCGGGAAAGGGTAGGTTAATGTCAGGAAAAAGGGTATGGAGAGGACCCCTGCAGTTGGTCCCTGTAGAAGGAAAGGGCCTAGAAGATAACGAGGTAACCCTGTGCGAAACGGTAGTGGAGGCAGCCGAGTTGGTGCCCATAATGATGGTGAACCAGGCCCAAAAGACTATAAAGGTTAGGAGAGGGGAGAAGATAGGGAGAGCACTTCCCCTACGAACTCTGAGTCGGGTGAGATTCGAGGAGGAACGAAGGAAGCTAGTAGAGCAAACAGAGGGAATCTTAGATGAGGATATATTAGCACCGGATCAATTTAGAACCAGAGTGGGGGGTCTGTTAAGGAACAATCGAGATGCGGTGGCCCAGTCAGACAAGGAGCTAGGTCAGACCCACACAGTCGAAATGAAAATCGACACCGGAGACCACCCCCCTGTGAAATTGAAACCCTACCGGACACCTATACATAAAAGACCACTTGTAGAAGAGGCAGTAGAGGAAATGTTGGAAGCTGGGATGATCGAAAGATCGATCTCCCCTTGGAGCTTCCCAATAGTAATAGTAGGTAAGAAAGATGGCGGGCATCGTTTCTGTGTAGATTTTAGGAAGCTAAATTCTATATCGAAGCCGTTGGCGGTGCCATTGCCATTGATAGACGACATTTTGGCATTATTAGGGAAGGCAAAGTACTTCTCTACGTTGGACTTGAGGTCCGGGTATTGGCAAGTAGCCCTGGATGAGGCTGACAAGGAGAAGGCCGCATTTGCGTGTCACCTGGGACTGTTTCAGTTCAGGGTGATGCCATTCGGTCTAGCTAATGCCCCGGGAGTCTTCCAACAGCTAATGTCAATAGTGTTAGGAGGATACGAGAGCTTTGCCATGGCGTATTTGGACGATATCTTGATATTTTCGGAGACAGTGGAACAACACTTTTTTCATTTAGGACAGGTGTTGGGAAGATTGAGGAAACACGGATTAAAATTAAAATTGTCAAAGTGTCAGTTTCTGAAGGAAGAAACTAGGTATTTAGGCTTCGTCATAAACGGAGACGGTATTAAACCCGACATGGATAAGGTAAAGGTCATAAGGGAAATGCCAGAGCCTAAGACAGTGAGACAGGTAAGAGGTTTTATAGGAGCTATAGGCTACTACCGACGCTTCGTCCCGGCATTTTCAAGAATTGCCATACCACTAGTAGCCCTGACGAAGAAATACGCTAGGTTCAAGTGGACAGAGGACTGTCAACGAGCATTTGATTCGCTAAAGGGACAGTTGACAACCGTCCCACTGCTGACGTACCCAGACCTCAGCAAGCCCATGATATTATACACGGATGCCAGTGAGCAGTGTGTAGGGGCAGTACTTACCCAGCCGTGTCCTGATAAGGAAGGACCAGTGCCTGGCATACCAGAGGAAGTACCGATATACTTCCTCTCCCATAAGCTCTCAGAGACACAACAGAGGTGGCCAGTAATAGAAAGAGAAGCATATGCCATCATGTATGCTCTCCAAAAACTGGACTACTATTTAAATGGTGCGGTCTTTACTATAAAAACAGACCACAAACCTTTGCAGTACCTATTGCAGGCAGAGTGGACAAATAATAAGAAAATTCAACAGTGGGCACTTAAGTTAAGTGGCTACCACTGTAAGATAGAGTATTTGGCAGGAAAGGAAAACACGTGCGCAGATTTACTCTCAAGAATACCGAAACAACTGGAAGAAAGATCTGTAAAGGTAGAACAGGGAGTAGATGATAAAGCCTATAGAATAGGAGTAATTAACTCTAATAAGCTAAAAGATCGCCCTATGTTAGAATCGGACGAAGAAGGGGACGCCCAGATAATAACCGATCCCTACTGGACAGAAGGAATTGAGAAGGAGCAAGCAGACAGTGAAATAGCTGCTCTGAGAGAGAAGGTGAAGGCAGGAGAGACCACCAAGTATGCCATAATAGAGGAAAGGCTGTATTATCTCTCAGGCAGGGATGAAGAAGTCAAGCCCAAGTTGTATGTGCCCAAAAGTTTAAGACCAGAGATATTGGAGCAGTGCCACGAGAGGTTGGGTCACATGGGAATTGATAGGACATGTGATCTCATAGGAAGAAAGTACTATTGGCCCAAACTGTACGGAGAGGTCACTAACTATGTTCGGAGTTGTGTAGTGTGCCAGTCGCAGAGCAGAAGGCAGGAAATGGCACCCTTGGAGGAAACAGACGTACCAAACTTTCCCTTCGAGAAGGTGAGTATGGATGTATCAGGACCATATGGAGAAACTGCACAAGGAAACAACTATATAGTGAGTTTTGTCGATTGGCTAACAAATTGGCCTGAAGCATTTGCAGTACCAGACAAGAAGGCCAGAACTGTGGCCGGGTTGATAATAAGTGAAATCTTCCCTAGGTATGGTGCCCCTGTGCAATTGGTAACAGACAATGGCACGGAGAATGTGAACAGCATCATGAGAGAAGTTTTGACAGGTTTGAATGTAGAGCACATAAAAACATCCCCATATCACCCCCAGGGAAATGCTAAAGTGGAAAGGTTTCATAAAACCTTGGGAGATGTATTGGCCAAGCTGGTCAGAGAAAACACTGGAAATTGGGACTTGTATTTGACGCAGGCTCTGGCGGCCGTGAGGTTTACGATAAACGAAACCTCCAGATTTTCTCCTTACTTTTTGTTGTTTGGCAGAGACGTGGTCCTGCCTGTGGATAACCTACTGAAGCCCCGAAGAAGGTATATGGGAGAAGATCATCATCAACTATTGCTGGAACAGCAACATAAGATATTTGTACAGGCCAGAAGAAGAATAAAGAGGGCCCAGAAGAAAAGAAATGAGAGGGTGAATGCTGAAAGAAAGGTAGTAGAATTGAAGGTTGGAGACCCTGTCTACTATAAAATCCACCAGAGAGAGGGAAAGCTGGACCAAAGATGGGAACCGTACTACCGGATAGTAGAGCAGACGGGCCCAGTATCATATGTAATATGGGATCAAGTGGCAGGACGAGCGAGGAGGGTTCATGCCAATGATCTGAAGAAGGCTGAAATAGCTAACCTGGAAATGAGCGAGCCGAGGCCTAAGAAGACAAGGAAAAGGAAAGTAACTCTGGTTGAACCGGAAGAAATGGAAACGGAAGAAGACTCCGAGGAGGATGCGGAGATAGGTCGACTTGGCCAGATAAACGAAGCAGTCCGAGTGACAGAGTTGGAACCCTCAGCGGGGATTGGCGATGTTCAGTCGTCGACTGAATCGATACAGAGAAGACCCCGTGAGATCGCCATCACACCCCCATGTCCGAAGAAAAGGAAGAAAAAGACGAGGAGGTCCAATCAAGCAGTCGAAGGCTCTAAAAAGAGGCACCCTGAACAGGACGAAGGACCCAGCGAGTGGGAGGAGGAGGATCGAATACCCCTTTCCCAGCTCAAGGAAAGGATAAGGAACAGGAGAAATTTAGACATAGAGTCGAAAGGTATTGAGGACATTCAAGGCGAAGACTCTAAACAGAAAGAAGAATCAGGAGATGAAGAAGAGGACAAAAAAAAAGAAAAAAACCTCCTGGACGGAAGTTAGACACAGAAAGAAGGTTAGAGGTTGAACAGGAATCACCTCAGAAGATGAGATCAGGGAGGGAGAAGAACCCCAAATCTCAGTAGAACAAAAGGGCTGTGCAGAATACAAGCATTTAGTGTCGACAGATAACGACACTGGCTCATCCAAAATCCTATTGGCTGACTATGGTAGATGTGAGTGGAGGGGATGGAGTCGCGGGCTGCACCTCACAAGGGACGGGAGAAGATCATTGGCATTGTTGATTGATCACCAGTGGTGTCATGAAGTACAACCTTTGGAGTGGGCGCCACGCACACCTGACCAGACCATTCTGTCCGCTAGAGGTTAGTTAGAGGAGGGAAGAGCTGAACTTAGTAAGAAGTTATAAAATAATTGAGTGATGAGTTGAGCGACACGAAGTAGTTGTGAAGAATAACAACAAAAGAATTTCGTTACCTTTCAGGAATGATCAAGATGAAAGGGTTGGTTATGACGATGATGGTGGTAGCCATGCTGATGGTGACGATGGCGGAAGCTGGGAAGCGCAGCCGAAACACCATTTTTTAAAAAAACGAGCGAAGTAATAACAACCAGGTCTAAGTGGTTGGTCACATTCGTGATAGATTTGAACCCGTATGAGTCGCTACTAAATAAGTTAGGAAACGAGCTAACGCAACTGGATGCAGCCCGGTTGAAAGTAGGACAAGATTATCCCAAGCAAAAAGGGTATCTCAGTTTATTGCACTCCCTAGAATCAGAAGCCACTATGATAGAGGCTCAATGGAAAGACATGCAAAACTACCTGCAGGGAATAGAGTTACTGCAGACGCGGGAAAGGAGATCCGTAGTCCCGATTGTGGGAAAGGCATTGAGTGTCCTGTTTGGAACAGTGACTGAAGATGACGTTAAATTCATAAGAAGGAAACTGGGAGAAGTGGAGGTAAACCAGAGGACGCTTGCCCAGGTGGCAAGGGAGAGTGTGACAATATTAAATGTGACAAGGTTAGAGGTGTCCAAAAATAGAGCCAGAATCAATTGGTTAATAGACAACCTGGCGAGGTTGAGACAAGAGGTAATTAATAATACAGAAACTGTAATGATTGAATTACAGGAAATGAGCGGATTCATGCAAAAATATTTCCAGCTGATGACAATTACGAATAAGGTACGACAAACGAGTCAGTCGTTGACGACCTTGCTGGAACACGTGAGGGCGCAATTAGACATGCTGTCATTAGGACACCTCTCCCCAAGCATAGTAAACCCGGGTCACCTAAGGGGAGCGCTACTCGGAATACAGGCCGAGTTACCCCACCATTTAAGGCTGCCGGTGGACCCCACCAAAGAATTGTGGAAATATTATAATGCACTAGGATGTGTGACCTTGTTAGAAAATAGGCGACTATTGGTTGTGATATCTGTTCCGTTGTTAGATAGCGAGAGTGTATTCGAGATATACCAGGTTATAAACTTACCCATCCCCTACCCCAGAAGAGATCAAGGTTTAGGAATGATAGCAAGGTACAAGGTGGAAGCAGACTACATAGCTTTAAATTCGGGGAGAACGAAATTCATGTTGCTATCAGCTGAAGAAGCTGGAAGGTGTAGAGATGATGCTCTAGGGACTTGTACCTCGTTAAGCCCTATCTATAAAACTGGTAATCGCAGAATGTGCATACTAGAATTGTTTGATGGGAAAAGGGAAGGAATCCAAAGAATCTGCCAAGTGGAGGTATTAACAAACACGGCATTACCACAAGCTATCAGTGTTTCAGACGGGGTGTGGGCAGTAGCCACACAGAGACATATCAGCTTGTCTAGGGTATGTGGGGGAGAGTCCACAAGGACATTAAGAATAAGACCACCGTTATCCCTGGTGACGCTACCCATGGGATGTTCGGCGGTTGGAATATCTATTTCCTTACCCCCCTATTACCAGGAAGAAGAAAGATATGAAGAGAAAGATTCAATCATAGAGATGATTGGTAGAGGCTTAGTCAATTGTACAGAATTATGGGAACCGATAGTGAAGAGATTCTCTAATGTTACCTTAAATAAGATGCCAGTATTAATGAAGCCAATAGAAAAGATCGATATGGATCAATTGAGAGACAAGTTAAGTGCGTTGGGAAACGAAGGTGTGGCTTGGGAAGACGATGAGCAGATCGCGATAAGTTGGTCAATAGTAATGGGTACATTCCTAGTTATAGCCATCGGGGGTGTATTAATATGGAAGGTTAAGAGTAAGAGGAGATTAGCGAACGACAATCTAGTGAGCGTGCAGCAACTCGAGAGGGAGATGCCGAGCAGTGTTCCTCGCTCAGACAGGACGGGCGAAGAAATTGCTGAAAGACCAACGGAGGAGGCTGGCGTGAGACCAGCTCGTGCGGCGGAAAAACCTCCCACAGCGGAGAGGAAAACATTGACCAAGAAGAACAAACCATAGTAAACACATCTGCACCCACAGACACACGCACATATTACTTTTGCATGTAGAACAAAAAAAAAAAAAAAATGAAAAAGAACATTACCCTTGCATGTAGAACAAAAGAAGATGAAAAAGAACATTACCCTTGCATGTAGAACAAAAGAAGATGAAAAGAACATTACATTGCATGTAGAACAAAAGAAGATGAAAAAGAACATTACATTGCATGTAGAACAAAAGAAGATGAAAAGAACATTACATTGCATGTAGAACAAAAGAAGATGAAAAAGAACATTACATTGCATGTAGAGAAAAAAAAAGAGATGAAAGGAACATTACATTGCATGTAGAACAAAAGAAGGTGAAAATAACATTACCCTTGCATGTAAGAAAGTAGAATAGAATTGCATGAGACAAATGCATGGTGCATGTTAAATGATGTAATTGGGTTTAGGTGTCATTTACGGGTAAATGACAAACAGTTAGGGGAGGATTGTGGCACCCTGCATTTTTTAGAAAGACTAAAAAGAGATATTCATAGAAATATGATTTAATTTTTATTCGGTTTATTAACCAGTTGTTAGTTATTTAGAAACGAAGAATAATTGAGTTTTGAGAATAATTCTCTAACTGTATTTAGGCGATCCAAAGAGAAGAAGAAGAAAAAAAAAATGATAAAAAGAAAGAGAAAGAGGAATAGATGGTGCAAAACCCGGTCATAAGTAAAACTAAGACAAGACAGGTGTCAAAATATATCAGGTCAAATTACCTGACCGAAATCCAGGGAAATAGAAATTGTTATATTTGGTTGAAGAAATAGAGTTTGGAGATAATAAAATAAAACAAAAAGAAGAGGAACAATGAAAACGAAATTTTAATCGGAGGAAAGGTGTTTTTTTGTGTTGAGGTGGTGACCGGTGGAACTGTATACAGATTCTGACCTGTTAAAAATTGGAACCCCACGATGATGAAGTGGAGACATTTTCAATTCAGATAATTAAGATTTTTGACTATCAGGTCTGACCAAAAACAAAGAAGGAAAAAAAAACGATTGTCTCGGCTCACCAGTCACCACCTCAACACAAAAAAACACCTTTCCTCCGATTAAAATTTCGTTTTCATTGTTCAAAAAAATCTTTGTTGTTTCAGCCAACCTTAACAAAACTTCCATCCTACGCGGACACGGAATTAGTTCAAGTGCTTGACCTGATAATTTTGACACTTGTTAGGTGCTGGTCGTACGTGTGTGTTTTCGCTTACGACCTGGTTTCGTATTATGTTTCTGTCTTTCCTCTTCTTTACCCGTAAATGACACCTAAACCCAATTACATCATTTAACATGCACCATGCATTTGTCTCATGCAATTCTATTCTACTTTCTTACATGCAAGGGTAATGTTATTTTCACCTTCTTTTGTTCTACATGCAATGTAATGTTCCTTTCATCTCTTTTTTTTTCTCTACATGCAATGTAATGTTCTTTTTCATCTTCTTTTGTTCTACATGCAATGTAATGTTCTTTTCATCTTCTTTTGTTCTACATGCAATGTAATGTTCTTTTTCATCTTCTTTTGTTCTACATGCAATGTAATGTTCTTTTCATCTTCTTTTGTTCTACATGCAAGGGTAATGTTCTTTTTCATCTTCTTTTGTTCTACATGCAAGGGTAATGTTCTTTTTCATTTTTTTTTTTTTTTTGTTCTACATGCAAAAGTAATATGTGCGTGTGTCTGTGGGTGCAGATGTGTTTACTATGGTTTGTTCTTCTTGGTCAATGTTTTCCTCTCCGCTGTGGGAGGTTTTTCCGCCGCACGAGCTGGTCTCACGCCAGCCTCCTCCGTTGGTCTTTCAGCAATTTCTTCGCCCGTCCTGTCTGAGCGAGGAACACTGCTCGGCATCTCCCTCTCGAGTTGCTGCACGCTCACTAGATTGTCGTTCGCTAATCTCCTCTTACTCTTAACCTTCCATATTAATACACCCCCGATGGCTATAACTAGGAATGTACCCATTACTATTGACCAACTTATCGCGATCTGCTCATCGTCTTCCCAAGCCACACCTTCGTTTCCCAACGCACTTAACTTGTCTCTCAATTGATCCATATCGATCTTTTCTATTGGCTTCATTAATACTGGCATCTTATTTAAGGTAACATTAGAGAATCTCTTCACTATCGGTTCCCATAATTCTGTACAATTGACTAAGCCTCTACCAATCATCTCTATGATTGAATCTTTCTCTTCATATCTTTCTTCTTCCTGGTAATAGGGGGGTAAGGAAATAGATATTCCAACCGCCGAACATCCCATGGGTAGCGTCACCAGGGATAACGGTGGTCTTATTCTTAATGTCCTTGTGGACTCTCCCCCACATACCCTAGACAAGCTGATATGTCTCTGTGTGGCTACTGCCCACACCCCGTCTGAAACACTGATAGCTTGTGGTAATGCCGTGTTTGTTAATACCTCCACTTGGCAGATTCTTTGGATTCCTTCCCTTTTCCCATCAAACAATTCTAGTATGCACATTCTGCGATTACCAGTTTTATAGATAGGGCTTAACGAGGTACAAGTCCCTAGAGCATCATCTCTACACCTTCCAGCTTCTTCAGCTGATAGCAACATGAATTTCGTTCTCCCCGAATTTAAAGCTATGTAGTCTGCTTCCACCTTGTACCTTGCTATCATTCCTAAACCTTGATCTCTTCTGGGGTAGGGGATGGGTAAGTTTATAACCTGGTATATCTCGAATACACTCTCGCTATCTAACAACGGAACAGATATCACAACCAATAGTCGCCTATTTTCTAACAAGGTCACACATCCTAGTGCATTATAATATTTCCACAATTCTTTGGTGGGGTCCACCGGCAGCCTTAAATGGTGGGGTAACTCGGCCTGTATTCCGAGTAGCGCTCCCCTTAGGTGACCCGGGTTTACTATGCTTGGGGAGAGGTGTCCTAATGACAGCATGTCTAATTGCGCCCTCACGTGTTCCAGCAAGGTCGTCAACGACTGACTCGTTTGTCGTACCTTATTCGTAATTGTCATCAGCTGGAAATATTTTTGCATGAATCCGCTCATTTCCTGTAATTCAATCATTACAGTTTCTGTATTATTAATTACCTCTTGTCTCAACCTCGCCAGGTTGTCTATTAACCAATTGATTCTGGCTCTATTTTTGGACACCTCTAACCTTGTCACATTTAATATTGTCACACTCTCCCTTGCCACCTGGGCAAGCGTCCTCTGGTTTACCTCCACTTCTCCCAGTTTCCTTCTTATGAATTTAACGTCATCTTCAGTCACTGTTCCAAACAGGACACTCAATGCCTTTCCCACAATCGGGACTACGGATCTCCTTTCCCGCGTCTGCAGTAACTCTATTCCCTGCAGGTAGTTTTGCATGTCTTTCCATTGAGCCTCTATCATAGTGGCTTCTGATTCTAGGGAGTGCAATAAACTGAGATACCCTTTTTGCTTGGGATAATCTTGTCCTACTTTCAACCGGGCTGCATCCAGTTGCGTTAGCTCGTTTCCTAACTTATTTAGTAGCGACTCATACGGGTTCAAATCTATCACGAATGTGACCAACCACTTAGACCTGGTTGTTATTACTTCGCTCGTTTTTTTAAAAAATGGTGTTTCGGCTGCGCTTCCCAGCTTCCGCCATCGTCACCATCAGCATGGCTACCACCATCATCGTCATAACCAACCCTTTCATCTTGATCATTCCTGAAAGGTAACGAAATTCTTTTCTTGTTATTCTTCACAACTACTTCGTGTCGCTCAACTCATCACTCAATTATTTTATAACTTCTTACTAAGTTCAGCTCTTCCCTCCTCTAACTAACCTCTAGCGGACAGAATGGTCTGGTCAGGTGTGCGTGGCGCCCACTCCAAAGGTTGTACTTCATGACACCACTGGTGATCAATCAACAATGCCAATGATCTTCTCCCGTCCCTTGTGAGGTGCAGCCCGCGACTCCATCCCCTCCACTCACATCTACCATAGTCAGCCAATAGGATTTTGGATGAGCCAGTGTCGTTATCTGTCGACACTAAATGCTTGTATTCTGCACAGCCCTTTTGTTCTACTGAGATTTGGGGTTCTTCTCCCTCCCTGATCTCATCTTCTGAGGTGATTCCTGTTCAACCTCTAACCTTCTTTCTGTGTCTAACTTCCGTCCAGGAGGTTTTTTTCTTTTTTTTTGTCCTCTTCTTCATCTCCTGATTCTTCTTTCTGTTTAGAGTCTTCGCCTTGAATGTCCTCAATACCTTTCGACTCTATGTCTAAATTTCTCCTGTTCCTTATCCTTTCCTTGAGCTGGGAAAGGGGTATTCGATCCTCCTCCTCCCACTCGCTGGGTCCTTCGTCCTGTTCAGGGTGCCTCTTTTTAGAGCCTTCGACTGCTTGATTGGACCTCCTCGTCTTTTTCTTCCTTTTCTTCGGACATGGGGGTGTGATGGCGATCTCACGGGGTCTTCTCTGTATCGATTCAGTCGACGACTGAACATCGCCAATCCCCGCTGAGGGTTCCAACTCTGTCACTCGGACTGCTTCGTTTATCTGGCCAAGTCGACCTATCTCCGCATCCTCCTCGGAGTCTTCTTCCGTTTCCATTTCTTCCGGTTCAACCAGAGTTACTTTCCTTTTCCTTGTCTTCTTAGGCCTCGGCTCGCTCATTTCCAGGTTAGCTATTTCAGCCTTCTTCAGATCATTGGCATGAACCCTCCTCGCTCGTCCTGCCACTTGATCCCATATTACATATGATACTGGGCCCGTCTGCTCTACTATCCGGTAGTACGGTTCCCATCTTTGGTCCAGCTTTCCCTCTCTCTGGTGGATTTTATAGTAGACAGGGTCTCCAACCTTCAATTCTACTACCTTTCTTTCAGCATTCACCCTCTCATTTCTTTTCTTCTGGGCCCTCTTTATTCTTCTTCTGGCCTGTACAAATATCTTATGTTGCTGTTCCAGCAATAGTTGATGATGATCTTCTCCCATATACCTTCTTCGGGGCTTCAGTAGGTTATCCACAGGCAGGACCACGTCTCTGCCAAACAACAAAAAGTAAGGAGAAAATCTGGAGGTTTCGTTTATCGTAAACCTCACGGCCGCCAGAGCCTGCGTCAAATACAAGTCCCAATTTCCAGTGTTTTCTCTGACCAGCTTGGCCAATACATCTCCCAAGGTTTTATGAAACCTTTCCACTTTAGCATTTCCCTGGGGGTGATATGGGGATGTTTTTATGTGCTCTACATTCAAACCTGTCAAAACTTCTCTCATGATGCTGTTCACATTCTCCGTGCCATTGTCTGTTACCAATTGCACAGGGGCACCATACCTAGGGAAGATTTCACTTATTATCAACCCGGCCACAGTTCTGGCCTTCTTGTCTGGTACTGCAAATGCTTCAGGCCAATTTGTTAGCCAATCGACAAAACTCACTATATAGTTGTTTCCTTGTGCAGTTTCTCCATATGGTCCTGATACATCCATACTCACCTTCTCGAAGGGAAAGTTTGGTACGTCTGTTTCCTCCAAGGGTGCCATTTCCTGCCTTCTGCTCTGCGACTGGCACACTACACAACTCCGAACATAGTTAGTGACCTCTCCGTACAGTTTGGGCCAATAGTACTTTCTTCCTATGAGATCACATGTCCTATCAATTCCCATGTGACCCAACCTCTCGTGGCACTGCTCCAATATCTCTGGTCTTAAACTTTTGGGCACATACAACTTGGGCTTGACTTCTTCATCCCTGCCTGAGAGATAATACAGCCTTTCCTCTATTATGGCATACTTGGTGGTCTCTCCTGCCTTCACCTTCTCTCTCAGAGCAGCTATTTCACTGTCTGCTTGCTCCTTCTCAATTCCTTCTGTCCAGTAGGGATCGGTTATTATCTGGGCGTCCCCTTCTTCGTCCGATTCTAACATAGGGCGATCTTTTAGCTTATTAGAGTTAATTACTCCTATTCTATAGGCTTTATCATCTACTCCCTGTTCTACCTTTACAGATCTTTCTTCCAGTTGTTTCGGTATTCTTGAGAGTAAATCTGCGCACGTGTTTTCCTTTCCTGCCAAATACTCTATCTTACAGTGGTAGCCACTTAACTTAAGTGCCCACTGTTGAATTTTCTTATTATTTGTCCACTCTGCCTGCAATAGGTACTGCAAAGGTTTGTGGTCTGTTTTTATAGTAAAGACCGCACCATTTAAATAGTAGTCCAGTTTTTGGAGAGCATACATGATGGCATATGCTTCTCTTTCTATTACTGGCCACCTCTGTTGTGTCTCTGAGAGCTTATGGGAGAGGAAGTATATCGGTACTTCCTCTGGTATGCCAGGCACTGGTCCTTCCTTATCAGGACACGGCTGGGTAAGTACTGCCCCTACACACTGCTCACTGGCATCCGTGTATAATATCATGGGCTTGCTGAGGTCTGGGTACGTCAGCAGTGGGACGGTTGTCAACTGTCCCTTTAGCGAATCAAATGCTCGTTGACAGTCCTCTGTCCACTTGAACCTAGCGTATTTCTTCGTCAGGGCTACTAGTGGTATGGCAATTCTTGAAAATGCCGGGACGAAGCGTCGGTAGTAGCCTATAGCTCCTATAAAACCTCTTACCTGTCTCACTGTCTTAGGCTCTGGCATTTCCCTTATGACCTTTACCTTATCCATGTCGGGTTTAATACCGTCTCCGTTTATGACGAAGCCTAAATACCTAGTTTCTTCCTTCAGAAACTGACACTTTGACAATTTTAATTTTAATCCGTGTTTCCTCAATCTTCCCAACACCTGTCCTAAATGAAAAAAGTGTTGTTCCACTGTCTCCGAAAATATCAAGATATCGTCCAAATACGCCATGGCAAAGCTCTCGTATCCTCCTAACACTATTGACATTAGCTGTTGGAAGACTCCCGGGGCATTAGCTAGACCGAATGGCATCACCCTGAACTGAAACAGTCCCAGGTGACACGCAAATGCGGCCTTCTCCTTGCCAGCCTCATCCAGGGCTACTTGCCAATACCCGGACCTCAAGTCCAACGTAGAGAAGTACTTTGCCTTCCCTAATAATGCCAAAATGTCGTCTATCAATGGCAATGGCACCGCCAACGGCTTCGATATAGAATTTAGCTTCCTAAAATCTACACAGAAACGATGCCCGCCATCTTTCTTACCTACTATTACTATTGGGAAGCTCCAAGAGGAGATCGATCTTTCGATCATCCCAGCTTCCAACATTTCCTCTACTGCCTCTTCTACAAGTGGTCTTTTATGTATAGGTGTCCGGTAGGGTTTCAATTTCACAGGGGGGTGGTCTCCGGTGTCGATTTTCATTTCGACTGTGTGGGTCTGACCTAGCTCCTTGTCTGACTGGGCCACCGCATCTCGATTGTTCCTTAACAGACCCCCCACTCTGGTTCTAAATTGATCCGGTGCTAATATATCCTCATCTAAGATTCCCTCTGTTTGCTCTACTAGCTTCCTTCGTTCCTCCTCGAATCTCACCCGACTCAGAGTTCGTAGGGGAAGTGCTCTCCCTATCTTCTCCCCTCTCCTAACCTTTATAGTCTTTTGGGCCTGGTTCACCATCATTATGGGCACCAACTCGGCTGCCTCCACTACCGTTTCGCACAGGGTTACCTCGTTATCTTCTAGGCCCTTTCCTTCTACAGGGACCAACTGCAGGGGTCCTCTCCATACCCTTTTTCCTGACATTAACCTACCCTTTCCCGACACTGCGGTTCTAGGAGGTAACTTTACATCTTCCTCCACCACTATGGTTATCTCTTCCTCTGGTGGGCATCCCAATGGCGTTCTCTCGCCGTTCACCACCAACACAGTAGGATTAAACTCAATCTGGGCCCTCTGACTCCGGAGCCAATCTTCTCCCAAGATTGCCTCCGTACACAGGTCGGGGGTTACGTAAAAATTTTGGGTGCTTTTTACTTTCCCAATCCTCACCGGGAGCCTCACCATCCCTTTTATCTTCAGGGGGGCTCCATCTGCTTGCGTGATCTCTATGTCCGCTTCCCGTAACCTTCTCTTCCGTTTCACCCGCCTGTATGTTTCCTCTCTCATCAATGACACAGATGCTCCTGTGTCCACCAGAGCCCTCATCTCCCTACCCCCTATCTCTGCTCTACAGGATAGTTCTTTCTCTTGCGTTAGCGAAGAGAACACTTGAGCTTTCTTCTTCCTGGGTCTCCACCCTTGGGTCAACCCAGCCATGGGTGCCGGTAGTAATAAATCACCTTCATTTTTCTCATGAGGTGGAGTTCTGCGCCCCCTGCACCTGGGCGACCCCGGCCGGACCTCTCCCGGTCTCCCGCGTTCGTTTCTAAGGATACAGTTTCTCTTCAGGTGTCCTGGCCTCCTGCAAAACCAGCACCTTCTTGTTGGACAGCTTGCCGCAAAGTGGCCCGCCCGACCACATGTCCAACATTTTGCTCTTTTCCTTTTCAACTGGGTTGGCCTTGTGTCTATTCCCGGGGGAACCCGTCCTCTATTCAAGCGGTTCGCCCGTCCACTGGTCCAAGTTTTTATTTCTCTTCTTTTTAACTGGGCCACCCTCCCTCTTAATTCCGGGGTGGCCCGCTGGCTTTTCCCTGGGCCGGTCTCTTGGGCTCAGCCTTCTTTGTTAATATCGGTGGGGCACCCTTCCTCAGCCCGCACCACTTGGCCAGGTGTCCTTTCTTACCACACCTGGTGCATCTGTCCTGATCGAAGTCTGGGGGTAACCCCCACTTCGTCGGACATTCCGCCGCCCTGTGGTCCTCGTGCCCACATAGCTGCATTATCCCTGACCACTTCGGGGAATGCCAACGATGATAGCCTCCCCGCTCGGGTCCCCAATTCTCCCGGGGTTTCATCCCGTAGCTGTGTCAGTTTTAAAAGGGCCCTCATGGCCTCTATGGCCGTACCTTCGTCGGCGAACTCTTTGGTTAGCAGTCTTTTTATCTCTTCCCAAGACAAGCAGGGTTGATTTTCCAAGAGCCCCCTCACGAACTCAGACGCTTTTCCCTTTGTGGCATCGTATGCCAAATACAGGGTTTCTTGGTCCGAAAGCTCGTAGATGATTCGGCTCTTCTCAAGGATTGCCAGCCAGTTTTTAAACTCCTTCTCGCTGCCATCAAATACTGGGACCCTCGGTCCACCTAACAGCTTCCTTAAATCCACTGACAACCCCCGCCTTACTTCCTCTTCACCCCCCACTACTCTATCCGAATCATAGTCTGACATGTCTACAGAGAAAGACAATCTATGCAGCAACAATCGAGGTTGGGAAATAAAATAAGGTGTCCTACCTTGCAGACGATTCTGTTCTTGTTCCTTTCGGTCCCGGTCGTTTTGAGTTCCACTTGAATTTTCAGCAACGGCGGTCGATCGATGTGACGTGACGCGGCTGTCTCAGGGTTTGTCCTGGTCGCTGGCACCAATTGTGACGGGTACACACCTGGCCCAGGGTCGAATCCTTTGGTTACGGCGCCAACTGTGACGTCGCTCCTCCTGGTCGCTCCTCCTGGTCGCTCCTCCTGGTTCCAAGCGTGCCGCTCCAACCTCTTGGTTAGATGATCACCAGCCTCGCCTTTCCCAACCCGCTTCCAATACCTGGTTGCTAAAGCAACTGTACTGATCTCCGGTCTGTCTACCCACGCTGTGTTTAGATCTTAGACAGACGGGACCAGCAGGGATTGGGCCGTATGCAAGTTGAGTCCGACGGGGGTGGCAAAACACAAGTAAAAGAAAAAAAAACTCACGAGACAAAAAATTACTGATAAAAAAAAAAAAGGTGACAACCTTTTATATCTAATGTCCGTTACATAAAGAAAAATTGTTCTCATTCCCGACCCGCTCTGTGGACTATGGCACCAAGCTTCTATCATACAACTTAACGATTTCGAATTGTCTACTCTCCAGAATTGTGTATGTCGGAGTGTGGTTTAGTTCGACACTGGGGCTAATTTCTATCAATCATTCGCAGTTGATTCTTCTCTTCGACTTGAGTTGTATTTCTTCACTTCGATCTGGTTGGGTCGAATTCTGTTCTCGGCTGGGTTTGATTTTAACTTCTTCTTCTTCTTCCGTCCAGTAACTCTTTGGCCTTGTCTTCGACTTGGCTGCAACTTCTCCGCGGCTTTCGAGTAATCTTCTTCTTCGTCGACTTAGATAGAACTTCTCTTGTCTTTGACTTGGGCCGGAAGGATTTCTTGTTTTCGACTTGGGCTGGAAGGATTTCTTGTTTTCGACTTGGGCTGGAAGGACCTCCTGCCGCCACCCAGCCGCAACTCTCCGCCGTCCGAGGCGATCTCCTCTCGCTGCCGTCCGGGGCTGCACTCATTTTTTTGTCGATTGGGGTCCTGCTTTTATTGACGCCGCAGCAAACCGGGGTGGGTCTGTCGGCGTCAGGGCTCTCTCGATAATCCCAAAAGTCGCATTAGTTCTGATTTCCCATTATCGCTATTATTTTCACCCCTACTTCCTCACAGTGCCTCTGGGGGGAAGACGCATACCCATCTCTCCCGGTCTCTCGTATGTCAGGTGACCGTTTCCGACCAATGGTTCTTGATCGAGCATTCTCCCTCCTCTTTCCGCATATCACGTGACCGCTTTCGGCTAATGAGACTGTGGTGGGACGCCTCCCGTCTCCAATCGGGCGTGGCTTACATCGTTCTTGTTCTAAAAAAAACAAAATCTAATTTGGCCTTTTTCACACGTACGAAAAATGATAATCTTGGCTTTTTCTCACCTGGGTTCTGTCAAAACAGCCTGCCGCTAATTAGATGTGACTTCAGGAAAGAATATTGGCGCTATCTGTGAGCCGAGACAATCGTTTTCTTTTCTTCTTTGTTTTTGGTCAGACCTGATAGTCAAAAATCTTAATTATCTGAATTGAAAATGTCTCCACTTCATCATCGTGGGGTTCCAATTTTTAACAGGTCAGAATCTGTATACAGTTCCACCGGTCACCACCTCAACACAAAAAAACACCTTTCCTCCGATTAAAATTTCGTTTTCATTGTTCAAAAAAATCTTTATTGTTTCAGCCAACCTTAACAAAACTTCCATCCTACGCGGACACGGAATTAGTTCAAGTGCTTGACCTGATAATTTTGACACTTGTTAGGTGCTGGTCGTACGTGTGTGTTTTCGCTTACGACCTGTTTTCGTATTATGTTTCTGTCTTTCCTCTTCTTTTTGTTTTATTTTATTATCTCCAAACTCTATTTCTTCAACCAAATATAACAATTTCTATTTCCCTGGATTTCGGTCAGGTAATTTGACCTGATATATTTTGACACCTGTCTTGTCTTAGTTTTACTTATGACCGGGTTTTGCACCATCTATTCCTCTTTCTCTTTCTTTTTATTATTTTTTTTTTCTTCTTCTTCTCTTTGGATCGCCTAAATACAGTTAGAGAATTATTCTCAAAACTCAATTATTCTTCGTTTCTAAATAACTAACAACTGGTTAATAAACCGAATAAAAATTAAATCATATTTCTATGAATATCTCTTTTTAGTCTTTCTAAAAAATGCAGGGTGCCACACTTTCTTGTTTGCCTTATTTTATACATATATTTTTTTTCTCCGTGTCTTCGCTTGTATAACCGTTGTTTTTGTAATTCCGTTTGAACTGTTTAATTGTTATATGTATTAATTTTGTTTATTTTCTGTATATCTAATTTTTCATTTCTTTTTCTAATTCTGTGACTACTTGTTCTCGTTTTTTCTTGTCAAATCTGTTTATGGTTTAATTTTATTTGTCTGAAAAGTTTACTGTTTTTATATTTTTTGTTTCTGTTTAATTAGAAGAAAACCCCCCACCTTTTTGTTTTTTTAAAAAATTGTTTGGAAAAATCTTTTCGGGACTAAGAAAAAAGAAAAACACATCCAATAAACAACATGAAAATAAGCAGGAGGAAGATATAGAGAAATGCTGAAAAGAGCCAACATTTAGAAATTGTTGGTAAAAGTATGGTAGCTGGAATAGAACAAAATTCAGAAAAATCAGACGAAACTATGGTGGCCGAAAATGGTCAAAATGTACCAAGTCAGACAAATGGATCCGAAGACAACATAAACAAAGGCGAAAATGTAGCAGTCGGAGAGACGCCTTTCTTCTGGATGTCCCCACCAAAGTTTACCATCAACATAACGAAGTTCCTCGAGAAAGCTAAAAGTTGCGCACATCCGGTCACAGCAGATGGGCTTTTGGTCAATCCAGGGGTATTACAGAAAGTTGAGAAAAGAAGACACCGTAATAAAATCATTGATTTTCCAATCGCTTAAAGAAAAAGAACTTAAAATATTTATTAAACATGAAAAAGATTAATAACTTAGACATTGAAAATCTCAAATATTTCTTAAAGCCAAAAGAATATTGACGATCTTGAGAGCTCGACAGGAATCGGAAAAATATGGGTTATGCTCCTAGAAGTAAATACTGTTCAAAGAAGCTCCCACTTTTTTTCACCCCTCTCTGTATAAGAGCACTAAATTTAACTTTCGTCTTGGACATTGGTGGCCTGTCTCCTGATGGCACCATCAGGATTGAGATGGGTACTGGCTCAGACCGTAGTTGTTCTAACCCCGGGCATGTTCAATGCAAGAGAGCAAGTGTGAATGCCCAAGGCCTGAGGTCGGAGTTTCGCAGGGCGAGGCTCTTTGGTGATCTTCAGTACCTCGGGGTGAATATATTTTATATACAGGAGACCCGTCTCTTAACTCGTGATTATGAGAGCATTCTGTCTAGGGGGTTCTCCTTCTATTCAGCATGTTTTGAGGGTCGCTCGAGAGGTGTGTCTTGGATGGTAAGTAAGTCTTTGAAGTCTGCGTGTTCTCTTCGCAGATCCGGCGGGCAAGGACGGAATTCCAATACCCTGCTAAAACTACCCGACGTGCTGTGAAGGGCAGGACTATTCAGGACAACCTCCATATGGTCCGCTTGATCATCGAGGAAATCGACAGTGAAACCGCGCTGATCAATTTAGATCAGTCCAAGACCTTCGATTCCTGGAGGCTGTCCTTTCGGCGGACGTTTTCGAGCCGTACTTTCGCACCTGGATCCGACTTCTGTATACGCTCGGTGCGCTGGTGGAGGTGAATGGGGTGCAATCGGAACCTTTCGTATTGTCTCGTTCCGTTCGTCAAGGTTGTCCGCTTTCGTTGGAAACTTTTCTTCGCAAGTTAAAGGCGAATCCGGTCCTACGCAGAATTTCCTTAACTTGTGCTATCACCTAGGCCAGGTATTCTGGATATGCTGATAACGTTTCGGTTCTTGTGTCGAGCAGGGCCGCGATTGACGAAGTCAGCAAAGAAATCAGTGGGTACGAGATGGTGACAGGGGTCAAGATCAACCGCGATAAGTCTGTTAGCTTGCGGTTGGTTGCGTGGAAGGGAGTTTCTCTTCCCGGACCTTTCCTCTGGACGAACGATACGATCAAGTTACTCAGCATCTGATTCTGTCCCGATATCCAATTGGAAATGAATTGGTCGGAAGTCCAAGGGACGGCCGAGATTGCATTTAGTTTGTGGTCTCGGAGGCATCTTTCCTTAAATGAGAGAGCGGAAGTATGTTTTCGCACATCTACCTGATTCTCCTTTACCGGCTTTCTGTACTTCCTCTTCCGTCTGCCACACTAATTTCATTAGTAAGGCTACTTATCTCCTTGTGGTGAGGTAAGGCCACTATGATACCTCGGTTGATTTGTTGCCTCCACCTTTCCGAAGGCTCTCTAGGTATGCCTAGCATTGAGATTCATCAATATATGCTTCGCATCGTGTTCCTAGATCGAATGTGTCGCGATTCGGATGAGTAGGGCGCCTTCTGGAAGGAAGACAGCTGTAAGAACTTCTCTTCCCTGAGAAGTGTGCACTCGTGCGAGGAGGAAGTCAGACATTTACACCGAGCCGAGTGCTCCTTCTATCGTGAATGTCACCTTGCTCTGAAACGACACTTGCGGGCGTCGGATGGCCTCTCCAACGCCCAGGCGTTGTCTTGTAGGGCATTATATCAAGTGTTAGTGGGGGCGATCGTGATGAGCTGATTGACGAGCTCGGTCTTACGTAGCAGAAGGCTCGCTCAATATGGCCTTCGGCGCCCGGGTTGAAATGTCTCACTATCAATGAGGCATCATTCACCTGGTTGATGATTTGTGGGGCCCTCTGGGTCGCCGAAAGACTTTGTTCAGAGGGATTGGAGAAATCTCTAAACTGCCGGAGCTGTGATGAAGAGGTCAAGACTCTGGGTTAACGTCTTCTTTCATTGCAGGGTCGTAGCACCGTTGTGCAAGTTTGTTGAAGTCCTCATGGCTAGCATGCTGCGTGGAATGTTCTTTGTCCTCGAGGCAAGTTCTGTTTGTAGCAATGCGGTACCACTGATGATAAAGGCTGAACACTATGTTCTTCTGCTTACTAGGTGTTATGAGTCGTGATTTGGACGAAGCATCAGAAGGTATTCTATGGAGGCAATAAGTTCACTTCTTCCCAACTGATCATGTTCTTTAAGCATCAGCTTAAAGTCAAGATTAGGACGGAAAAGCGGCGGCTCACCTCATCAGAATTTGGCAAAAGGTGGGTGAATCTTGCGCGTTTGTGTCAAGTGAAAGGTTTCTTTGGTTTAACTCCTCATCCCTTTCCCCGTTAGGTGGTCAGTGACGCCACTTCTCTGGTGGGTGCGGGACGCCTTTCGTTTCGGGTGTTTGCTTTTTTTCGTATTTGTTGTGTCTGAATGAGTGCATGTTTGAGTGAGTGATTGGATGAATGAATGGTTTTATATCATTAAAGTCCCGCATTAATTTCGTCCAGTTAACTGATGTTTCTGCAACAGGGGTTCTGGGTGTTTTATTACTAACATTATTTTGTTTTGTTCTTTTTTTGTAAATATTTTTGTTCATCTTTGTAAATAATCATTGGGGCATATTTTTAAATTTTTGCTTCATTCCCCCCTCCCCCAAACAATATATTGTACATATGGGATCTAGTTTAGGACCTTCATAGAGAAAATGTGGTATTATGGTGGCTGTAGTAAGAAAGATATGTTAGAATGCGTTGTTTTGGCGTAAGGAAATATTGTTGTTTTTTTGGGTCAGTGTTTGTAGCTAGCTAAGTTTAAAGATAAGACAGATGAAGACCGTGTCCCTTTTCCCCATTTTCCCTTTTCGGCCTTTCGGTATTTTATACAAATAAATATTGTCATTTGGTTTCACTGGGGGATTCACTTCTAGCAGTTGATTACTACACGCCGATGGCAAATCTTATATGTTGCCTCTGTTATAAATATTATCGTTCCATTTCAACCTTCGTTTTGGTTATTCTTAATCAATAACCTTTTCCTAGGTTACAACAGTTATGAGAGCAGAGGAAACAGACAGTTTCTAACCAGATACATACGGGGCATCACCGGCCCGCCCGTTTTCCCTTCGAAAAGACCCTCTCACATTTCGCTCTTTTCACACTTTGTTGTATTTATGTGTTATAAATTCTATGTGTGGGACAAATTAGTAACAGGTATAAATATGTGTATATCATTTCTTGCATGACAGCGGTATAAAATCTCTCTGAGTATAATGCATGTTTGTTATTCCTTTCTTTCAGTTATTCTGTCCCGTCCGTGTGTTAAGTGGTTTTTAGATCTAGGATATAAAAATGCCTACAATTGAGAAATATCAACAGGAAATATTCTTTAAAGTTGTGGATCCTTTCCTGAAGTTTAGCTGTATATGCAGAAGAACTCTAGGAAATGAAAGCTAATTTATTCAATTCCATTAAAATAACAGAGGAATTCCTTTCCGGTTCTTATTTCCTTATGCAATGAATCCTTCTCAATTTTATTTTCTCTGCAAATATATTTAATTCTAACCTTAAATTGGTTTAGTATAACGTCCAAGCAATTTAAAATATCTTTTCAGAGATAAAATATTCAGTTTTATTCGCGACCTTTTAAAACATTTTAGGGCTAATTTACGTTAATGAGAGGTGGGTGCTAGAAGTAATATTTCCAACTCGTCTTGTCTCTAGGCGTGCTAAATAGCAACTCGGGTTCGTCACTCTACGTACTGCAATCACTCACTGGCCGTCGCGTGAGCCTAGTGAAATCATCTTTCCCGAAGGGAGAAAATCACTCTCTGCATTCCTCCAGTACTTACAAAACAGAAAGGATAGAATGATTTTGATCTTCCACTAGCTAAGTAGAAAGAAATTTTCTCGGTTGTAAGGTTAAAAAAATAATATAAAATTGTCTAGGCATACTCGTTCCCTACCCGTTCTGAATTATTTTGATGTCAATTTTATTTTCGATCTTGGAACCTAAAGAAAAATTAAATTGCAAACTAGCCGGGAAGTTTATAAAAAAATAGTGATTCGGTTTTTGTGCTTAGTTTTTTGGGTGTATACTTTTTTAATTATTTCACCCCAAGCAAGGCAGGAATGACACCAGTAAGCAGAGTGGTGTTACAGGGAGTGAAAGTGAGAGAAAACAGTGAGTGTAGGGAGGATTGAAGAAAGGACAAAAGATGAACAGGATTCAAGAAGATAGAAGATTGCGATTGACGCTCCATTTAATTTTTTGAAGATTTTAGTTATCAGGGAAGCAAGTAAATGGAAAAGAGATCCACAGGAGGGAAGTGCGAGAAAAATGGCGGTTGTACCTAGCTATTTCAACAGTAAAAGGGGTGGAGACTTGCTACCCATTTAGTAGCACGTTTAAATTCAACGTAGTCGGGGCACCAGGGAAAAAAGCTCTTCAGAGCAGGTGCCATGATAATATTTTTAGAAAAGACAGAGGGAAGCCACGTCGCGTTGGTGAGAAAGTGACTGAAGTCGAGATGCTAAGTCAGGATCGATTGCATTGCAAAAACTTCTTTGAATTTTGCCAAGAACCTCGAAATCAAGATCAGGAGCACGAGACCAGATATGGCAGCAATATTCAATGCATGTACGAATGGTAAATTTGTAAATGTGCAAGATGAACTCTTGCGAAAAGATTTTCTGGCATCACACAGTGACCCAAAATTTCTTTGCAGTAGATGCAGCTATTGATTCGATGTTGTCGCTCCATTTAAACTTAATACAATTTATGAAACCCATAGATTTGATTAAATTTAAATACAAAGAGAAATCTGCAATGTTATGGGTTCTTATCTGGCATCTTGGCTTCACTTACTTTTCTACAGTCGTGACGTGGCTTCCCTGTATCTTTTCTATAAATGTTTTTACGGTAATTGTCTTGATAAGCTTTCCTAAAAAAACAAATAGGTTTATAATTTTGATATTTCTGAAGTAACAGTTTGTACTTCGATAATGTCGGAGATTACTTAAAAATTCTAAATTACCATTATGTAAATTAACTTCTTTTGAAGCTACAACTAATCTTTCAGAGTTTGTTCCTGACATTTCTGCCTGATATAGGAGGTTCTATCTGTAAAAATTCCAGAGAAATAATTCACAAATTTCCTCTATTTTGCTGCATATCGTCTCCTTTACTTTGAGACGTTATTAGGCATAAAACCAATCCAAAAGCAGATACACCAGCCAATGAAAAACTAGGATTTTCTTTCAAGCAAACAGACGATCCTACTTAGTTATCTCTGATTCATTCTTTTCCGATTTCAGCCATGTGCCAAACCTTACCAACAACAACAAACCAGATTTTGCCAGGTCAACAATAATATTACTTTTGCTAATTAATTGCATGCGAACTAGGATATAAACCAATTATTGTACTGATATAAGGACTGATAATAAAAAAAGTATTTATTTTTGTTCAATTTATTCGAGTGCTATTTTTTCCTGTACGTCACCGCCCTGCTTGGGCCAGCCCAGGACGAAGAAACCAGCGGCAATTCGATCTTGGCTGCCTTATGATCAACCTTAAATCACGACGTGGGATAAGGTTAGCTCGGGACTGAAGCAGTCTCTTCAGCGACCTGTCGCGGTATTGGAAGTCTTGGACGGCCGAGTTGAGTGTTGTACGATTACAATTAAACGATAAAATAAATATATATTCTGCGCTCTTGTGCCTCTCTGTCGCTTACTAAAATATACGCACCGTGCCTACCTGTCTGTTGCTCAATTCTGTCACCCGACAGTAGTGTAAGATGGTTTCCAAAGAGTGGGGTAAAGAAAAACTACCAGATTATTATTCTAGTATCTAAATAAACTGCAGTATCTACAAAAGACTCTAGGACACTCAGGTTAGGGTTCATCACATCTGGCTTGAGGAAGTTGGAGAAGAGGGTATATCAATGTCGCCATCATCTTCATCGGGTTGCAATGTCCACTGGCAATGAGCCAGGAACAAGATTATCAGGTGGTGAAGTATCACTACGAGAGATGACCATTTTAAAGGACTTTTTCAAATGTCATCAGTCTCATTAACATAGGTTTCTTTCTGAGTAGTTTCTCTTTGAGTTAACCGCCATAATTTCTTGCTCATTAATAAATGCACGTTGTTCATGCTCCCACAATTTTACCACACCGTATATAGTCATTTTTTCATCAGTGTTTAGTATGCCATCATCATCATCATCATCATCATCATCATCACTACTGTCTTTATTGTTATCTGTATTAAACATCATTTCACTAATTTCCCCATCGCTCAAAGAATGCACGACAGTTGCATCATTGTTAATAATCAGCAACTTCGATGTCTTGCTCTTCATTTTTTCGCGTATGTAGTCTTTTCCTATTGTACATTAGTTTACGGTCACCCCTTTCACTATAAAATTTAAGTAACTTGTATTTCTGTTTCTTTAAATCATACACAGTGATTGTTTCCGACATTATATTTCTCAGTCAGTCAGCGCATAGCAACACCACGATCAAGCTTCTGCAATGGCTCTGCTTTTTGTGTTATTGATAACAAGAGATGCTTCCTTTTTCTTTTTCTCCCTTTTACCCATAAGGATATATCTGCAATTCATTTTGTCGTTGTCACTGTACAAACTCACAAAAATTACAAATAGAAAATAAAATCGAAACAGCACACACATCTACCCAATACGATTGCTTGAAAACAACTGACGTTTGACAGGCTCATGTCGATCAGACAAGCTGGGACACTGGTGGGTGGTCGTGATGTCATGCCACGTCATGCCTAAGAGGTTTGGGTCAAGTAGGTAAGCAAAATTCTGCACTAAAATTAATCGCTTTTCAGACGTCTAAGCAATGGACAGTCTTGTTATTGATGCAAGGATATAATTTAGTATCATCAGCAAACAATTTAGTAGTGGATTTCATCAGATCAGAGAATATCGTTCAGAAGGTTTTTGAGGCCAATCCTATTGAGGTTCAGAAGGTTTTTGAGGCCAATCCTATTCTTGATCTATAGATCAAGAATAGGATTGGCCTCAAAATGGAGCCTTGTACTAAAGAAGGAAGATAAAACAACTTGCAGAACAACTTTTTGTTATTGTGAAAGGAGAAATGATCTGATCCAACTTAGAACTTTGCTATTAATACCTACTTGCTTCAAATTGAACAGGAGTTTTTGACGAGGTACTGTATCATAACATCACTTGGTCAGAGCAGATATATTTGTACAGAGAGCAATGTTGGTGGTAAATTAATAATTCCATTTAAATTTATTATGTGTACAATTTTATCTTGGATGATGCGTTCAAGCAGTTTGACAACTTGACTTGGGAGTGAAATTGGTCTGTAAGCTCGGGAACACTTCTTGTGCAAGAGAGATACCTTCAGAGGCGGTTCCTGTTTCGATCGATTGGTTGAACAGAATGCACAAAGTTTGATAACCATCGCAACACGTTCACATCGAATCAGCACCGGACGCTTTGTTAGCGTTCAATTTTAGAAGTTTAGTTCATACAGTGAATGATTCAATTTCAACGTCACGGAGAGTGTGTTGAAATGTGGACGAGGTAATCTTGATTCGTTTATAGGAGGTTCCAGTTAAAAGTTATTTTCTGATTTAATACTCTCTTAGTTTTACTCCATTTTTTATTTTATGATTCAGAGCCAAAAATATTCAAAAATGTTCGTGTTCTCCGATATTATTTGTTATTGGGCCCACTGAATCCACAGTGTCGTCAGTTTCCATTTCTTCCGGTTTATTACTCGCGGTATTGGGTTTATGTTTACATTGGGTGATGTCAATCACCACAGAGAATTCACCGGGTTGCTGCGGTCGGACCCCCAAACCTGCAGAGGTATTATACTCTTCTAGCCTAGATGTGGTTAATCATCTATAATTTTGTCTGAACTTGCTTTTGTGTATCGACGCCAATTCCTAGTTTGTGAACTTTTTGCCTTTTTACTGTTAATTTGCTTTGCATATATTTTTTTGCTTGCTTGCTTGATATTATTTCATTTTTGACCTGTTCCTTTTTCTTTTTATTGCAAACTTTATTAATTCTGTTTCTTGGATAGTTCTGTTATTTATTTTACATTTGACCATGGCTACTCACGCATCACCGTGTTGGTATCTTGAACCGGCTGTAAAATAGATGCCATAAGATCGAGCGATGTCAATAACTGGGTGGATCTTACGGAGGAACCGACAGTTGCGTAGATTTATCCGATTGCTTCCATCCACCCGCACACGATACTGCCGATTACCAAGTATCTCTGTGATACCCCCTGTTTTCGCCTACCGACGAGTGTAAGGGCCATCTTGAGTCTGGATCTGAGCTGAACCGCATGTACTGTAATTACCGAAATTTCAATTATTTCCTCACGAAGTTGTCGGGGTATAAAGATTTTATTTTCCTTGATCGGTACTTCCTTGACACAGCACAATTCCACGCGCATGGGCCCAAATTGAGAGATCAACGACTGGTGTGTGTGTGGGTGGGGGGTAATAATTTGATTTAGGGAAACCAGTTTGTATATATTCATTCCGACATTCTTCGTTATTGACTATCTTCAATCTGGGGTCAAGCTCTGTTGAAACTTGACTAATGCATGGAATAATAATGCAACACAAAATGTACTTAGAACAAAATGTATTGAAACAAGAAAGTGTACACAATATTTACATATAGTCTTTTGTATGTTCCTGGGAAGACCGTTCCTGGAGAATGTGTTGACTGAGTCGCAGTCGGGCAGAGTCTGTGGTTGAATCTCTTGATTCCACCCTCTCTTCCCGGTACCAACCATATTTATATGGTCGGTACTCCACTATGCAAATTAGGTGGATCCTACCACAACACCCCCCTCCCAAGCCTTGGAATCCCTTTTGGATTTCAAACTGGCTTCCTATATGGGTTGATGATTATGGCTATTTCTTTGTAGATCCATTTGCATACTTCATATGCATATGTCCATCCGCTTAATTTTAATATTTTTTCCGTTTTGGATTCACGTCCAATGGGTCCGTGAACTTTCGTTTCCTACCGGATCTTCTCGGTTCAGGAGTATTCTGCGGAGGTTCTACTTGAAACATATCATACATTACATCAATGGGATCTTCCTCCTCATCCGGTATACTCTCTTCATGCTCTAGAACGTAACATTTTTTAAGTTGGTTCTGGTGCCTTTTATGAGTATTCTTCGGCCCTTTAATTATGTAAATCAGGTCACCGATTCTCTTGTCCACTATGCCTCGCTCCCAGAACTCAACGTTGTTTTTGTAGCACTTGAAAAACACCTTCTCTCCGGAGGTGTATCTTTTTCTCGCTGTATACATAGTATTCTTTGCTCTATTTTTTCCTGGCAAAAGCTTGTCAAACACTGACTTAACTTTCCTAGCGAACATTAGTTCAGCTGGTGCCATGTTTGAGTGTGTTCTCTGGTTTGGCGTGATTCTGTATACTTGTAGGAATTGCTGAAGCGCCTTTTCCGTTGGAACTCCTGAGGCTTTCTTCAGCGCGCGCTTTAAAGTATCGACAAATCTTTCTGCGAGTCCATTGGACCTCGGATGATATGGCGGCGTCGTTATGTGGTTAATTTGATATAACTCACAAAATTCCTTGAATTCCTCAACAGTGAATTGTGTACCATTGTCACTCACAATACACTCTGGCACACCGAACCGTGCAAATAGTTCATGCAAGAAAGTTGTTGTGGTATTGGACGTAGGCTTTTTGCAGCGTAGTACTTCCGGCCATTTTGTAAAACTATCTACCACTATTAAGTAGTAATAATCTTCTACTGGACCAGCCATGGTTTGTGTACTGTAGGTGGTGCCTTAGCTGCTAACGCACACCCTTTACATCGATGAACCAGGTTTGCCATATCCACATCCATTCCTTTCCAATATACAAAGCTTCGCATTAAGCTTTTTGTTCTATTAACCCCCGGGTGACCCATATGAAAGTCCCGTAGTATTCTTTTCTGCAACGTTTTTGGTACTACTACTACTCTCTCACCATATAATAAAACTCCGTCACAAATTGGATAAATCTCCTGCACTTTTTGGTCATTTGCTACCATTTTGCTTTTTATTTCTAAAATGAAATCATCGCTTTCAGCTTCTTTTTTGATTTCCTTTGATGTAACCGGTAGCTCTCTTAAAATGTTGTTTACCATGCTTTTCACCTCATAATCTGCTCTGATATTTGCAATAATTGATTCTTCGAATCTTTCTTCTTGACTCGGTACGAGTCTTGATAAGCTATCCGCATGAATTATATTTTTGGATGATAGGTGCTTTATGTGAAAATCATAATTGAGAAGAATGGTTCCCCATCTCAACAGACGATTTGCCGTATAAACGGGCAACCCTTTCTTCGAACCAAAAATAGTGATCAGAGGTTTATGATCCGTTTCAAGAATAAAATGTCTGCCGTGGATGTATCTGTGAAATTTTGTTATGGCAAAAATGATACTCAGCGCCTCTTTTTCGATCTGTGAGTAACTTCTTTCTCCTGGGAGTAAAGTTCTCGAAGCATGTGCAATTGGTTTTCTAGAACCATCTGGCATTATGTGTTGAATACACGCTCCTATCCCATATAAACTGGCGTCACTTGCCACTACAATATCAAGTTTTGGATTGTAATCGGTTAAAAAGAGGTCTGATGTAAGCATTTTCTTTATTTCATCAAAGGCTTTCTGACATTCTACCGTCCATTCCCATGCCTTGTCTTATTTTAGTAGTTCATTCAACGGAGCTCTTAGATTGTACATTCCTTTAATGAACGCTTGATAATAATTTGCGAGCCTCAGAAAACTCTGTAGCATCGCCACATTAGTGGGCGTCGGCATGTCTCTAATCGCAATGGACCTTTCCGGATCTGGAAATCTGCCATTTTTGTTGATTATGTGACCTAAATACTTAATTTCTTCCAAACCAAATTCGCACTTTGACTCTTTGACTTTAAATCCAAAGTCCTGAATCTTTTTAAATAATTGATTGAGATGCTCTCGATGTTCGTCGACGGTTGCGCTCCTGACTATGATGTCGTCTAAGTAGGCGCACGCAAAGTCTAAATCATTCAACATGACGTCCATAGCTTGTTGAAAAATGACTGGTGCCACTTTAATACCAAAAGGAAGCCTGTTGTACTTGAATAACCTTCTATGCGTGTTTATCCCTAGTAACTTCGAAAATTCCTCTTCGACGGGAGATAGGCATCTGATAAGTCGATTTTTGAAAATATAACTCCACCATTTAGCTTGTTAAAAATCTCCTCCGGACTCGGTAACGGGTAATGGTAGTCCTTGATTACCGAGTTCAACCCTGTCGAAAAATCAACACAGACTCTGATTTGGTTTGATTTCTTTTTTATGCACACAATCGGCGCAGCCCATGAATTAGATTCTACTTTCGAAATAATTCCCATTTTTTCCAACCTATCAAGTTCTTCGTTAATTTTCTCTACACTTGCGAAAGGCACGTTACGTTTCTTTTTAAAAATTGGCATAGTATTTTCCTTTAATTCAAATTTAGCTTCAAACTTGTTACATCTTCCAAGACCAGGTGTGAAGGTTTCCGGAAACTTTTTCTTTAATTCATCTTTAATGTCCTGTCTTGTTTGCGTATTACTTCCTACTTTTCTGCAGAATGAGTTTAACGGTTTATCCCACAATTCGAATGTTTCAATAAAATCTGTACCCATCAAGTTTTCTCCATTTTTCAGAATGAAAACCTTTATTTTTTTAACGATCCCGTTCAATTTTATGGGAAGTACAACCTCGCCTTCGAAGTTAATTTCCTTTCCAGTTACCGTTCGAGCGCGTTTCGTTGACTTCATTATTGTAGGCCTTTTTAAAATTTTCCATGTTTTATAGTTCATTATTGTTAAATCTGAACCCGAATCGAGTTGAAATTTGATATTCTTTTTAAATATTTCAGTCGTCACATATTTCCTCAAATCTCTATCTGATTTGATATTCGAATTTGTTTGTCTAATTCGGCTATTGAATTTTTTCGTTTTACAACACGATCCTTTGTGTCCATTCTTGTGGCACACGAAACATTTCTTATTTCTATATGGGCAATTTACCTCCCAGTGACTTTCGTTGCAACGTCTGCAATTATATGGTGGAACCTTTTTTTCCTCCTTGTTCTTCTTATTTAATTTTTCTTGTCTATTTTTAAAATACGCCGAATTTTTACTCCAATTTTTTTCTGATGGATAATTTGACTGTTTTATTATTTTTTTGATATAAACAATGCCAGCTTCTTCGATTTTTTGTGACTCTTTCTTTAAACTTACGGCCCGCTGACACTCCTCTGCTAACTTTTTCAGGGTAAGGTTTTGTTCAGATTCGAGTTTAGACAAAACTCTACGTCATATTTCGGCACTCTTACTGGATACCAGTCCTTGAGCAAAAATTAAACACTTAAATTCTTCCACCGTAATCTCTGCCAATCTGAAATTGTCACAATGTCTATTCACTATAGATGCATATGTTAAATAATCCTGATCGTCGGATTTAGCGACATTCATGCATAACCATCGCTTATGCCAAAGCGACATATTTGTTCCAAACAGCTCCTTTAGCAATTTCACTGTTTCCGAGAATTCCAATTCATTCGTTCTTCTCGGTAGAATAAAATCTACAAATTTGCTATGTTATGCTGTACCTAGCTTTCTTAGTAATAGACTGACTTTTCTTGAATTCGACCAGTTTTCACAGTCTGTGTAGAAAATATCTTCATATCGTTTAAAGTACGCTTCAAACGTTTTTTCTTCGTCTGGCACATAGTTGAAAGTTTCTAGCGAATTAAATATGGTGTTATTAGAATATGAAGAATTTCCCTCATTTGCCTGATTGTTGTTTAATTTCTCCAGTGTTAACTTTTGAATTTCTAAAACTTTGATCTGCATCTCTTCCTATTTTCCCAGTCTTTCCTCTTGCTTTTCTTGATATTTTTGCTGTCTTTTGTCTTGCTTTTCTTGATATTTTTGCTGTCTTTCATCTTGCTTTTCTTGATATTTTTGCTGTGCTATCTGTTGTTCCCTTATTAATAAGGCAAACTGTTCATTTTGACGTTGCTGGCTCAACTGCTGGGATTTGAATAATTCAGATATGACTTTGGATAATTCATCCATCTTTAGCTGATAGTGTTCATACAACAAAGAATATACCTTTAATTTGTGTATCCACGGATATAATATAAGCTGATCAGAAAAATCGAAACAACTTACGACTTTTTTATTTTATGTCTTGCTTTTACATTCAAGCCCGTGATAATCAACTTTGGTATTTTTTTTTTATTCTGTTCACGTATTTCAATGACAAACCTCTGATTTTTATTATCAGAGGTAAATTCGTCACTATAAAATATTGTTGAAAAAAAAAAAAAAATTTTTTAAAGTTCGTTACCTTTCAAAATCGACACGGTGTTTTTGTGCGCCTTTTAATTCCATGCATGTTTTTGTAGTCGGCCAGTTTTTTTAACGGGTGTCTCGTTGTAGATAACTTTTTCAATTTAAAATCACCGTTATTCGTTTACGACACCTTTCAAATATTTCTGAGTGAACGTTCCTTATGCTTAGTCGTCCTTTAACGATTTCTAAATATCCAGAAATTCAGAATCCTTCGCCGTTCCGTTAGATGTTGGACTTTTAATTAATAATTTTTTCCTTCAGCCTGGGTTCCTCAAATGACTTGTTGAAAGCTATCAATTATTAATTCTTTTTTTTTTCTCGTATGGTTCTTTCTACCTCGTCGCCATTGTTGAAACTTGACTAATGCATGGAATAATAATGCAACACAAAATGTACTGAAACAAGAAAGTGTACACAATATTTACATATAGTCTTTTGTATATTCCTGGGAAGACCGTTCCTGGAGAATGTGTTGACTGAGTCGCAGTCGGGCAGAGTCTCTGGTTGAATCTCTTGATTCCTGTATTTATCAATCCACCCAATAGGATCGAATGTGGCACAAGGCCGTTTTAATGTGGGTATCCCCGAGCCCGTAGGCTCGGCCAAAAATATGGCCTTTCTGAACCCGCCTAGACGGGTTCAGGCCCTGTCAACCTCCCCGGGCGAAACCTTGGCCTTCGGCAAAGCCTCGTCCGGGTTCCCCTCTGCTAATGCAGAGAGTTCGACAGTCGCCGAGAGTCTGTCTCTCGGTCTCTGAATCTCTTGATTCCACCCTCTCTTTCCGGTACCAACCATATTTATATGGTCGGTACTCCACTATGCAAATTAGGTGGATCCTACCACAACAAGCTCGCATGTGGACATAAATGCAGTCTTGATTGCATTGTCGATTGGTTCAACTGCATCAGTTGTAGCCGCCTCGTAGAATGACCGTTTATGCTTCTGTTGTATAAGTGCAGATGATATTTGGGGATGTTCTGTCGAGTCTTCTGTTAGGATCCATACTGGGTACCGGAAGGCGCAGTTGGTGCAGAATTAAGTTTTCCAGGGAGATGTTTAATTGCTGCATTTTTACATTAGTGTGCGTTCTTTGAAATTAAAAAGACGTGGGTTCTTTATGTTTTTGAGGGCCCGACCTGAGAAAATCTTTGAGTGGTCAACAGTTACTAGCAAATCTGGGCATCGCAATATAAACATCCGACATAATTCTAGTCCATAGACAAGAGCCAGGGTCCCCCCCCCACGACCGGTGTATAGCGGGATTCTGTATCATTGGTAAAGCGTTCTCCAGCCAGATTAATTTCCCAGTGACCATCACCGCAATTTGGGTTTGCTTCGCCAGGGCAATTACAGTGTTTTTGGAAAATAAAATAACCGATTCCTGTTTTACTGTAATCTGTTGAAAGGCATGCCGTTTTATTGATCTCAAACGTCTTGATTCCGTCCTCAATTTTTCCGCTCGATTACTCGTTTCGAATCCTCAAAAAGTTCGTCACGCGTTTCGCCCCAATAAAATTCTCGTTTCTTCGACCGTAGTAATTACCAGAAGCGGTCCATCATCTCAACTTGAGATCATGCATATGATACCTGATTTATCAGTTCAAATCAGGACCCGACGCCCGTGATACTTGTGGACGTAGGCAAGCGAAAGATGGCCTCAGTCATTTTCTTCGTTGGTTTCACACCATCGGCCGATATTAAGAGCCCGGCAAACTCCACATCATTCTCTGCAAAATGAAATTTGTCAAGGTTAAACATAATTCATTCTTCCCAAATTCGGTTATATATTCCATTGTGTGTCAGAACGAGGTCTCTAGAATCGTCCCAAATGAGGCTATCGTCAATGCAACGGGTTTTTCGAACTATGTCCACTGTAATATCGTCGAACCGACGGCTATATTTGTCTCCAGACGCGTGAAATCCCTGAGGAGCACGAGGATATCTGTACCTACCCCATTCACTGATAAATGTCGTGGCATCTTGTGTGGCTGAGGAAAGCAGTAAGCTGTGGTACCTGTTCCATTCGTCCAGAATCATTTTCCATGTCTGAGTCGCAACAATGAAGACCTGATTAAATGGGGACATGATGTGATGAGTTTCCCTTATGGAGACGGAGTTTAGTTCTTGTAAGTCTACTGTGCGTCTGGGGAGCCATCTTTTTGTGATGCTACTACCATCCTTGAGCATCAGGTTGTAGGAGAGCCCATTGGCACCGGTTCAGTTATACCCAATGCGACATCTCGATCGAGGTCTTGTTTCAATCTCTTTTTTCACTGGTGAGGGACAGGGATTGGTGTGTGGACCGCTGATAGCGTTGCATCAGGGACGAAGATAATGTCCAGTGGCTTTCCTGTCTTGGTCGATAAGGGTTGGTGTGGGCACGTATTAAATGCGCTGGACTTGAAATGGTCACGTATCCATTATTCCAGTAGGTGCCTGTTGATTTCCGTCGGAAGGATGGTACTAGGCATGGCTGGAGTGGATTTTCTGCGTGGGCATGTGCACAGGGTATTTTCTTTTGCGCCCTTCAACTAGTTGAGCCGTAATGTCTGGGCTGGGAAATCAGGTGACAACAGATGTAGGTCCTTCAGGGCAGATTCAACACACCATTTATATGGGTTTAAGTTGGTTGTCTGTGATACTACATATTCGTTGGCAAGTTGACACGAAGTACTCATGTTAAATAAGTTTCAGACTATTATTTTTTAGTTGTGGTGTATTTTGGCTGAGACCTTCTGAAGCTGATCTTTAGGGTCTGGTCGTAGACAAAATAGGGATGTTGATTTTGATTGGGAATGAGTTACAGATTAATGTTTTTCAGGAGTTGCTTTTTAGACGTCAGACTAACTAGACGTGGTAGGTTGCGCTTGGGCACCCCATCCAGTGGAGAAGGGTCTTTCGAGAGTTAGTTGTTACACGTCAAAGGAAATGAACGTGTGAAATTTTCGTGTTTGGAAGCGGCTCTAAAATAGGGGCTGTAACCCCCACTTGATATACCCGTCGACGTGGTTAATAAAATAATAGTTAAGCTAAAAGTTCTCTTTGTTGATGCGTTTCGTTTCTGAACCCAAAGAACATTTCGCGACACCGACCAAGAGAAAAAGATGATTGAACTAAAAATGACCAGCGATCATCGGCCAGATGAGATGAGACCAATCAACAACACCCCCACTACCAATGAAGTGTATTCAACATTATGTCTGTTTGGGGAGCAGTGACCAGCTCCTTCCAACAAGGAAGAGTGCAAGAGAATCATGGTTACAGCTGAACGTCAAAATGTTGAACCGAATTTTCAGAAACGCTAAAGTGATGAAGACACAAGAAAAAAGTAATTAGATATGAAAACGAAAAAAAAAACTGTAACTACTTTGAATTATGTTCTACTTTTAACGTGCACACACATCTAAGCAATAAACCAGAATAATAAGTAATAATGGAAAAAAAAAACTCTAGAAAAAGATTTTGATAGGTGGATTATTAAAAAAGAACGAATAGAGAGAGAAAAAAAGAAAGGACACACTGATCAATAGACTGATTTTTTTGATATTTTATTTGTTTGCTTTACAGAAAAATTTGAAGCTTTGTGCAAAAATCTATTGTTGATTCATTTTGAATGGCACGCTTTAAATGTCTTGTCGACGGTGATATTTGGCATGATTTCATGTTGTATATGCTGCAGTTGTAATTTTTATTTTGTAGAAAAATTCTGGCCGCGAAAGTTTCACTGTTAAGAAATGTTTTACTTTTTTTTCTTAAAGAAGTAAATTTGACCAGTTTTGATGAGTGGTCACGTGGAAACCTGAATTTACGTACATGAATGAAATAGAAATTTTTTTCTGGAAAAGAAAGACTGACGGCATTTTATTATGGGGCATTCCCACTGATTTCTGTGTACACTAATCAGTTGAAATTTTTTGTGACTACCAAGTTTAGAATTATTTTGTTATTTAGAATTAACTGACAATTGTTTTTCATTTTTATAACAGTGGGTGGGAATTTTTTATTTTAAGAGCCGTGTGTGTCCTTTTTTATTGGTTGGTTAATTAAGTTATTAATTGTGCAATTTTAAGAATTAGATTTTGTGGAAAAAGTAGGTTAGTTAATAAGTAGATTCGGCTTGCGTAGTTTCGGTCTGTGTGTCCTGGGATTGAGATGCTCACACCTTGCTATGTAGTTAGGGACCCGATGATCTATGGGGGGTAGAATGTGGGCCCGTGCTCAATGAAGTATTTATATCGAATAAACATACCTTAAGATACCCCCGGTGACATGTTTTGGGGCTCCCGATGACTTAGTGGAATTGGTCAAGTGACTTGTGTGGGATGCCAAGTTGCGGTAGCGATTAAGGCATAAAGGAAGCCTTGTAATCACACTAGAGGCAGCAATGGATTAATTAGGAGGCCCTGAGTGGATGTGTTTTTCCTCCGTGGGTGGGGGCAGCCAAGGGCAGGAGAAAATGAATACAGTGCGAGTTGAGTTCTGGGTACACAGAAGCAGATGAGCAGTAGCAGTAACTATAGGAAATTAATGGCGGTAAAAAATTGTGAAGAACTGTTCAAGTGAATCTGGTAATATGCAAAAAAAATTGATTAATTGGTTGTTTGTATAAATAGTATGATAATGAACTATGTGCCATGTGTCTCTCTGAGTGGGAGAGGAGTGCAGATCATAGTATATTTAACGTGTAAAAATTAGATGGCAAGGACGGGGCTCAGTTATGAAATTGTTTGACGCTGTGGCATGGGTTTTTTTGTGTGTTTTTTTTTGTCCAGTATATTTATTTTTCAATGAATTATATGTACACTTTGAGGACCGAATTCACTACTCTGTCGTAATAGTTATAGCGAGACAAGCTTGCTAACCATTACACCACCTCGAGGTGCCCAGTATAAGACATTGGTCATGGAATTGATTGACACCCACAGAATGTCAGCCTAGACATCACCTTTCATTTCGATGTCTGGATTTAGTGTACGTTTAACAAGAAGCATTAGTTCACCTCTGAAAGAATTGGTATATTGAAAGAATTTGTATAAATACCATTGTTAAATTACGTGCTAGGAAGGTCGGACGTGCTTGCGTCGTCTCGCTCTCACGCTTCCTCTCTGTTCTCCTAGAGTCTCTCGTAGACAGTCGACTTTATAGGTACTTGCTACCTATAGTGCAGTCATTCATGGGTTGACTGGTTATTCCATTACAGCAACCATCCGGATAGTAAATTAGACCACAATCCCTTCGATGGTATTTATAGTTTGGTGGAGCAACTGTTTGTCATTAATTTGTTCTTCAAGTAAGTTTTCGGTAATAATCACTATGTCATGATTTTGTCATTAAAGAAATCTTTCAGATATTTTGCATTCATTCTTGAGCATTGAAGTTTTTTTTAAAAATGATGCTCACCCTGTACAAAGCCCGGGGTCCACTGGAGGTAGAGTGTTACAAAGAAAGAGGCAGGGTTTATGTCAGTGGTTCTTAAATGGTGCGCCTGGACACACTGGTGCGCCCTGGAAGATGTCTAGGTGTGTCCTGGCATTCCAGAGAAATATGTGTCCAGATATAAGAAAGAAATATATTTACTTTATTATACTGCGGTAAACGTCTTGTTCTTATTTATGTGAATTAGGCTTTTCTATTATAACCACAATTAAGAGCAAAAAGAGAGGAACTCTTCAATGTATTGACGAGGAAATCAGAGTTTGCCTATCAACCATTTGGTTCACATTTTAGAGCTGACAGTTGTGAACTTCTCCACCACACACTGTAAACAACATTAGACTATTTCGGATAAAGAGAGGCCTTTACTAAGAATTGTGATGGATCATTTTGCATGTCTTATGTTCTATGTTGTTGTAAATTATCCATTATTCATCACCCATTACAATATAGATGTGCATTGATAATGATATTTTATTACAGAAATGCATGGGAAATCAGGAAAAAAGGGATTATCGACAGTAAATAATTAAAGTAATTATTATTGATAGAATATATAATGGTGTTTCACTAGTGTCTGAGCATGCCCAAACATTGAAGAAATTGCTAAGACTCATCAGGCTCATGTTTCTCATAAACACAACAATGAATAAACTTAAGGTACGTTTCATTTTATATTTTTTTTATTTCCTTGTTTCTTTTCTGCAATATTTAACTTCATTATAACATATTTTTCCGAAATTTGCATATAGTGCGCCTACAACACAGGAAAGTAAAGACTGAGCATCACCTGTCCATATATGGCAACAGTACTCAATTTTTTACCCGATCTGACTCTTGTAAATGTACAGGAAATCGCGAGAAGTCAGGTACTTACTGGAGAGGTAGTGGGAACCGACCATTTTTTTTTCGCAGTCTCTTTAACGATGGAACGTATGTACGAGTTTCATTTGCGGTCTGGGCTGAGTTGAAGTTCTAGTAGGTTGGTGCAAAAATAATGACATAATACTGTCGTTTTTTGACGTATTTTTTAACGTCAAAAAACGACATTATTACGTCATTATTTTTGCACCAACCTAATAGTAGACACTTAACGGGGCCTCTCCGAGGGAACATCCGATCGGCGATGATGGAATGCTACTAGTTTGGTTTTCGAGGAAGTTGAATCTGACCAGTCAGTTTTTTTCCTACTGTGCTGTTAGAGGTAGGTCAGAGGAGAGATCAGTTGTCAATCTTTGGTCATCTACAGTTTTGGAGGTGCACCCCTTATAGCGTTGTATCATCAGCATAGATATTCACAATTGATCGGAATATACTGTTAGGCAGTCAATTTTGATCTTCAAAAATGTAATGTTAATCGTTATCTTCTGTCTTATTTATTGTTGTTCTTTCCTCTCTCCTTAATAATAGTTTTTCTCATATTCTCTAACACTCAGTAACCCCTTGCGTTCTAGTGACGTTATTGTCTTTAATCATCAAAAGTTTAAATGCAATGTCAATCGTCATCTTCTGTGTTGTTAATTCTCGTTCTTTTATTGTTCTCTCTCCTTAATAGTAGTTTTTCTTTATTTTCTCTAACAGTCAGTATCACCTTTGCCTTCTAGTGTCTTTAGTGCCTTGTTTGGGGGTGAAATAACTAAAAAAAATATAGACTTTAAGAATTTGACCACAATACAAGATTAGCAATAATGTCTCATCATAATACAGTTGAATTAGCAAGACGTAACCATCCGTTCTATGCTAGCAGTTTGTTCTATTGTAATTCTCGCTTGTTGAACTCACTTCCCAGTTAATCTTCAAATATTTAAATGAAATATCACTCGTTATCTACGGTTATCTAAATTCTGGTTCTTTTCTTGTTCTCTCTTCTTATCTTCTGTTTTCTTAATTCTTATTCTTTTATTGTCCTACATCCTTAATAATAGTTTTTATCATATTCTTTAACTCTCAGTAACCTCTTGCATTCTAGTCGCCTTTGATCATCAAAAGTTTAAATGCAATGTAATTCTTATCTTCTGTGTTCTTAAATCTTGTGCTTTTATTGGTCTCTCTCCTTAATAGTAGTTTTTCTCTTATTCTCTAACATTTAGTAACCTTTTCTTTCTAGTGGCTTTTATTGCCTTTCTTGGGGTGAAATGATTTATACAAAATAATAATGGTTATATTTTTCTAGTGAGGCATATTTGTCGTTCATCCTGATGACAAATCTTGGAAAAGTTAATTGGATAAGATGTTTATAACTTTCGGAATATTTCCCATCTGTCGTGAGGAAAATTCCGTCGATTTGCTTGTAGCTGTCCTCAATTTTAGATCTGCTACACGTTCCATTGTTTGTCGTACCAGTTACAATGAAAATTAGCTGATTGTTGTATTTCTCAATGGCAGCGTGTTCTTTATTTATTAGCTTCATCTACCGCAAGGAAAGTTGGTTCTCTGTATAGCGCCAGAAAGTTTTTCTCGTCTGAGATCACCCTTCAAATCTATAAATCAACCATTCGTCCTTGCATGGAATATTGCTGTCATATATGGTCTGGTTTTCTCGCTGTACGTCTCGTGGTTCTCGACAAAATCCGGAGATGAATATGCAAGATGATAGGTCTTGATCTGGCATCTAGTCTACAATTGCTATCACACAGACGTGCCATGGCCATCCTCTGTCTTTTCTATAAGTATTTTCACGGCAACAGTTCCGACGAGCTACTTTCGCTGGTTCTCGGACTACATGAATTTAAGCGAGCTACCAGGCTAGCATCTGGCTCCAAACCTTTCATTATTATATGTAACTCACTCTTCTACTTAAACAGCTTCTTCTTTCGCACTTCCCGTCTGTGGAACTCCTTTCCCCTTACTTGTCTCTCCGATGACTATAAACTTCGAATGTTTAAGTGTAATGACAATCGACATTTGACACCCTGACCTTGTTCCTCGTCCTTCTCTGTATCCTTTCCTCAAACAAACCTCTTTACTCTTGTTCTCAATCCTCTCTAACCCCTTGCGTGCTAGTGGCACTCCCGCCTTGCTTGGATTGAATTGCCTTAAAAAAATCTTAGGAACTGTTTTCAATACTGATTTAATTGCGAACTCTGCCGGGAGCATGCCTGATACAGTGTTAGGATTAGGTGTCATCCGACATACACGTAAAAACTGCTGTAATAACATATCCTCCATTAATTTTTTAATGCCCTTTGTGACTGTATCGACGAAGCCTTCTGCTTGCCCATTCCATCTTGGATGGTAGTGGGGAGTTTTTGATATGCTGTATCGCAAAAGTTTTACAAAAACTTTCAAACGCTTTTGCGGTGAATTGCGTGTCGCTGTCCGAAACAATGGTATCCAGGATACCATATCTAGCAAACAATTCATGCAAGAAGTTTATTGTAATTGTAGAAGTTAGACGATTAGATAGTATACATCATTTACGAATCCCGCGAAGTCGATGCACAATCGACCACGATGCGTCTGTCTTTGGCCAAGGGTGGAATTTAACTGATGGAAATTTTGCTGCCATCGCACAACCTCTGTACACTTTTACGAATCTTTCTAGGTCTTTGTCCATATTGGGCCAGTAGATGTAGCTGCGCATGAGAGATTTCATTCTAAAGATACCTAGATGACCTGAATTAAATTCTTTCAACATCCTTTTTTAAAGAGACGCAGGCATTAACACTCTTTCACCATACATTAATGTGACAGTATTAACAAGGTACTGGTAAATTGAAAAAAAAAAAACTTTAAAAAATAAACTGGCAAGCAAGAAAAGAAACGCTGTTTTCGACAGACTGAAAGTGAAAGCAAAACAAGAACAACGCTTTTTTTCAATAGACTAAAAGTGTACTGATAACAAGACTATGAAAATGAAAGGAAAGGATATTTATTTTATTTTCTCTCCCCAGCTCGGGATTGAGATGCCGACGATGGCTAGCTTAGAAGCCATCTGTTTTTGATCAAATTAATATAAGTGATGGTATTTTCTTAAGTGTCCAATCGACCCCGCGGGGAAGAACAGATTATATTTTAACGACGGCACGTGCCGTCGAGGGAACGAGATAAAGCGTCAGTGGGCCACTCGTTGACTGAAGTGAGTAATAAGAAAGCCATCCACAAAGGCTAACAACAAGTCTCTAGCCAAAATTCGGGCTGTTGATGTTTCCAAAGGAAAATGGGAATTGAATTGTAGTTATATTTCCATCTGCCTAAGACGCGATAAAATTTATTAAAACAAAGTAATTGTCTCTTTTTGTCACTTGTTGACAAAAGAGCTGGTGAGGAGAAGCGACAGGCGACAAATCCCAGATGTAACTGACTCCACAAGGACGCGAAAAGAATTCCCTGTTGACGGAAATTTCGGATGATAATTGAATTTAGCAATTTGGGCCAGACCACGCCTAGCCTCACGTTTGATCAGGAGACAAAGAGAGGGGTAAAGGCCCAGGTAGAATTTCAAGGAATGCGGAGGAATTGCCTGCACCCTACAGGCGGTGATAGCGAGAGGCACCACGCGAGATGGAAGGAGTTGGGCGGATCGATATTCTGCCACCACCACTCCCCAAATTTGATCAGGAAATCAATTTCCCAACCACCTATACCTCGCACCGTAAATACAGATGAGTGAGGTGAGAGATGAGAAGAAAGAACCAGACAGCTCGATATGCTGTTTGCGAGAGAGACGCGTTGCCAGCTTTGCCAAACCCCGCGCAGATCCTGCAAAAAGAACTTAGACCCCGGACTTGTTTCAGACTACCAAATACAAGTGAATGGTCGGCACGAAGAAATCAGAGAGTGAAAGAAATCAGACTTCAGCCTTGTACCAGTTTGTCGAGCGTGGATAAAGATAGCATCACGGGGTATTAATGGCGAAGGTGCTGAAAAACAGTAGCACGTACATTGTATGAACCTTTGATATAAAATTGTTGTATTACAAAGCTGTCTCTTACTTTGTTCCTTGTGACGTCATCTCGCCAAAGCTACCGGATAAGTGACGTTGAGTATACGATTCGGCCTTCGCCTGCCCTGTGATCCATAACAAACAACGTGAGCAGAGTGGGATCAAAGGATCAGGACAACCAACTCCAAGACTGGACGTAAGGATCGACCATGGACTTGCCAGGTGACTGAGGGCGGGGTTGTTGAGAAAATATTGTTATCATCAGTTTTAGATTTAATTTAATTTGGGCATATGGTGTAATGGTTAGTAAGCTTGTCTCGCTATGAACATTTACGACTGAATAGTGAGTTCGATCCTCATTGAGCACCCCATACTTTCGGCCTTGTGCCTCATCTAAGCTACGCTTGGAAAAAGCACTAGATCTGATTTAACTTTTCTCCTTCAATTTCCACTTTCTTTTTTTCTCTAATAAAAATATCCTCCTGGACTTTCATTTTAATACCCTGTAACGCGTCACTAGCTGATCACGTACGGTATTGCAGAGAACGTTCTTAATTTCATTTTTAGCACTTAACTGGTGCAATTACGGTATCTTCTAAAGGTTTATATCAGAGGTACTCAAGCGGGGTTCATGTAACTACTGTGGATCCACACAAAAAGATAGCAAATTGGGGCCCACAGTAATATTTTAGTAGTCCATAGAACAATTTCACTTGGGAGCGGTTGTTCAAACTGAGAATTGAAATTTCTTCAGTAATCTACGCTATATTTACTAGAAATAGAAAAACAACACTGAAAGTAGCAGAAAGCGAGATCAAGTGATGTAAGTTTTAGCGTCGCTTTTACTCTACAGGATGTACGATGAGTTGGACTCCATACATGACAGCTATAGGAAACATTTGACAGAAACAGTTTGTTATGATGTGGAGTCTGACAAGACACAACACTTATATTATGATCGTTTTTAGACAATTATCCAGCAGGACTACTTATCATGAATGGATCAGGCCATTCAAGATAATGAGGGGGGTGTAACTAGCTCTTATCAATACAATCGGGCCTGACTAGCTATCTCGTCTCCATTCACATTCTCGCCGATTTGACTTGTTTTCCCTCTGACCGTACTACAAATATTTTCATGGTAATCCAGAGAAGAGTCTGCAATACAATCGGCCATGACTAGCAATCTCGTCTCCATTCAATTTCTCGCCGATTTGACCTGGTTTCCCTTTGTCTGTTCTACAAATATTTTCATTGTAATTCAGAGATGTGTCTACAATACAATCGGTCCTGACTAGCAATCTCGTCCCCAATCACATTCTCGCCAATCTGACCTGGTTTCCTTCTATCTGTACTACAAATATTTTCATGGTAATCCAGAGAAGAGTCTGCAATATAATCGGTCCGGACTAGCTAGCTCATCTCCAATCACTTTCTCACCAATCTGACGTGGTTTTCCTGTCCGTTCTACATATATTTACTTGGTAATGCAGAGAAGGGTCTGCAATACAATCGGCCCTGACTAGCTATCTTGTCTCCATTCCCTTTCTCGCCGGTCTGACGTGGATTTCCTGTCTGTTCTACAAATAATTTCATGGTAATCCAGAGAAGGGCCTACATTGGAATCGGTCCTGACTGGCTATCTCCTCCCCAGTAATTTTCTCGCCAATCAGACGTGGTTTCCCTCTGTCTGTTCTACAAATATTTTCATGGTAATCCAGAGAAGAGTCTGCAATGCAATCGGTCCTGATTAGCTATCTCGTCTCCAATCACTTTCTCACCGATCTGACCTGGTCTCCCTGGGTCTGTTCTAGAAATATTTTCAGGGTAACTACTCGGACGAACTTTTTTTTTCCTTGTGCCCCCACTACATGAATTTAAACGTGCTACTAGGTTGGCAACTATGTCTCAAAGCTTAACTTTTTAACTAGCTAGATTCGACTGTAGTTTTTAATCTAATTTCTCTTCTCGCACCTCCCACCTGTGAAATTCCCTTTTCGACTCCTTGCTTCCCTGATAAGTACAATCTTCAAAAATTTAAATGTAGCATCAACCGCTATCTTCTGTCTTCTTGAACCCTGTTCCTTTTTTGTCTTTTCCTCAATCCTATCCATTTTCGTTCACTTTCAGTTCATGTGATCCCCTGCGTTCTAGTGGCACTGTCGCCTTGCTTGGGGTGAAATGATTAAAAAAAAATATTCCAAAAAATTCTTACAATCCAAAAATATTTTCTGGCTTTAAATAACCTATTAAGTATAGATAAATCTTAAAAATCGATCAGTCATTCCATACTGGACATTTAATAAACATATTTAATTTACATCCGAATAAATGCTCACATTTGTTGGTAATAATTCTTGTGTTACTGAATTAATGGAATATTAATTACACAGCAATAAACCATTACAACAACAGGGGAGAGTTTTACACATCTATAACATTGAAAGCTAACCACTCCTTTTCGTCTCTACACAAGACCCTGTGATATTACAAAAACTTTGAATTGCAGAAAATAAAAAAAAGCCGGTCCAAAGTTTTCGCATCATTGCTTAGTTTATTCGACGTATTTTTAACGATTGGGTTGAACGTCGACGTCGCGTACGCGCGCGACGATCACAGCAGAGAGCGCAGATAAACGAACACATATACACACACAATCACGCAGATGTTACGGAAATTTGAGAATAGATAATCTGATCCATAAAAAAAAAGTTATTTTTTTTTGTAATATTTAGTTTTCACAATCTCCTTCAAAGTAGATTTTGAATGCTGTTTTCACACTGGCTCAGCTAATTATGCTATTGCTGAAGACAAAACGGTAGCGGCAAAAGTCCATAGTCTGTTAGTGTGTACAGGTGTACTATTTAAATTCCCTGAACATTTTCGACGAAGCATCTCTTATCCACCACCAGAAAAAAAGAAACAAAAACAAAACACAGTTTGTAAAATTCAGTCTTTGTCACTCTATTATTTTTTCTTTTTAACAATAACGAGTATATGCACACACACTCACACACACTCACACACACACACATATGCATAAATCTCTCTCTCTCTCTCTCTAATATATATATTTATATATATATATATATATATGTAGAATAAAGTCGAAAGGAAATCTCATCTTAGCTAAAGCGTCGTCTAAGTTTTCCATTTTGTCTTTATTCATATTTTCCGTTTAAAGATATTTTTAGCAATTTAGTTATATCTGAAATTTTACATATATATATATATATATATATATATATATATATATATATATATATATATATATATATATATGTATATATATATATATATATATATATATATGTATAATTTTATATATATATATATATATATATATATATATATATATATATAATAAAAAAACAAAACAGTTTGTAAAATTCAGTCTTTGTCACTTTATTATTTTTTCTTTTTAACAATAACGAATATATGCGCACACACGCATACACACACATATACATAAATCTCTCTCTCACTATATATATATATATATATATATATATATATATATATATATATATATATATATGTAGAATAAAGTCGAAAGGAAATCTCATCTTAGCCAAAGCGTCGTCTAAGTTTTCCTTTTTGTCTTTATTCATATTTTACTTTTAAATATATTTTTAGCAATTTAGTTATATCTGAAATTTTACATACATATATATATATATATATATATATATATATATATATATATATATGATTTTATATATATATATATATATATATATATATTAGGTTGGTGCAAAAATAATGACATTTTTGACGTTAAAAATACGTTAAAAATATGTCAAAAAACGACCTTATTACGTCATTATTTTTGCACCAACCTAATATATATATATAATTTTACATATCATTTTCCGTAATTATTTATATTATAAATTTGAATAAATATAATATCAAAATACATTTATTCTACGCACAGAAAAAATGTAATTTTATCACCGATTATTTGCGCTTTTTAATTGGAAAAAAAATATTAACGAAACTTGTGGAAAATTTCTCAAACCCTGTGGCTTCGTACTATAGCCGTAACAGGTAACATCAACATTTGTTTCTGCGCTTGAAAGGTAGGCTTTTTTGTCGCATTTTCTTGATTTCTGGTCTATATTTATGCATAATAGAATTGTTGACGTGTTGTATTTTGCAACGAACGACGGTGGTAAAAAATGCAGTGAGATACATTTGACGATTTTATAAAAATTGAGTACATTTTTAATTTAATTTAAAGATTAAGTTGAATATTTTATTTATTAGTACCATTCCTAACTCTTAAATAAACTTACATTAAATTTAAAATAGTAAATATATTGAAATAAAGAAAAAATTTGTTTTTTTCACTATTATACATTGGTTTATTAATGACGTATGATTTTCAAGAATACGATCACAAACCCGTGTGGATAGTCATAAAGCCTTCGTATTCAAAATTAAAACCTGTTGTTGTCGTTGTCTCATCAAATATGTCAAGTACAGTAAAAAAAAATAAAATAAAAAAAACAACAAAGATCTACCAATTTGGAGTCGGCTAATTTCAAAATATTACAGACCCCAATGTACATATGTATATGACTCCTTATACTGGCTAATTCCCTAAATTATTCTCTTAATTTTGTGTTTTTGTTAATGTTAATTGATTTTAATATATAAAATTATGTATACTGGTAATAAATATCTATTATTGTATCATAACAAAATAAGTATTTTTTCATCTGTGGCACAAATGGTACAAGTAGCAAAAATCATTCTTTGTACATTTGCATTTATGGAAATAAGTCAATAATTGTAAGATGCTTCGTAATATGATATATAGTTGCTAATTAACTAATTATTGGACATTACTAACAAATTCCTTGCTAAAAATGCAGTAATTGTTATTTAGTAGTAATTTAGCTAGCCACATGTCCGCCACCAGTCGCGGATCCCAGTTGCATGGTTATCAGGCCTGGTATAAAGATCACCTAGGTATTAGGTTGGTGCAAAAATAATGACGTAATAATGTCGTTTTTTGACGTTAAAAATACGTCAAAAAACGACATTATTACAACCTAATATAATTGTGTGCGTATATATATATATATATATATATATATATATATATATATATATATAAAAGAGACAAAACAGATCGAATATATTATACAAGTATATTTTTAAGTCTGACCTTATGTCCTCCACCTTAATTTCCAAAAAGAGGTAACGATTTGTTTTTAAATTTCCCAAATAACTCATTTGTTATCACAAGTTATCCACCATCGTCTGAGTAAGTACAATCCTAGTATTGAAACCTGAAAGCTCTTGTGTGGCGATGTAAACTGTTTTTATTATAATCTATTATAATAAAAATATTTGCTTCTCTTACCTGGGGAGATCAAAATTGTTAAAAACCATCAGGAACAGGCTCCTTCATATCTATCTATCTATCTATCTATCTATCTATCTATCTCGAAAAAACAATGAATGAAGAAAACGTCGACTTTGTTATTATTACTAATCGCATATTATTTTCATATTATTAAGTTATCACCTGAATCAGATCGTATGCTTTTGAACATAATATCTATCTATATATGCCTGTATCTCTATCTATCTATGTCTACGATTTGGAGTAGATTTTCGGTAAATGAGCAGTAGCGTGAAAAAAAATGTTGATTTATATTTTCCAATGTGTTCTGCTATTAACTAATAAAACAAATTTTGCAATCAAAATTTAATTTCTCGAAATTTCATAAAATTAGGTAAGTAGTGGTAACATACGCAAAAAAAAAAAAAATTACAAAGATTTTCTAAAAATAAAATTAAAAAAAAATTTAATTTTTTTTATGAATAAGTCCTGAAAATTACATTAAAATCCGTCAAATGTTAAAAAATGATTTTTGCAAGGATTTCCAAATCAATGTGATTTAGCGGGAAAATGGCGCTAAAACACCAATAGTAAATATTAGGCCGACCACTGCTGATTTTTCAGCGAATTAATAGAGGTACCTTCTTTTGTAACCTTGAAATTCGCACCCCCCACAAAAAAAAATGAAAATATGATCATAAAGTACATAGAAAAACAAAAATCATGACGATACAAAATAAATATAAGCTCAAGAGCCATTTTTTAAACAATAAATTCTACGATTCCCGGTGCTATGAGCCAGGGAAGCGCCCAGGCTTGAAACTGGCATGGCTTCACCAGCGCTTGGCATACATTAAACAGTCGATAAAGTATGCTTGGTGAACGCAACAGTTTTGTGGTGAATTGTTTTTGCTTTTTTGGGGTTTTTTTTTTTAATGCGAAAGTGGGTAAGGTTTTCTGGTTCAAAGAAATTTTTATGTTTTAATGCGAGTCGCTTCATTTCGCATTTTGTGATTAAGCATCATATTGAGAAATTTTCTGAAGATGAATACAGTGAAATGGGGGAAAAGTTATACAGAAATTAAAAAAATAATCTTTTAATAATTTACTTCCACAAGAACAAGGGACAATAGTTAAAATAAGACGATATTTGGAGTTGGTCCGCACTGAAGACGAAGAAATGAAGAAACGGCAGTTGAATACAGTTATAAAGAAACTGTCATAAGTTGAAACGGTAGATAACTAAGTATTAGGTGAATAGATTTTTCCCATTGGATGCCAGGATGAGATTGCAACAGGCGCTTATTCGTTACTGCTCGTAATAAATTTAAACGAGTCCTCGAAGGAACTAAGTCCCTGTTTGCCGAGAGAATGAGGCACTGCATATTCTCTAACATCTTTGGCTCTTGTGATTACTGGCGGCCCTGTAATAGCGTATTAAATAAGGGCAAGGTCTCTATTCCCCCAGCTCTTCAATAAATTTGAGATGTTATCATCATCCACCTATCTATCTATCTATCTATCTATCTATCTATCTATCTATCTATCTATCTATCTCGTTCCCTTCATATGTATGTATATATTTTAGGTAACTCCATGAGATCGCTAAAAAAGAGCATAGCATGATGAAAAAAACAAAAACAAAAAACAAAACAAAAAAAAAAAAAACTTGACGAAAACAAAATTTAATCGTCTAAATGTTTATGTTATTATTAAGAGGAAAGACCAAAGTTTTTTTTTTAAAATTATTTTTATAAATTTTTCATTCTTTTTAGAACATTCTAAATTTTGATTAAAAAAAACTTGTTTCTTTTTGTATCACAGGTACTAGTAAAATAACATATACAATTTTAGCACGTTTTTTTTTTGTATGACACATTAATTTGGAAAATCATGCAAAAATAAAAATAATTGTCGGATGTTAATGAAACTTTCAGAAACTATTCATAGATGATGGAAATTATTATAAATATGTTTTTTTTTTTTATTAAAGTCATGGCAGAAATATTTTTTATATTTATTACCCCCCACACCATAACTAATTTTATGAAAACGCTAGAAATTCGATCGAATACAGTTTAGTGATTACAATAGTTAAAACACAAGGCTTTGAGGAATGCAAATCATTTTTTTTAATTGGACCCCCCTACCTGAAAATCAGCTCTGAATTGTGACATACAAAACTCAATAAAACAAAGATATTATTTAATTTCAAATGCTTTCAGTTGTTTTTATGAGTATGGACATGCCGAAGGGCAGTTTCGTTTCTGAAAGTAAAAAAATTTTCGATGAAAAATGTATTTTTAATACAATTATTTGTTATTTCTTTAATTATAATAGATTTTTACATTTAAGTTGTTAAAATATTATAAAATTAGTTAAAAGCCGCATCAAGTTTCGTAAATGTCCTTATGAGATAGATCATTTTTTACCACATTGTAAATTGTATCGTTTTGACTAATCAGAAGACCCGCAGTAATTAAGAAATGTAATTTTGTGTTCATAATCGGGCTGTAATTATAAAGTTTCGTTATTTGAGTTAAGCATTGTTCTCCGCTGTTAAGGCCTTTACTTTTGCGAAACACGTGTGGAGAAGTTAATTTGATTTTTCAATTTCAACTGAGAAGGGTACCTACAAATATCTATCATCTTATGATATTTATATGATCTTATTTTTATATTAATCTCAGTTATGACATTTTTCCATAAATGCAATATCAAAATTAATAATAAAATGAATGGGAATACAAATAACACAGTAAAATGTAATAAACGTACATAAAATTATAGTATTTTATGTACACTTCCGATAAAATTTCATAAGAAAGGTACCTATAAATTAATTAGATACCTTTCTTATGAAATTTAATCTCACTCTTAACAGTCTTATTTTAATATCTTTATAATATATTTTCCATAAATCATCGAAAACGTAAACGTGAAAGCTAAGTACAAAACAAACAAACAAAAAAATTTTTACAGCGCTGAAAGTTTTCCGTAAAAATAACGAGGTAAATAATTTGTTCACTTAGATCTAAATAATTTCACTGTTATAGTGGAACACACAGACTCCCACCTATAATAAGTAGGAGTAGTAATAGTAACGAGTCAGTCGCTCAGTGGCTCGGTCTGAGTTCAGTCTGAAGTCGGACGACCGGCTGACCGGTTGAACTCTCTGCCTTCGGGTGGGGAGGACACGAACGAGGCTACGCCGAAAGGCGGAGTCTCTTTCGGGGAGGTAAACCGACCCTGAATCCGTTTATGGAGATCCCACGTTAAACCGGCCTTGTGCCACATGATGCCCACGTGTGTGTGTGTGGGGGGGGGTGACTAAATATAGTCGCTCAGTGGCTCGGTCTGAGTTCAGTCTGAAGTCGGATGACTGGTTGAACTCTCTGCTTTTGGGGAGGGGGGGAACCCGAACGAGGCTACGCCGAAGGGCAGAGTCTCTTTCCGGGAGGTAAACCGACCCTGCACCCGTTTATGGAGATCCCACGTTAAACCGGCCTTGTGCCACATGATGCCCACGTGTCTGTGTGTGTGTGGGGGGGTGTAACTAAATATAGTCGCTCAGTGGCTCGGTCTGAGTTCAGTCTGAAGTCGGACGACCGGTTGAACTCTCTGCTTTCGGGGATGGGGAGGAACCCGAACGAGGCTACGCCGAAGGGCAGAGTCTCTTTCCGGGAGGTAAACCGACCCTGAACCCGTTTATACGGGTTCAAAGGGCATATTTTTGGCCGAGCCCACGGGCTCGGAGATCCCACTTTAAACCGGCCTTGTGCCCATGGGGGAGGGGGTGACTAATTACCGTCGCTCAGTGGCTCGGCCTTGACTTTTTGTCGTTATTTTTTTTGACCGTTGCTGACAGCTCTTTATCACCGGACTATTTTTGTTGGATGTTACCCTTTTGCGTTTGAACTTCATTTTCGTTAAGTTTGTTTATTTTATTATTAGCTTTTTACGACTGTATTGAAAAGGTTTTTTGATTTTTCTTTCTTTTCTCGATTTTATTTTTACCCACACTTTAATTTTTGCTCTTTTTCTTTTTATTCTAGTTTTGATTTTGGATTTTCATTTTTACCCCCTTTTAATTCTTTGCTCTTTTTCCTTTTTATTCTAGATTACACTTTTGATTTTCATTTTTACCCCCTTTTAATTCTAGTTTTCCTTTTTGGTTTTCATTTTCTTTAATTTCTTTTTTAAATCTATCTTCGTTTTCTTTATTCTGTGTTTCGCTTTATTTTTTGATTAATTTTAATTTCTTGTTATTTATTTAATTGTTTCTTTTCTTCCTTTAAATTTGTACGTGTTTTTTTTTGTAATCGTTGTATTGTCCAATTTATCTGTTTATTTTATTTTTTGTTTATTGGTTCGACTCGCTTTTCTTAGTGTCGGCCATTTTTTTTAAGTGTCGGCCATTTTGAATTTTTGTAACTAGCTTCGGCTATTGTCCACGTTTCTTTTGTTTATTGGTTCGACACGCTTTTCTTAGCGTCAGCCATTTTGATTTTTTTTTAACTAGCTTCGGCTTTTGTCGAATTTTCGTATATTCTTTGTTTTCCTTTTTCATTGTCTAACGTTTTTGTTTTATTGTTTATTTTCCTTATCGTTTTTTCGTTTATTGTTTCGCCTGATATTTGTCCTTTATCATTTTTTCTAATTTTTATTGTATTTTTTAAAAATTTGTTATACGTATAAGCGAACCTTGTTTTATTTTTTCTCTCTCGTCATGTAATTTTTTTTGTGTGTGTGCATATTTATTTTTTGACTGTTAATTTATTTATTTAATTTTTTTTATTTTCGCCTATAAGGCGAAACTTGTTTAACTATTTCGCCCCTTTTTTCACCCCTTCTCTTTGAAAAATGGATAAGAATGAAAAAAAAGTACCTTCTTTTTTTTAATTTTAAAGAAAAAACCTAAAATCGCTTCCTTCCGAAGAACTGATAGAAAGCACTTATTTAACCCCCAAAAAGATCCGCCGGACAAGGATAATGTTGAAGAATATCCCGCTCTTCCCACTGTTCCTACGAACGAAGAAATTGTAGAGGTACTCAAAAAAGCCTCCAAAAATACGGAGGCCGAAAAGAGCAACAATGTAGACAAGACAAATGACAACTCAACTACTAATGCAGAGGCCCAGGAATCGCCCTCTTGTTGGAAGTCCACTCCTAAATGCATTATCGATATTGCGGAGTTCTTGGAGCGTGCCAAGGGTTACGCACACCTTGTGGTGAAAAGTGGGCTCTTGCAGGATCCAATAGAATTGAAGAAAATCGAGAAAAGAATAGTGTTAGTTTTTGTCGTCGACAAGCGATCTCGCAAAATTTGTCGTTCGACTAAAGACACAGTATTCAAATCACTGGAGTCCCTAGGGTTTAAGACCCTCTGAATTGTTAAGAGCAAGGGATTTTTCATGTGGGACGTGCTGTTACCCACTGCCGAAGATTGCATAAGAGCCACAACCAGGGATCTTATAACAAAAGAATTGATCCTCCGTACAGAGTACGAGGGCCGGCGGTATATGAGGTCACTCCTCAGGTGATCGGAGAGCATCTGGCGACTTTCTTGTCCCAATACGGAGAGATTCTGGGTGCTTCTTGTGATGGCCTGACCGGGGGATGGAGCTTTGACATGATGCACGATCATAACGCCTTCGGCTCTATCCCCAACTGTCTTGACATTGGTGACCTGAAGCTGCCGGTCATCGTGACCGGCCGTAAACCAGTTTGCTGGAAGTGTGGAGTGACTGGTCACCTCTCCTCTTCCTGCCCAGAGAAGAAGGCCTCTGGATCTCAGGTCCCAATCGACCAAACTCCCCCTCTGACCGAGTCTTCAAAAACCGCCACGCCTGTAATGGGCATGTCGGCTACCAGGACCGGAGCGGTTGTACTCCCGGTTGGGTCTTCATCAAAGCCCCCATTCCCCGAAGAGCATTCTTCCACTGCAAGTGTGGTTGAGGAGACGGAAAAGGGGGAATGGCAGGTAGTTGGCAGGGACAGAGGGAAGCGTCAGACAGCGGGGCCTCAGTCCACTGAAGCCCCAAGGACTAAAGACACATACAGCCCCACTCCCTCTGACAACAGTAAGGGCGATGCTCCAGCCTCTATTACGACCATCGAAGAGTTACAAAAAAAGTACGATCCTGGATATACTAAAACCGAAAAAATTAAGGAGCTGAAAAACAAATTAGATGAAAAAAGAAAAGGAAAATCGTCTCCATCCAAGAGCACTCTCATTACACTATCTCCGCAGCCCTCTACATCCCGTCTACCAAAGTCCCCCTCTACAAAGAAATCCACTCCCTCCACATACTGCGACCCACCACCTTCTCCCCGTCCCTCAACCTCTCTTTGTAGAGGGAAACCTCCACTTGCTTCTCCTTCCACTAAATTCCTCTCAGTAGATACTCAAGCCCAAGCCCATTTAAACAACCATATACTCCCCGCAATGCTCCAGTCCTTCCCCTACTAAATCTCCTGTAATGCCCCCTCTAGTTAACAAAAGACATAGAAGCTCCACACCAGATTTCACAGGAGAAAAATAACAAAAAACCAAAACACATCTATAATACAGGTACTCATGTCTGTAAAATTTCTCCATTACAAGCGGAGAAGGCCAAAGACTATGGCAACAGAATTAAAAAATTGAAGTACCTACTGTCGATAAAGCAATTTGCCGATAAGGACATAGATGATCCTAACAATTTCCCTAACGCTCAAAGGGCTTTAACAGTGATTACATCTGAGCTGGGGTCGAAACAGATTTGGGCCATGTTGGATGAGACAATAACTTCGTTCAGCATGACCCCGCCCATAGTCATCATAGCGAAAAGTTAAGAAAAATGAAGCAATTTTGTGCAGGGAGGGTCCCGGTTTTCGTTCACCCCTCCTTTTATAGAGCATTAAAATTGACTTTCCCCTGGGATATCGGCGGAATCTCCCAAGATGGTACCATCAAAACTGAGATGGGCCATGAGTCTATGAGAGAGGCTGTCGGTATCCTTACCCCGGCCATGTTCAATTCAGGTAAACAACCCTAATCGGACTTCTCTATGGCGCTCTGGTTAGCTACTTTAAATGTACGGGGCCTGAGGTTCAAGTCTCGCAGGGTGAGGCTCTCTCGTGACCTTCAGCGCCTCGGGGCGAATGTTTGTTGCGTGCAAGAGACCCGGTTTTCTTCTCATGACCGTGAGGATATACTGTCTAGAGGGTTCGCCCTTTATTCAGCATGTTTTGATGGTCGTTCGAGGGGTGTCTCTTGGCTAGTGAGCAGGTCTTTGAAGTTGCATGTACCCTTGTCTTCGCAGATCCGGCGGACAGGCTTTGTGTGCTGGATGTTACCATAAAGGATAAGGCTTTGTGTCTCATTGGGGTTTATGCGCCCAATAACCATCCTTGAGCGGCGGATTCTCTTTTGGGGAAGTAAACCGACCCTGAACCCATTTATACGGATTCAAGGGGCATATTTTTGCGGGGGTCGGGTGACTAAATACCGTCGCTCAGTGGTTCGGTCAGTCAGTCGATGCCGGACGACTGTTAGTCGGATACTAAAGTATCAGCGACCACAACTAGATTTCTCTGCGTCATTACCTATTATATCAAGTCCCTAACGTTTTGTACGTCGAACCTATTTTAGGACCGACTTAGTAGAAATACAAGCCTCCACTGTAAAACCACTCCATGACATTCACCTCCCTCCTCTCGTAGAACAAATTATCCTCACGTAATCAGTCAATACGTCATTCATTACCTGTCAAGTGACGCGAAATGTTATGAACTGCTTTGTTTAATTTTCAAACTACACCTTTTCAGCGCAGAAAAATGCTGGTTTCAAAATAACTTAAATAAACATTATAATTTCTGATTTTTTAAAAATAATTTTTGAAAAAATAATTGATTTTTAAAAGAATTTCAAACTGAGATTTTCATTTTTTTTATAAAATGGATAAAATGGCTGATATGATTATCTGTCAATTTTTGCTGACAAAAAAAAAAAAAAATCAAAAAACAAACAAATAAAAAAAAACAATATTTTTAACAAAAATTTCGGATGTGCTAGGAATGATTAAAAAAAAAAAAAATACCCGCAAAATATTTTGATCTTTCCTCTTAATAAGCAAACATTTAGACAATAAAATTTTGTTTTCGTCAAGTTTGGCGTCTTTTTCATCATGCTATGCTCTTTTTTTTAGCGATCTCATGGAGGTACCTAATTTATTTGTAGTAGACTTTTTGTTAAAAATATAAAACTTCTTGAATGAACCGAGTTGAACTAAGTCGGCGTTATTTTAAAATTAATTTGAACGCATTAGATATGATTGGTTCGATTTGAATGTGACAATTGGAGTGTGGAGCGAAGACAAAAATCAAAACCATCACAGTCAAACACTAAATGACAAAAAAAAAAAAAAAGTAAAAAATGTTTTCTGAATCGGTCGATTGTGCATTCGTCCGGTTAAATTAATGATTTGAAAATAAATATTATTATTAATATTTCAACTTTTTTCAAACATCGGTTCGTGTTTCCACCGACAATATAAACGTTTGTGAAGGTTTGATTTTCTAGACAGAGAAACCATTCAAGCAGACGGCAACAGATCACTACGCTGTACTTAAAATAAATTTCCCTTACGCATTCACCCGTCTTCCTCAACAATCACGGAACACTTACACTTTCCTCCTCATTTTCTCCCTCTCTTCTTCTTTCTCCGTCCCCGCCTCTTCTTTCTTACACATACACACGAAGAAATCACATTTGTTTTCAAACTTTTCATTTCGTAAAACAACTACAAATGATTATAAGAAAAAGGGAATTTAAGAAAAAAATTAGTTAAGAAAAAGTTAGTTGTAAAAAACACGAAAATAAAAATATCTTAATTTTTTATAACAGCTTTTTCGCCTTTTCTTTTGATTTGTGTCGATCCTAATCTACTATTGTTTTCATGCTCCTACCTGGGCAGGTAAAGTTAAAAAAAACATCATCAGGAATATCTATCTATCTATCTATCTATCTATCTATCTATCTATCTATCGGGAATTCAGTTGTACAGGATTTTTTTATATTAAAAATTCGAACGTCCGAATAGCAAACGATTAACAAATAAAAATAAAGAAAACGTGGTTATCTTGTTAAATAAATCATTTGTATCTATAAACATATGTACATGAATTCAAGAGTCAAAAAGGAGTAAAAAAAACCTTTAGCTGAATTCAAGTTTTTCTGTAGTTGATTCACATAAAAAAAGTTATTTAGAAAAAACTTTAAAATAGATGGTCCACAGAAAAAAAAAGCTATGGTTGAGAAAATACTTTAACAAAGATTCACTAAATATCTATTTTTGTTGGTGATGATTCGTTTGAAGTTACCGACTCATATTTCTTTTACACACGTGAAAGAAAAATCTATATAGCCACGTCTTCTATTCGGCTTGGAGACAACTGCATCTTTGCTCTTTGAAAGTCAAAATCTGTGGGTTTTTATAAGAATGTTTTCCCGAGTGCAGACCTGATAAAATAGGCTTTTAGGTTTCTCTGATGGGTCAAATATTTCACGTGGTGATCTTAATTTATTTCGTTTAAACGGTTGTCTGTTACAGTGTGGAATCTTCTCGACATGTTTATATATAGTTTATACATTTGTCATAAAAATGTTCAAAAAATGCCTTGGATCGTCTTTTTGTATCCCAGAATGTAATTTTATTGTCTTAGAAACATGAATGAGTAAACTATATCAAACCCCAAATTGTCAACGTATATTTTTACTTTCAGGAAAATGAACACGACAAATATTATGAGGTGTTTCCTTGTTCTGTTATTGTTGACTGTTGGTATTGTCATCATTTGGTACACAGATCTCCATAAAAAGGGTACGACACTATTATTTTAAATCTATTTTAAATATAACTAGATAGACCTATTATTTCTATTATACCAAAAAGTTTTCTGTTTTCAATGCATATTTAGTTATTATGCATCTGTGTACAGTTAATTATATGAAAAATATGTTTTTATTCATTAGTTGGAAATTCAATAAAGTAAAAATTTGTATATGTACAAATTTTTGTTTCCCCCCACTATTTCGTATAGAGAAAAACGTTAAAATTCCCTTCCTTTCTGCTGTGCGGTGATGGCCTTGAAGCAAGATATCTGACTGATGTCAAATCAGTCTGGTTTTGATCCCGGCTTGAAGCCATTGTACGTCCAGCCACACTGAGGAGCTGTGATACACCGAAACAGTATGTCGAAAAATGCCAACGTAGTAAAGTTTGGTTGAAATAGCTATTCTTCTGTGCTAATTTTGGATTTCTCTATTATGTGACTTGTATGGTCTGTTATAATAAATACATTGAGCTCTTTTTGTGGATCAGTTTTACTATTTTATATTATTTGGATTCACTTGGATTATATACCAATGGATTATTACATCTATCTATCTATCTATCTCTCTCTCTCTCTCTCTCTCTCTCTATATATATATATATATATATATATATATATATATATATATATATATTGGCTTGGATTGAGGAATAGGAAAGCCGAGTTCGAATTCCAATCGAATCCATTGCATTCACTTACGTACTAATACCATTGGGAAAGGTGTGAATCCTCCTCTTCTCCCTTCAGCTCCGGGTAAATAGCGGGACAGACTGGGTTCTATAGCCTTGGATGGCCTAGGAGAAGGACAACTTTGAATTCAAAAACCTGCGGAGGGTCGTTTGGGGACCCTGTGGCACAAGTCTCTTTATTCAGCTCTTCAAAAAGTGTGGATGGTTCTGCACCAAACATTCACCACTATATTCAAATCTCATGTGCTGGTGTTGGGCTGTCAGTTTCCTAGGAACTGATCTGCTTGACCCTTATACGTCGAATTCGATGGGAGAGTCGAGTATATACCTATTTATATCTATCACTGTCATCATTCTGTTAATTTCTCTTTCATTCACTACAAATATTTTTGTTTTTGTTTTACAGATGCGTTGGATACAATTTTGCACAAATATTCTCTTCAGAAATGTTTGAAGAAAAGTGGTAGATTTTTATCCTTTCCCGAGAATCACGAATGTTTATATATTTTAGCCGAGAGCAGATATTGTCAGGATGGACTTCCAGTACCAAAGCTTGTCCATTATATCTTCTTGGGCAATACAGATTTCACTTTCTTTTTTTTACTAAGTATTCTTAGTTCTTACAGAATATTGAAGCCTGGTTTCATTTTTGTCCACACCGATACGATACTAAATGGAAAGTGGTGGGATCATCTTCTGGAACTGGTGCCAAACATTGTTATCATCAAAACCACCAGGGTAACAAGTATATTTGACAAACCGGTTAAAGTTGTGCAACATCAAGCTGATATTATGAGGATAAAACTTTTGATGGGTCAGTCACATATTTCTTTCTATTTTCTTTTATTTATATAAATCTATTTATCAGTCAAATTCTATTCCTATCTACTCCATTCTTCTTGCACTGTAATAAGTTTTAAATATACGATGGAAAATAGTTTGTTCAAAAATTCATGGTAATCCGATCCATTGCTAAAGACACTGGGAAAATACTTGCTTCATTGTACCAGTACCATAAGTATCTAACTCCCCATGCTATACACTGTCTTTATAAGTGTCAGATCAAACCCAAAATGGAGTATTGCTGCTATATCTGGACCTGGACTGCCCAGTCCTTACTTGCTTGCTTTGATACAGGTCAAAAGTATCTCCGCATCCTTGTGGGTGATGAATTATTTTCCAACTTACAACCCCTTTCCCACAGACAAAATGTTGACAGCCTCTCGCTGCTCTGTCATTATTTCCATTGGATGTGTTCTGACGCGTTACATTCATTAGTCCCATCACCCTGACCTTTCCAACTGGGACCCACCGTGAAAGAGTGAATCATCCCTATTCACTTTGTATTCCATTAGTAAAGAGAAAGTCCCATTCGGGCAGATTCTTCCCAGGAACTGTTGCTTTGTGGAACAGTCTCCAGGCAGGATGATTTCCCAGTGACTACAATCTTGATTTCTTTAAGTCTAGAGTTAACTCTTTATATTTTCTGCATAACCCCATGAACTTCTTGCCTTTTCTTACGCTAATACAAAACTACATAGTTACCCTCTACCTTGAATACCTCTTGGGCCTTGTATTCAGTGAAGATTAGTATAAAAAAAAAACTAACACTGCGGACAGTCACTGGATATATGCGCGTCTAAATTATAGGTATGAAAGTAACTCCGAAAAGCATGCTGGTAGTTAATCTGAGGATGCTGTGTGGAAACAACAAAATTTAAAAAAAAAAAAGAATACATTTCTTTTTATGCTATTTATTTATATTTACATATTTTCTCTCTTTATCTTTCCCGACTCTCTCTATCTCCAGACTATCTCTATCTCACCTCTCTCTATCTCTCCACTCTCTATATCTCCAGACTCTCTCTCTATCCTTCTCTCTCATTCACAGACAAAACAACTGATATTTTTAATCTGGCAATATTGTTATTAATAAACATTTGAAGTAATAAGATGTATACGCCCTCGATACTTTATATTGTTTGAAAAGCTTTGTTTAAAATTTTAATAAAACCATAAGTACCTGAATAGTGAACGAAAACAACACCATGGAAAATTAAAACAAGGATTATTCTGTGGTAGTTATGGGTAATTACAGCAAGAAAAAAATGTTTAATATTCAGTTTAACATGCAATACTTTTATTAAAATACCTTTTAAAACTAAAATTACAATTAAAATTATTAAAAAATGAACAAGACCAAAACAAAAGCAACAATTAAAATATAATTAAAAAATAATGTATAAATTTAGTTTCATGTGTTATGTTTTTATTAAAATTATTAAAACAGCTAAAAAAAACAATAAAATAATCGAGAGAGTATACAGTTATGATGTTATCAAGTAAAAAAGACCCTCCCACCAAAAAAACAAAACAAAACAAAACAAAAAAAAAAAGGAAAAAAAAAAAAACCTTTTGACATAACGTTTTTATTGGCCTGTTCCTAATTTAAACATTGCCTTTTGTAGTTATATATACAGAATATGAAATGTATATCATCGGCTTCTGAGTATTTGTGCGTGTGTGTGTTCAAGCAATTCTTCCGCTCTTACTGGTCCGATTTCAATAATTAATAGCTCATTCAAAAGCCCAAGAAAAATTAGGCCCAGGGAACGATTCTGGTTGAGCTCAGATTCAGAGTTGTCAGATTATGCGAGGTTAAAAATATATATTAATACATTATACTAGCCATTATCGTTACTTTCATGATTCAAGGGGAGTAACTCTTATTTTCCTTTTGTATTCAAAGTTGCAGTGCACATTTTATTATAAACTTGCTTAAAAGCCGTCCTATCAGGCGGCATTTAAGCTAGCTCCTGTGGAGGAATCTTGGTTTGGCCATCATCACAATAGATAGGAAGGAGTAGGCACCAATAAACTATAGAAGAACTCAAAATTGATCGCTGCATTTAAGTATTGAATTAATGTTTAAGCTTATCTTTTAAAAGCTCAACAATAATTCTTTTGCTGCCACTTAATTTAAAAACAATTTGATGTACGTAGGACCTTATTTTCCGTACAAACAATTATTTTTATTTCATGAGTGACAGAACAGGGGACAATTTATAAGATAAAATTAATATAGTGTAAAGATGGGAAAATAGAAATCAGAATTAGTTATACATTCAACATTTGTAGAATTAGAGAAACATAATAGCTTATTAAGTAAAACGTATATTATGGAATCTATATGAATAAACGCGAAATTGGAGCTCAATTCTCTCATGAATTCTGAGATTAAAAAGCCACAACTCTATTTTATAGTAATTTACACAAGATATTTACGCTGTCCCCCCACATGGACGAAATGTGACACAAGGTCTATTTTTAGGTGGGGACCCGAGGGCGTACGCCCAGGAGAGGAACAAAAATTCCCCTCAGCCCCTGCAACTGTCGGTTGCACTGACCTTGGTGTGTGCACTGATCCTTTTCTCTAGCGCAATGAGAAGGCGCGGCTTTGGGCAGTTGTTCCCCACGGCCGGCACCTCTCAATATAATTTTCCTCAGTTGCCCCTCTGTCCTTTGACGCAGTCGCCCCTGAATGCACTCTGCCCAAAGACAGGGACGCAACTGAGAGATGATAAGTAGACGTGAAATTACTCAAAAAAAGAGTAATTTACACGGTATTTACTGACTGAGTCAGGCTGTGACACATGGTCAGTTTTTAACGTGCGGACCCAAGTGTTTTCACTTGGGCCGCTGGTCTAAGCTGGTCATAGCTGGTCCAAACTGGTCAGAGCCGGTCCAAGCTAGTCGTAGCCATGATACCACCAGCACAGGGACGGAGCCCTGTACCAGTAAGTACCCGAATTCCAAGGAGGAATTTACACAGTATTAACTCCTTCCCCCCACTTGGACGAGATGCGACACAAGGTCTTTTTTAGGTGGGGACCCGGGCGCATACGCCCGGGACAAGTACAAAAATTGCCCTCCGCCCCCACAACCGTCGGTTGCGCTGGCCTCGGTGGGATCACCGATACCTCCCACTGGTGCAATGGGAGGGCGCGGCCTCAGGCGGCTGTTCCCCAGGGCTGGGCACCTCTCATTATAATTTCCTCAGTTGCCCCCTGTCCTTTGACAGAGAAGCCCCTGAACTTACTCTGCCCAAAGACAGAGACGCAACTAAGAGATGATCAGCCATGCGAAATCCCTCCACGGAGGAATTTACACACGGTATTACTCTGTCCTCCCACGAGGATGAGATGTAATACAAGGTCTATTTTTAGACGGAGACCCGAACGCGTACGCTCGGGACAGGAACAAAAATTCCTCTCAGCTCCCGCAACTGTCGGGTGTGGTGGCCTCGGTGCGATCCACCGACCCTCTAGAACGCTCAACATCTGCATTATATATTATCTACTATTAGGCAATATCACTCTTCTGGGCTTAAACAATTTGCATATAGATTTTATAAAAAGTATATTTCATTAATTAACTGTCCTTAATTACTGTTCTTTTATTCGAGGATTGTTTTGATTTTCGTACAAAAAATAGTTCTGTTTAGGAATATCGTCTTATACAGTGCAGAAAAGTGTTTGAAATTTGCAATTTACTTGGCCTTCAACAAGTTGGCATCTATTTGTAAAACTTCCCTTAGCTATAACATGACAATTTATGAATGAAATGTACATTTGAAATTTTTGTTTCAAAGATTTCAAGTAGTGAATACCTGTTAGTTTAGTATAAATTGACAAAAATATCCGTCCCAGATCTAATAACACGAGGTCTAATAACTACTAATTACAGAGTTTTTGATTCATAATGACAAAATAATTATAGGTTGGGAAAAATCCTAAAAATGATTAAATTGTTTTTGCAGAATTTGGTGGAATTTATATGGACACCGATGAACTTGCGCTGAAAAGTTTCGATCCTCTGAGAGTTCATCCCATAACCTTGGGTCCTTGTCGCTTTGATGCATTGGGGGTGCAAGTAATTATTGCTAGCAAGAATTCTACGTTTCTCAAAATTTGGTACTGGACATACGAAACTTTCGAAGACAATAGCTGGGCAAAAAATTCCCAGTACATGCCTTACAAACTCAGTAGAATTATACCTGAACTTATACATGTTGAACGTTTATTCGCCTTTGCCGGCTTCTTAGGAAACGTACAGGATGTCTTCAGGAAGTTAACCGATTGGTCCCAACGGTAATTATCAAAACTTTCTTTTTATGTTGCTCACACTTTTCTTTTTTTCTTTTTCTTTTTTTCTTTTTCTTTTTTTCTTTTTCTTTTTCTTTTTTTTTTTTTTTAAAGGATTACGTTAGGAAGCCATTTTTATATGTAAGAATGGAAGATAACGGTTAACTCTAGACTTGAACAGGTTATGATTGTAAGGTTCGGGGAAACATCCTCTTGGGAGTTCTGTTCCACAGAGCAATGGTTCGCGGGAAGAATCTGTTTGAATGAAACTTCTCACCGTTGGAATACATAGGGAACGTGGGTAGTTTGTTACTATGTAAGTAGCATCGCGTGTCCTTGTCATGAAGGATTGAATTGACGGGACCAGGGAATGAAGATCGTCCGATCACTTTCCATAGAAGTAGCAGTAGAGCAGTGAGAGGTATGCCACATCTCACCTGTGGTGTGAAAGGTGGAGAATAATAAGTTACCCACAAAGGTTCGGAGGCGCTTTTGAACTCTATCAAAGCTGGAGAATAAAGTCTGCGCAGCTTCCGCCCAAATATGAAAAAAGGTACTTACTGGAGCGGTATAAAGAGCCGACCATTTTACCTGCATCCATAGCAATGGATCGTATGTACGAGTTCCACTTGAGGTCGGTGTAATTTTAAGTCCCAACTGTCTTTCAAGGTGTAGGGGTGCTTCCCCGAAAGGACCAACATTCATCCTGATTGGTGGCAGTTCGGGGTCAGATCGGCCATGATGGAATGTAACTATCTTGACCTTCGAGGCAATAAATGTAGCCAGTTTTTACCCCATTGTATAGTTTGTGCGCTTAAAGTCATAAAGTCATGTATTTTATAATGAATAGTTATTATTAAAAACAAAAACAAAAACAAAAAAAACTTAGCGGAAATAATTCGTCGCCCACACGGGCTCGGAGACGTCTCTGAACTTTATCAAGGCCATAGAGTGAGGTGCGGGTAGCTCCCGCCCACATATGACAACAGTACTCCATTTTCGGCTTGATTTGGCCATGGTAAAGGTAGAAGATAGCAGGAAGAGTCAGATACTTACTGTAGCAGTACAGGGAACCAACCATTTTGATCCTTTCCCTTCTCGCTCAGTATTAATGTTTTCTGTTCCTAATTCTTCGACACCCTCGTAACTCCTTGTGTCTTAGTGGCTTTACTGACTTGCGTGGTGTAATACCGATTAAAAAAATAAAAGAAAAAAGCTATTTGAAATAATCGGGGTTTTCAACAAAAAATTCAGTGATTGCAGTATATATGAAGTCGACTTATACACGAGTATACACGAGCAAACAATTTTTTTTTTTTTTTCTCTTGTGTTCATTATAAACTTTTTTGCTTGACAGGTATGGTCTACATCTTTATATCCGTCTTCAGAAAATTCAAAAATCCGACCCAGAACACATAAAAAAGCTGAACAGCACATACGGTCAAATTGCACGGTTGATTTACTACGGAAAAACTGAAATGATTCAGTGAATTATTGCCCGTGTCAAAACAAACAAACAAAAACACACATTGACTGAAAAAGACAGATTAATGACACAACTGAATACAAGTGGGACATGATCATCAACACTTTATCAAACTCATGCTTCTGGGATACAAATTACATTAAACACGCAGTCATTATAACTAAAGTTAATATTTTATCTTAGGCTTTTATTTTTCTCATATCATTCATACCACCAGAACCCTATCAATCGCCTTCGAGATATCTAAAGCTACAGCTCGAACTTCGCCATTATTATCAAGAGCTTGATATACATATTCAGTGATGGCTACACATCAACGATAGACCTGCCAAAACGGAAGCCATATTGTTGGTCAGAGAGTAGATCTTGAGAGGTAAGATGCTTAAACACTTCAGCGTTGATTAAAGCCTCGAATACTTCGCCGAAAAGCGGTAAGAGTCTAATATTTAGAGGGGTCAAAAGTTTCTCCACAGTTCTTAAAAACAGGAACTACAGAGGAGGACATCCAACAAGCAGCAAAACGGTAAGCATCGCTGCAGAGATTGGAGAGAATTTGAGCCAGCTCGGGAGCAGATTTCATTAGGACGACGGTTGGGATCCTGTCACCTCCGATTGACTTATAAGAATCTAATTTAGAAATTATCTCCGAGACTAGTGACGGGATTATGTGCATTTCACACAGTCGGGTCTTTGTTCTAGTGGGTGGGGAGTAAAATCATGTGTGGGTACTCCAGATGAGTCGACTGTTGAGTTGGAAGGCAATCTCCGAGCATTCAACCTTAACTGCTGTAAATGATTTCCATCCTAGAAACTGGTCTCGGTCATTGTTTCTGAATTAGACTTTCATAAGGCAAGCGGAAGTGACCGGAACCCAGCTGTTGTCGTAAAGAAATGTGCTCTCAATCTGGCTCCAGTCCTCTGTAACTATTGCTTCCTGCCTTCCTGCCTGCTGGAAGAATTAGTAACAGGATCATTAATAATGAGCGAAAAGAGAAAAGACTAATCAGGAAGACAGTAAATAGCGATTGACATTGCATTTAAATTTTTGCAGATTAAAGTTGGCTGGAAAGCATGAAGCCGGAAGAGAGCTCCTCAAGCGGGAAGAAACAGGACATAATTTACGGCTACATCTATCCAGCTCAACTGTCAATTGATGAGAACTCGATGCCAGTATAGTACTGTGCTTAAATTTAAAAAAAGTCTAGGTACCATAGCGAAGGGCATTATTTATTAGTAATATTCACAAAATATGGCACAAGGCGGAAATGGGAAATGGGGGAAAAGGGCGCTCTTCTTCTGTCTTAACGTCAAACTTAGCTAGCAAACATACCACAATATTTCCTTACCAAAACAACGCATTTTTATCATTCTAACTTCACCCACCATAATACCTGAGAATCTCCATGGAGTCCTAACTAGTCCGCATATGTACAATTCATTGTCTAGCGTAGGGGAGGAGAATAAAAACAATTTAAAATCTAGCGCCAGTGTTTATTTACAATATGAAAACAAAACTATTTACAAGTAACCAAACAATATAATGTTAGCAATAAAGCTTAAATCACCCATCCAAACTTTAAATGTGGCAGAAACATAAGTTAACTGTACGAAATCAACGCGGGACTCTAATAATATAAAAATTCATTCCAAACACTTACTCAAACACACACCCATTCAAAACACAACGACAAATACGAAAATCACACCCGAAACAAAAAGCATTTCACATCCACCAGAGAATTTACGTCTCTGCTCACCTAAACGGAGAGGAGAGGGGGATTAAACTAAAAAAGGCGGAGAAATAAAAGGAGCCTTAGAACATATACCCCTTAGCTAAGTTAACTTGAAAGAAGAAACTAAGGACAAATGGAAACCTAAACTAGCCTAAATCTGGGCGGGGTTAGCCAAAGTTCAACAGAACAATATCCTGATGCCTAACCGGCATCAAAATGTCACTTCAAATCAGCCCCTTTCACTCGATACAAGCGTGCAAGAGTCACCCACCATTTGCCAAATTCTGATGAATAGAGCCGCCGCTTTTCCGTCCTAATCTTGACTTTAAGCTGATGCTTAAAGTACAAGATTAGCTGGGAAGAACTGCACTTCTCGCCACGCTCCTAGAATTCCTTCTGATGTGCCGTTTAAAGCACGACTCTCATAACATCTAGTAACGAAAAGAACACGTAGTGTTCAGACTTCCCCACATTTCTACAGGCAGAACTGGCCTTAGGGACGAGGAACTTTCCGCCCAGCATGCGAACCATGATGTCTTCAATAAACTTGCACAACGGGACTGCAATGAAAAAAAGCGTGACCCAGTGTCCCCACCTCCGCATCACAGCGAACGCAATTTGGAGATTTCTCCAAGCCCGTCGAACAAAGCCTTTTGCGACCCAGATGGCCCTGCGAATCACCAGCCTGTTGAGTGATACGTCATCGTTATTGAGGCATTTCAACGCGGGCACCCATCGCCATAATGAGCGAGAGCCTCCTGCCTTATTCGCACATGAGTACTCACTTTTCAGGGATAGGAAGTTCTTCCTTCCAGAAGGCGCCCTCCTCATCTGAATCGCGACACATTCGATCTAGGAACGCGATGCAAAGCGTATGTTGACGAATCTCAACGCTAGGCACACCCAGATCGCCTTCAGAAGGGTACAAGTAACAGATCTCCCGAAGTGACTTAGCGGCCTTGCCTTCCCCACAAGATAAACAAGAGCCTTACTGAGGTAGACGGAAGTGGAAGCACGTAGAGTCGGTAAAGGAGAATCGAGTAGATGTGTGAAATACATACTTCCGCCCTCCCCTTTAAGGAAAGATTCCTCCGAGACCACAGACGAACAGCAACCTCAGCCTTCTCTTGTACCTCTGACCAATTCATTTCCAACTGGATATCGAGACCAAACAGACGCCGAGTATCTTGACCTGCCCGTCTGTTCAGAGAAAAGGTCCGGGAAGAGAAACTCTCTTCTCTGCACCCAACCGCAAGCCAACAGACTTACTGCGGTTGATCTTGGCCCCTGTCACCGTCTCGAACCCTATGATTTCTTTGCTGGCTTCGTTAATCTCGGCTCTGCTTGACACAAGAACCGAAACATCGTCAGCATAGGCAGAATATCTGGCCCAGGTGGTAGCACCAGGTAGAGAAATTCCGCGCAGGACCGGATTCGCCTTTAACTTGCGACTGTTCTAACGCAAGAATGTAAAGCGAAGGCGAAAGCGGGCAACCTTGACGAATGGAGCGAGACAATACGAAAGGCTCCGCATACAGAAGTCGGATCCAGATGCGAAAGTACGGCTCGA